>LNAC01000175.1:1292536-1305695 GCA_002007465.1 Ailurus styani | reverse complement strand
GGGGGGGGTGGAGAAAAGGGGGGGAGAGAGAGAGGAATGCGAGTGCACAGGTGCCTGAAAATTATCACATAAAAGTTGCCCACGTGCCCTCTGCTGGCAAAGGGAAAGAGCAAAGTGTTCCGTGTTTTTTTGTTTGTTTGTTTGTTGTTTTTTGTTTGTTTGTTTTTGTTTTTTTGTTTTTTTCCTGGTCAAACTATTGACATTTACACTTAGGGCAAGCTTAATTAAGAAAGTTTTTTTTTTTTTAAAGAAAAAACAGCATAGCATCAATACCATACTTCATGGACTTATCTTTCATTTCAGGAACTAAAATATTTTCTTTCTTTTTTTTAAATTTATTTATTATTTATTATTATTACTTGCCCAGGTGTACAGGTCTGTGAATCATCAGGCTTACGCCTTTCACAGCATCCACCATAGCACAGACCCTCCCCAATGTCCATAACCCATCCACCCTATCCCTACCCTCCCACCCTTCAGAGGAACTAAAATATTTTCTAAACTTTTTCATAATAATCTTCTGAGGCTATTTTCTTCATTATAAAGTAACACATGCTCATCTTTTTTTTAAATTTTTAAAAAAGATTTATTTATTTATTTCACAGACAGAGAGAGATCACAAGTAGGCAGAGAGGCAGGCAGAGAGAGAGGGGGAGGCAGGCTCCCTGCTGAGCAGAGAGCCCGATGCGGGCCTCGATCCCAGGACCCTGAGATCATGACCTGAGCTGAAGGCAGAGGCTTTAACTCACTGAGCCACCCAGGCGCCCAATACATGCTCATCTTAATTAAATTTTGAAGTGGGGGCAATGACTGAGTAGTGAAATGCTGATTTCCATTTGAGACCACAAACACTGAGGGATCCAGGACAGAGCCTTTAGCCTTGTTTCTTTGTAATGACATATGATTGTACAAACTTGCCACAGTCTTGTTTCCTCTTGTTAACTGAAAATCCTGCAGGTATGAAGAAATCAGCTTACCTGCCTTCCTTAACCCCTTGGCCCCCTTTTCGTGGCTCCTCTTCTTTCCCTGTCTTTGGTGTTACGTTCAAATGACTGCTCTTAATTTTCTGGTCATCATCAAGTTCGTCGTCTTGCTCCATGTTTTTTTGGTGGTTGTTGTCTCTGTTCTTTCCTGCCCTGCAGGATCATTTTCTTCCATCCTTTTAATTTGTTTTCTTATTCTCCCCACCTCTCATCGATGAATCATCAGAAAGAAGCATCCGGGGCTTAGCTCTTAGAGGAAATGTTTCTAGCCTGTTCTTCACGGGCTCCCCCACTGCCGAGTGGGGGAGTGTGTGCTGAGCTGAGCCTGGTGACCTTCCCTCCCAGTGTAGACCGGAAAACCCAGCCAGGCTTACCCTTTGGAGAGTAACTGAGGCAAACGGGGGTCTGTGTAAAGTGAATGAGGGTTTAACTGAGGGCCGCGTGCCTTGAGAGAGGGATGGAGCTACTCAATGGGAGATGTGCTACGTGGCTGTTTGGCTATAGCACGTGGAACAGTTTCCCAGGGAGGAGGGGACAGTGTCCTTGAGGTTTATAGTCCTGCAGTGTCCATGGTGTGATGGGGCTCACGTGGGAATCAACGCCAGGCGACCCTGGGGGATGTCACGTGATATGCTCCCAAGGAAGGGCCTGGGAGCTTGGGAGAGGCCAGGGAGGACATGTGGGTGCCTGCCCCTGAGCTGTGCAGGCCCAGGACAGAGGAGGGAAACGTGGAGGGAGGGAGTGGGGGAGGCGCTGATTCTAGTGTGCATTCATTGACAGGAAAAGGTTCTAAAGACTCATTGGTCCAAGAGGTGATCCCCTTGAGGGCCGGGGCCTAATCTGCACTTAAAAACAACTTCCTCTTTCTCTTCCTTGGTTTATTTAATGAACATGTATTGCTCTTGTCAGTCATTTAAAACCTGTAAAAATTTGCTGCATGGTCAAGGAGATGTTTGACGGGGAGAGATTCTCTTTGGTTGTTCCTGGTAGTGACTGATAATTTGATAATAAAACTGGAAAGTAATTTGGGTGAGACCGTGAGAGGTCCTTGAAACGTGAAGGTTACGCCTTTGGGCTTTGAGAGGCCAGGTCTGTCCTCTGTGGGACACACACTGGAGCTTATCAGGATGCTCTGTTCTTATCTGAGCGAGCGTGTCATTGTTTGGTCTCCTCGTGACTCCTCTGGCTCCCCCAGCAGTCTCCAAGGTAGTCTTTCTCGAAATGGGGTTTCGGAAAGTTGTGGGTCTGGCATTCCGCCCCATGGGGTCTGTAGCTTTCTGTGCCTGTTTGTTTTTGAGGCTGTTCTTTAAAAAAGAAAGAAAGTTACCTCCTGGATTTTCAGGGTGATCGCGGTGTGACAAAACTGCGTCAACTTCAGTGCCCATAAGACAAAAGCCCAGGCAGAGTTAGGACAGAAATAACGCAGGGGGCCACGTGAAGACCCAGTGAGCCTGTGGCATGTCACGGAATTTTACCAGGCACTGTGCCAGGGCTTGGACATACAACAAGTGACAAATAGGACCCACAGTCCTGACCTTGTGGAGCTGACATTCCAGCGGACCACCGCTCATAAGTACCTAGCGCTGGGGATACCTGTGGTGGAGAGAAAGCTGGGGGGGGGAGGGGAAGTGGAGGGGGCCCTGGAAGAGCTGCCTGAGGAAGGCCTCACTGAGAAGACCTTTGAGTAAAGACGCAGAGGCAGGATTTCTAAGTTGGCAGAGGGGACCCGAGGCTGGGGTGGCAGGGACACGCCTGGTGAGTTTGCGTGCCAGCGGGCAGGCTGGTGTGGCCAGAGCAGAGTGACCATTGGGAAGGGAGCAGGAGGAGGTTTGGGACCTGAGTCTGTTGGGTCTTGTGGGCAGTGTGGGAACTGCTGCATTTCCTGGGCATCTGGTGGGGGTGGGGGGTGGGTACTGGTGGAGGTTTTGTGCAGAATAGCAATGGTCTAACCTCTCTTTTCTGCAGATAGCTCCAGCAGCTGTGTGGAGGGTAGACCACAGGCAGGAGAACTGGTGGAAGGCCAGGTCATGGTGATTTCCACCAGAGTGTAGGAGCCTAGGCTGTAAGTGGGGTCCCGCTCTGGCTGTTTGAAGACAGAGGTGGATACTTTGCTGACAGATCATGTGTGGAGTAGGAGGGAACCATACCGTCACATGGTGACAGCATGCTGACCTTAGAGTGCTCCGCAGCCCTGAGCTATTTCAGTTTAGGAGAGCAACATTATCCATCACAGTAGACTGATATTCATCTGAATGTTGCTGGTTTTGTAGTGTACTTTGCATTTAATTATACATTTATATTTATAGCTTCAGAATGGCATAAGCAGTTTGTGTGTACTTTACTCTTTTGCATTTATTTACACTATCACTAATGTCTCCATTGGGATCCATGGGATTGCTTTTCCCCTTAAAAAAGCCTATGAAGTCTTAAAAGAGCCTGAGAAATGAAACACTGCTCTAACCATTAAGGTTGGCCCTGGGCTAATGGAGCTCTTGTCCCTCATGAAGTCCAGCGTTGGCGGAACTGTGGGAAAGGAGGTTGTATTCTAGGAATCAGGGTCCACTGCAGTGTAGGGGCATGTTCTTAGTAATGCCAAGTGCTGGCCCAGGATGCTATTCCCAGAGGGGTAGGCCTCAACCATGCAGTCTTGCTACCTTTTCTGGTGTGATGCAGCTCATGGACAGCCTTGGAAATCCTAGACCTTCCCACAGGGATACCTGCATTCTGTTGTGTATGTGGCCAAATAATGCCTTAGGCTTTTTAAAGAATGTTCTTCTCATAAAAGCATTATTCATATAAACTTGAGAATCACAAACTCAGATCTTCCAGAGTAATTCAGTTGAAAAGGAACGAGTAATAAAGATGGTCTATAGATATTTTTGGGTCTATAGATTTTGAAAAGAAAGATCCCTAATTAATTAATTACTTGATTCATTTAAAAAAGAGTTTATTTATTTATTTGACAGAGAGACAGTGAGAGAGGGAATATGAGCAGGGGGAATGAGAGAGGGAGAAGCAGGCTTCCCACCAAGCCCGATGCAGGGCTCGATCCCAGGACCCTGGGATCCTGACCTGAGTTGAAGGCAATTGCTTAATGACTGAGCCACTAAGACGCCCTAAAAGATCCCTATTTAAACAGACAAGTTGTATTATTTGCAGACCTCCTCTTCGGTTAATCTTAGTAACATAACCTATATGTACTATTGCACAATAAAAATAGAAATATTTAAAAAATATTGTTAAAATTTTGGCTGTATGATTTACTGATTTGAGTATGTTGCTGCTGTTAATGTGAATTGTGTTACTGCACATTTCACTTCCGTCAGCCCCGCGCTTCTGACTTGTGAATCACCACTGTTGTGTCACCGCTAACCAGATGTGCACATCCTTGTTCTTGTTATTCAGCAATGTAGTTATGGACACTCTGCTTGTGTCTTCAGATGTCCTTGGCCTCTTCCTCACAAGCACTATAATGGTTTATGATTGCCGCTACCCCTAATCCTAGCGGGGTCAGGAATAGTTGATTGAGAAAGATCGGTGCACAGTCCTGGAACCGAAACTGAAATGTACCCCGTTCTTCCCCGATCAAGAAAGCGCTTCAGAATGCCTTTGATTAAGAAGGGTGTCACTGTATAGATGAGCTTGAACTCAGGCTAGTGTGTGAGTATCCGTAATCCTAACAGGGGACATGTGCTGAGTCTAACTCACGCACCACGAGCCACCATCTGAGTGTGTCAGCTATCCATTGCTGTGTAATAAGCCACCCCTCACTGAGTAGCTTCAAAGAACAAGGCATTGTTTTCTTCTCCCAGTTCTGTGGTTTGACTGGGCTCCGAGGGTAGCTCTTGCCTGGGTTTCCTTGTTGATTCAGACCGGTGCTGGCTGGAGCTGGAACCATCTTCGGGCTGCGCCATTCACACGTCTGGTGCCTCCGCCGGGGTGGCTGGGCCAGCTGGGGCTAACCAGGTGTCTCTCCCCACGTGGCCTCTCCCCGCAGTTAGCATGGGCTTCTTCATAGCCCAGGGTCTCAGCAGAGGCAGACCTGTCACCTGGGGGCTGGCTGTTTCCAGAGTGCTCCATGAGCTTCAGGCGGAAGCTTCCTGTGACCTAGCGTCCTAGAGCCCAGAATGGCATTTCCGCCATGTGGCATTGATGGAGGAAGTCACTAAGGTCAGCCCAAAAACAAAGGGAGGAGATTTACACTCCACCTCTTAATGGGAGGAATGCCAAGAATCTGGCCCTCTTTAATCTCCCCCAACTCAGTAAGTGCTTTTCATACATTATGGCATTAGGGGACTTGTAAGGGTGAGTTCTGTTATTGTCCCCACCTCGCTGACGAGCAGACTGAAGCTCAGGGTTAGGGACAGGTGCAAATGCTCACTGCTAAAAAGTGAGGCTTCGTGGGTTGGAACTAGCTTTGTCTGACTCCAGGACCCAAGGCACTAAACTACTTTGCTGTGCCACAAACCTTGATCGTTATTGGTCACAGATTACTTGTTCACAGCCGGCCTGTTGTAATGGTTTGATAGAATGGGATTATTAAAAAATAAAAGGTCCCGTATTTAAAAAATAATAGTCACTGAACCAGGTTTGAAGTACGTCCATGGAGGAAAAGGAGGCAAATTCCCACCAGGTCGGGGTCACGGGCAGGTGTTTCGGGAAGTAAGTCGGCTGATTCTCACGTCTGGGAATGTATTACATATGAAGAGGCAAAGGGCAGTATCAGGATCCTGATGACAATAGGGAGGTCCTAACCTGTCCTCAGGGGCTCTAATGCACGATGACAATGACAGCAAAGCCGCAGCACTTTGTATGGTCTCAGTGTGCGGCCCACGTTCGGGCTGTGCTTCCTGTCCCTGATTTGCAGGTGTGAGACACGGAGGCTTGGGGTGTTGACTGCCTCGCTCCAGGTCCAGAGCCTACGTGTGGGGGGAGCGTCCCGGAGGCCGGGCTTTCTGGCCTTTCCCCAGTTCCTGGCTCACGTGTCCAGGAAACAGCGTTTTACTTTGGTCCTTTTAGTCCTTTACTCTCTCCCGGGATGCCTGTTAAGAGCTATGTCAGGAATGTCAGTTTGCAAGTTGTGAGCAATCCATCAGGAAGGCCAGCCTGCTAGATGGGGGGGCCTGTTAGATATTAGAAGTTTCTAGGTCTGCTGGTACGCCTGTCATACAACTGTGCCAGCCTCCTGCCGGCAGCAGAGCGGAGCGTGGAGAAGCCTCTGGGCAGGGAGACAGGAGGACCTTCTCTGTCTTTGCCACTTAACTAACTCATGTGACTTCGAACAGGGAATCCTGCCTGGGAAATCACAGTCAGAAAATTCTCTGAACTCCTCCGCCACGAATCGTTTTACATCCTGATAACCTCAAAAGGCTTAGGGGAGTTTGAATAGATGGTTTCTACAAGAGGATTCCAATTTAGAAGTTTTCTTTAATCTTGTCTGCTATGGGATCTGCAAGACGTAAGTGCTAATAATAGTTTTTGATTTACTCCGTATTGTCAAACTTCATTATTTTTACTAACTTGACCAAATTTATAACATAATCTTTAAACTTTTATATTGAAGTATAACATTCATATAAAAAAGCTGCACATATCTTAAATGTGGTGCAAAATGGATTTTCACAAAATGAGTAAACCTATATAACCACAAGCACACAGATCCAGAAAGTGACCAGTCCCTCAGAAGCCCACCCTGTTCCTGGCACTAGCCTTCAGAAAGGAAAGAAAAAAGAAAAAACAAAAAAGAAAGAAAGCTAATCTATTCTTCTGACTTCTAATACCGTACTATTATAGTGGACCCTTGAACAATGTGGGGATGAGGGGCAGTGACCGCCCCGCACAGTTGAAAATTCATATATCACCATTGACACCTCCTGAAGCTTAACTGATAGCCTACTGTTGACCAGAAGCTTTATCACCGATAACATAAAGTCGATTAACACCTCTTTTGTTTATATTATGTAATGCATTATTACAATAATAATAAAGTTTTCTCTAACTTAAGAGAAAAAATGTTATTAAGGAAAATTATAAAGAAAATACCTTTACAGGACTATAATGCATCCACTGAAGAAAATCTGTGTGTGAATGGACCCATGCAGTTCAAACCTGTTGTTCAAGGGTCAACTATATTTTTGCTTGTTTTAATTAATAAATTCATTTTTAATTGTTTAAAAATTTTATTTATTTCAGAGAGAACAAGTGGAAAGGGGGAAGGGGAGAGGGAGAAGCAGGCTCTCTGCCAAGCAGGGAGCACGATGCAGGGCTTGATCCCAGAACCCGAGGATCATGACCTCAGCTGAAGGCAGGTGCTTAACTGACTGAGCCACCCAGGCACCTGATTTCGCTTGTTTTTAAAGTATACTTACTGAAGGATCTTAATTATTTTAAAGTAATTATACTAAAGTGGTGTTGTTTAATAGAAGCTCCTAGAACATGAGCCTCCCAGCTGGTGGGCGGGGGTGCCCTCATGTCACAGGGGCGCAGGGACTCAGAGGCTAGCCTTGGCAGGTGGGGCTGAGCAGGTGCAGCCACCTGTGTCCACGTGTCCAGTGCTAGACAAATAATGTCATTTTCTGTGTTTGGTGGGATATGAAGGGGGTTGGAAAGCACTGGAGGCCTATTTTAATCAATTAATTAAATGGGAAGCATTATTAGTTGTAGATCAATAAGCCTCTTAAAAGTGTTCAAGGGTGTTTGAAAGCAATTCTGTCAAGTATTAAAATTACTGTGCCTATTTTTAATGAAGAAAGGCTTTCTGTGAAGAAAACCATTGTTCAGACCCTTCTTCCTCAAAGTTCTTTTTTTTCTTTTAGGGAGAGAGAAGGCATGTGTCTGGGTGGTGGGGGAGAGGTAAAGGGAGATTTAGGGAGAGAATCTTAAGCAGGCTCTACACTCAGTATGGAGCCCAATGCGGGGTTCGATCTCACAACCCTGAGATCATGGCCTGAGACAAAATCAAGAGTCGGATGCTTAATCAGCTAAGCCACCTGGGTGCCCCTTTCTTAAAGTTCTTTTTAATGATTAGACTTAATACATGCTTGTAAAGAATACAAATGGTACAGAAGGGTTCCAAAATGAAAAGTGCAAAAACTGCCTTTCTCTGGTAATGTCTTATGTTTCTCATGTAGTTTTCTAGATATGATCTGTACATATGCAAGTGTTCTTTTCTTGCATCTTTCACCTAGAGATAAACCTTGACTATCTTTTCTTGTAGGTATGTATTGATCTACCTCCTTTATTTTAAGAGTCACATAGAATTTTCTCACAACAATATACCATGATTTACTTAATTGGTGCCATAATGACAGATGTTTGGTAGAAACCAATTTTGGTTTTACAGATAGTTTGCAGTAAAGTCTTTGTATCCAAATTTTAATGTATGTATGTAAAATATATCTGTAGGATAATTCCTAGAAATAGAGTTTTGGGTTAGAGATATATGAAGTTTATATCTTTAAAAAGATGCTGTAAAAGTAATTTCCAAAATATTGTACTAACTTTTTTCCTTTTAAGTGTTTAGAGTATGGTTTTCCACACATTTACTAACAATGAATATCACCAAGATTTTTTTATCTCTGCTAATATTATAGGTTAAAAATGATAACCTGTTCTTGTTTGCACTTCTTAAATAACGAATATCTTTTCATATGTTTACTATTTTTTTCTGTTACTTTCCAAGTCATATCATTTACCTGTTTTTAATTGGGCTGTTTTTCTTATTGATTTGTGAGAACTCTTTGCATATTAAGAAACCAAACCCTTTGTCATTTATATTACACATATTTTTCCTCATTTGGTTGGTTTCTATTTTACTTTGTTTACTGTATTTTAAAAATCAGACCAATATTTAAAAACCTTCATTTAGCCAAATATGGCAGTCTTTTCTTTTGTGGTTTTGGTGTTTGTTTGTTTTTGTTTTAAGATTTTATTTATTTATTTGACAGAGAGAGACACAGTGAGAGACGGAATACAAGCAGGGAGAATGTGAGAGGGAGAAGCAGGGTTCCCGTGGAGCAAGGAGCCCAATGCGGGGCTCGATCCCAGGACCCTGGGATCATGACCTGAGCTGCGGGCAGATGCTTAACGACTGAGCCACCCAGACGCCCCTGGTTTTGGTGTTTTATGTCTTGCTTAGAAAGTTGTTCCACACTCTAATATTGTAAAAATTTTTACCTATATTTTTATTTCGCTCTACTACTTTTATAGTGTGTGGCTTTTTTAGTAAACTTTTTTTGATCAAATGGAATTTATTTTGGTACCAAAAATCAGGTTGGGATTTGGTATTTTTATTTTTTATTTTTTCAAATGTCTCAGTTTACTGATTAATTCATCTTTTTTACTGATCCGATATGCTATTTGTGTCATAAATGAAACCCCCATGTGTATGTGGGTCTATTTCTATATTCTGTATTGTTCCATTAAAAAAATTAATTGATTTCTGAATCAATCATATTCAGGAAAATTTAGAAATAGTATAAAGGAATTGGTTTATGGTAGCCGAACAGCATAAGGTACCTTGAACATAATCCAGGGCTGCAAGTTGGAGCTAGTTAATTAATTTGCTCACTCAACAGATATTTATGATGCCCCTATTAACACTATTAGCCACTGTTAACATGCAAGAGTTTTGCTAGGTGCTGAGTGTATGGTGAGTTTTGATTGTTTATGACAATGCATATCTCACTGATAATAGTAATCTGGAACACTGCATGTATTGAATTAATTTGGTAGTTACTGGAAGATACTTCAATGAGTGAAAAATTTAGGGTAGCTAAGAGGAAAGAGTGCTGTTGGGAACTGAGTCTTAGCTGGGGTGGGCCTGGCTCTGAAGTGTGGTGGCTCATATGTTTGGATCGGTGGTAGAAAAATAAGCAAGCGGAATGATGAGTTGCACTTTCCACCATCTACAGCACTTGGGTATTTTCCATGCTGTAAATCTTTATTTTTTTCCACTTCAGGGTGAGCAGGATTCCTTCCACTGGAGTTAGTCCAGAAATTGCTATGTCAGTGGGAATTGTGAGTCTAAGAGTTGGGGATAAATTGAGCTTAACATGTAATGCAGTACACTTAAAAGGGTCCTTGATTATTCTTTGTCTCCCCCAAACAGTGACCAGTGCTGGAGTCATCGTGACACCAGTTTTCCGATGCGCATCCTGTATGGACTGTAGGGCACATGCTCTGGTGGATGAAACGATGACCCCACACTACAGTGGGGTCCAGTGCTGCTTGTTGCCAGTCACTCCGGGGATAGGCTGCTTCCAGGAGGATGGCACTTTCTGTGCCCAGAGCTGCCCTATTCTTCAGTATCAATAGCCATTCTAAGGGCACAGGTTCTCCTTTATTCTGATTACTAGGTTAGCTCAGAATTCTGATTCCTACTGTCTGTCTGCAGTCCCAACCAAACTCCAAGCCCCATCCCATCTTCCTGGGCTGTCATTACCTCCGAGAGTCAGCCCAAAGTGGGTGTGGCTAAGAACTCCTGGGACGGTGGAGGGTGGACCGAGGTGGGCCTCCCAGCTCCCTGCCTCTCTTTTTTGCTACTCATTGGTCAGACCCAGGTGCCCTCTGGCGCAACTCCCAGCCCTTCGGCAGCTGGCCTCTCCATTAGTCTTTAGACTTTGGCCCACCCTCCCTCCCAGACTGAGAAAGCCTCAGAACCGTCTTCTAGTGTTCATCTAGGTAAATTAGGTACCTGAAGTTGGAGGTGGCAGCTATCAGAAAGAAGCAACTAGAGAAGCATTTTTTTTTTTTTTTGGATGGGGAAGGGTGGTTGGTAACCTGAAGTTGCTATTTAAAAAAATTATATGAATTATTTAAAAACAGGTTTCTGTTTCTTATACTTAGGTACAAAAATAGGTGAATTCTGCTGGCATGTGTCTAATTCTCCCTGAGAAGAGAGGGGTGTATGATAATGTAGAGGGGAAGGAATGTGTTCTATTTTATGGAGAGGATTGCTGTGTAGCAGGGGACCTGCACCTGTTCCATGGGACTAAAGACGGGGGAAGGTGGAAGGGATAAGACAAGGTGAATACTCAGGCCCCTCAAATCTGTTGTAGAAAGTAAATACAGATGACCCTCGAACAACATGGGTTTGAACTACACGCTTTCACTTATACGTGGAGTTTTTCACTAAGTACTGTACTGTAGAAATGATTTTCCTTATGATTTTCTTAACTTTTTGTTTGCTCTTGCTTACTTTTATTTTAAGAATGTAGCAGGTAACACACATAACATACAAAAGGCATGTTAATCCACGGTGGGTGTCATCAGTAAGGCTTCTGGCCATTAGTAATTTCTTACTTAAGTTTGGGGGGAGTCAAAAGTTATATGCAGATTTTCACCTGGCCAGGGGATCAGCACCCTTAACCTCTGCATTGTACAAGCGTCAGCTGTCTGTATCTATCCAACTGCCCATACTGGGCACTGGTCAGACCCTCCCTGCATTATCTTACCCCAACCAGATAAGGTGCAACTCTTACTATCGTCATTGTGTAGTTGAAATGGAAGCCCAGAGAAGTTACCAACTTGCTTCGGGCCCCTTGGTCAGTTAGCAGCAGGACCGATGTTCACCTCCAGACCACTCCGGAAACTGCTGTTGAATCATCATGCCACCTGCCTCCCGTAAAGGGGCAGAATGAGGTGACCCATCCTGGGAGTGTGGTCAAAGTTTGGTACATACGTTGTGATTAAGCTCCACATTGGCCTCAAAAATGATAGTGACCAAAGCTGATCCACGGCCAGGTTTGGTTATTGATGTGCTTGTCCTCAGCGAGGAAAGGGGAAGCACATGTCCCTGGACCTTTGGTTTTAGCTGGGGGATTGTGTTTTAGCTGCAGTTTTTAGCTGCAGGTTTTAGCTGCAGGTTTTAGCTGCAGTTTTGTGCAGCATTGAGCCTATCCATATGAAGGTGACTTCAGGGGTGACGTTTGAAGAGTGGCTGAAAGGATTTTTCTTTGTCCCAGGAGATGTTGAAACAGAGCTGGGGGACCACATGGTGGGGGCACAGACATGCTCACTAGGTATTTTCAGAGGCTCAGGATAGCATTTTGCACAGGCACATTTCTGGTCACTGGTGCAAGGAGAAGGAAGACCATGGTTCTGGGCTGGGACATGTCTGCCAGGAACCTTCGAGTAGCTGCTGAGGAGGGAGAGGCCCTGGCCCTCACTCAGCCTTTTGGCTTTAACTCGAAGTCATTGCTGTGCCTTTCGCATGCTGCCCTCTTAGGGCAATTAGGCCACTGGGTACTGAAATGAGACGCTAAAAGTATTTTGCAGCATTCTTTTTTAAACTGCATACGCTTATTCAAGTTTGTTGAAAAGAATAGCTCAAAATAGTGAGATCTTTCATGAGGGCCAGTTTAAGCATAAGTGTGTGAAACTGGAAAGACAAATCAGTAAGGGCCCGACCTAAATGCTTGTTTACGATTCCACAGGCTCCAGCCTGCTGCCGTGAACGAGCGGGGTTGGCGTCTTTCCTTTCAGGTCCGGTTGCTGAGGCTCTATCGGGAGAGTACCTTTATTTTTTGCTGTGGCACTCTCTTCTGTAAAGGGGTAGGGAAATGGAGTCACAGTGAGCTGGGCCGTGTGTTACTTCGCTCTGAGGTGGAACCCGACTCTGCCCCGCTCAGTTTCCCATTCGCTTGTGAATTCCTGCTGGTGAACGGTGACACTGCACACGTATGACGGGTCATTGCTCTCTGAATCGAGGGGCCTCACCTTAGCTGGAATGGTCATGCTTTTGCTGCCTCTCATCTTCAGGCATCATGGGATGGGACACTTCGTTGGCTTAGTTTCCAGATCACACGCAGAGAACACTTCTCAGACCACCTCCCTGAAAGGCGTCTGAGCCAAGAGTTGCTTCTCCCTTGGCACTAAAACCGTTTTTTCTGGAGGTGGGTGCCGCAGCAGGTCTGAGTCGTACAAACCACGAAATTCAGTGAAAGGAATGTGGTAGACCTTGGTCTTTTACTTTAGGCAACTCCTTTTGGCATTGATTTCCGGGGGAAGCAGTTCCTGCCTTCCGAGCAGAGGCTGAGAAGGCGGGTACCTCCGCAGCGGCGCTGGCATAGGCACGTGACCTCGTCCGACCAATCAGAGGCGTGCGTCCCGGCCTCTGCGAGGAAGCTGGACCCCCGGAGCTGGGATGTGGGAGGATGCTTTGGTGGTGGTGGTGG
>LNAC01000175.1:1142987-1292474 GCA_002007465.1 Ailurus styani | reverse complement strand
CCCCGGCAGGCCCGCCATGGGGAACTGTGTCCAGCAGACTTGCCTTGCCAGCCTGCCATCGTCGGGTGATTTTGGCTGGCACCAAAATCTGTTTCCCCAGCTGGGTTCTCCAGTTTCCTGAAAAGCCCCTTGAGTTAGCCAGCATCATGGTTCCTCTCACCCATGTTTGTGTCCTTCAGGTGAGGAGGTCTCAATGAACCATACCCTTCAGTTCATGCTGCATTGTTATCGCAAGCCCACGTGCACCCTTTCTTATATTTTATTATATATTTTAAAAAAGATTTTATTTATTTATTTGACAGAGAGAGACGCAGTGAGAGAGGGAGCACAAGCAGGGGGAGTGGGAGAGGGAGAAGCAGGCTTCCTGGTGAGCACGGACCCCAATGCGGGGCTTGATCCTAGGACCCTGGGATCATGACCAGAGCTGATGGCAGTGCTTAACGACTGAGCCACCCATGCACCCCGGGTTTCTTATGTTTTAGCCCTAATTAATTTGTTCTTTCTTTACTCTACTCCAGGCCCTCCACATAGCTCTGACCATTTTGTTGTGTTCATTGTGTGTCTTTTTATTTCTATGCTAGAATTTTCTCCTGTAAATTTCCTTCCTTTTTTTTTTAAAGATTTATTTATTTATTTATTTGACAGAGAGAGAGAGAGAGATCAGATCACAAGTAGGCAGAGAGGCAGGCAGAGAGTGAGGAGGAAGCAGGCTCCCCGCTGAGCTGGGAGCCCGATGCGGGCCTCCATCCCAGGACCCTGAGATCATGACCTGAGCCGAAGGCAGAGGCTTTAACCCACTGAGCCACGCAGGCCCCCTGTAAATTTCCTTTCTGCTTAAAGACACCACTTCAACCTCCAACCCTAACTTTAGGGTGTGGTGAGATTGTCAGGCCAGGTGGGAAATGTGACCATGGACTTGAAGAGGTGCAACCAGCAATCCAGGTCGGCAGCGGGCAAGTGTGGAGGAATGAGTCCTACTAAGTGAAGGTCCTGAGCAGCAGGAGGAAAAGAGAGGCAGGGCAGGGGTGGGGGAAAGGATCCCAGATAAGGGAGACCGAGGAGGTCCAGAGAATCATCCCTGTGGAAGTCTTAGCAACATGGCACCTCAACCTGGTCTTGGCTCCCAGCTGACTCTGTGGGCCCAGCCAGCCCGTGTAAGGATAAGGGATCGGCAAGGTGAAGATGTACAGGGCCTAAGGACCACATAACCCTCGCAGGGCTGGCTTCAGATACTGGTGCAGAAGAGACAATGGTCACAGCCAGGGGATGACAGAGTCTTAAATCAGAAGGGGCACTGGGAGGCTGTCCTTGGGTCTGGCCACCAAAAGCTTCCAGGGGTGGCCACCTTTGGCTCTAGGACCAAATCACTGTGTCCATGAGCCTCAGGAAGGGAAAGACTCACCAAGTGATCAAAAGCCTGTCTCTTAAGGGAAACCCTCCTACACTGTTGGTGGGAATGCAAGCTGGTGCAACCACTCTGGAAAACAGTATGGAGGTTCCTCAAAAAGTTGAAAATAGAGCTACCCTATGACCCAGCAATCACACTACTGGGTATTTACCCTGAAGAAATGGTACGCAAGGGCATGTGCACCCTACTGTTTATAGCAGCAATGTCCACAATAGCCAAACTGTGGAAAGAGCCTACATGTTCATCAACAGATGAATGGATAAAGAAGATGTGGTATATATATGCAATGGAATACTATGTAGCCATCAAAACTGAATTCTTGCCATTTGCAATGACGTGGATGGAACTAGAGGGTGTTATGCTAAGTGAAATAAGTCAGTAAGAGAAGGACAATTATCATAAGATCTCACTGATATTGGAATTTGAGGAACAAGACAGAGTGTCATAGGGGAAGGAATAGAAAAACGAAACAAGATGAAACCAGAGAGGGAGACAAACCATAAGAGACTTTTAATCTCAGGAAACAAACTGAGGGTTTCTAGAGGGGAGAGAGGTGGGAGGGATAGGGTGGCTGGGTGATGGACATTGGGGAGGGTATGTGCTATGGTGAGTGCTGTGAATTGTGTAAGACTGATGAATCACAGACCTATACCCCTGAAACAAATAATACATTATATGTTAATTTAAAAACAAACAAAAAAAGTCCGTCTCTTTTGCCTCAACATTGTGTGCCAGACGTATTGTATGTGATTTTATTCTGTGAACATCTATTTCTTCTTTTAAAAAAGAGTGTTTTTTTCCTCACTCTTGACCATCTTGATGTAGAAAGTGATACCTTCTTTGTCATTATTAAAACATTTAATTTTTATTCTAGATCGTAAACCTAGAACTTACGCTCTAGAAGCATGCTCCCCACTGTTGTTACTGATATTTTAAAATAGGCCCTTTTTCCCTGGGGGACAGTGCAGGGCCAAAGCTGGCCCAGGCGCTCCTCATAGGTGACATTCAGTGACCCTGGAGGCTGTGTGGAGGGGCCTTCTCTGTTACTGAGGGGATGTCCTACCCTCCGCTTCCCTCTTGTTCATTTCTTGACTGGTAGAGCTGACATTTCCCCCTGTTCCTGAGTTTGTATTTGTTCACTTATAAATTTTTTGATGACTCAGAACATCAGAAGAGTAGCATTCCTCCTGGGAATTTTTTATAAATATTTGTTGTTTGTGTTAATATGATATCACGCATCCAAAGCCAATTCGGGAAATGTTTGTTAATAATTAGATTTGCCAAAGGCAAGGGAAGTCCTAAGTGGGTTATGCTTTCAGTTTCTAAAAGGCCTCAGACCATGGTGGTAATTAACTTGCTTTCAAACTGTGTGTAATTTGTGTTAGAATACACTAATTTATTTAGAAAGCTCAGTACTTTTTTATTGTACTTGTTTTTCCAAGTTTCCTCCTAATGCTAGGAAGGTTTCAGGGGCAGTGTTTTGAATCACTGTTGCATGAGGGCGGGCAAGGGCTCATTACTTTTGTTTTAAATCCGTGATATCTCTAGCCTACTCTTTCAAATATCTGTTGTAATTTAGTACCTTATTTGCCTTATAAATATTTTATGTCCCGGTTGTGAGAATGGATCAATGGATTTATGCGCCTAACAGGTTCAGTTAATTAGTTTTGAATAGTGTGCCAAGGTGACACTCTCAGTCTTATGAGTTTCCGTAGATGATGGATTCTGCTACTGTGACAAGGTCAAGCACATAAAAATCCCAATCAAATGCCATAGAAAGCACAGTTCCATATGTCAGTTTAATTCTGTATTCGTCTTTTTGTCAGCATAGCTAGTGATTCCATCTGTTTCAATTTAAGATTAGCCTCAGTCATGCTTTTGTAGCAGGTTATATACATAATGTAATATAATTCCTTATATAATATAATATGAATAGATAGCACATATAATATAAATAGATAGTTTATGTAATGTAAATATACAAGTATACTTATTTAGGTTGTAGTAGAGGCTGGGTGGGTGGTAGAGTATCTCTAACTCAGTATCTAGAAGATGCTTCTGCTTTCCCTTTGTGAATCACTTTGTTTTCCGTATACAACTTGTTATTGGGTGGATAAATAATGCTGTTAATTATGTGTGACTTCTAATGAGCAGACATATGTCACCCTCTACCATGGGTCTTCACCAGAAATGTAATGGCCAAAGTGATTTGCTTGCATTTATTATTCTAGTCATGGGATAGTAGCAGGTGTCACAGCAAATCAATCGTGGATTGGTAATAGGTGGTCACGAAGGCAGAAAATGGCAGGCTGGAACACACTGACCCATACCTATTATATAATCTCAAGTAACGATGGCTGGTAATGCTCGGGGGGCCTGAAATATTACACTGTAGAAGGCAACCAAGCTGAGGTCTCTAAATAGGTCAGAGGGTTCCACCAGATACCCCACCCCCTTCTGCTTCTTTTGAAAGGTCTTATTACGGAATGGTCTTAAAAAGAGTTTTGTCTATCCTAATGTCTTGTCTGTCCAACAAGACAGGATTACCAACAACTTAGTCCCGGCGAATAGCCAGCTTGCCGGCATTTCAATGGTGCTTGCTGCCGTGGTAACACCACCGGGCCTTCCGAGGGTGCAAGTAAATGCAGCTGCTGAAGGAGAAGTGCAGCCCAGCAGTGAACATGGCCTTGGTTTGAATGATGTCATGCCAACCTGGGCCACTAGGTAGCCGTGGTGGCCACCTGCCCAATAGCTTAATACTCGTGGGTGGCATTTTCCAAATAAGGACATTGGGAAGAATATGGGTTTAAAGAAGTGGTCTAGTGTCACACTATACAAATTGATCTCATAATTTAGGATTTAGAATTTGTGAGAATTCAGACCTAGGGCACAGGATAAATTTATCTGGTATCACTTCTGAAGAAGTGGGGTGCAAAGCAAATGAGTAGGTTCAACAATCTGTGAGGATAATTCTTAGCCTCTTTAGAGGAATATACAGGTTTTTAAGTTTCTTAGATGAACTGCATTGATTAGGACCTGGGCGAAGTTGCTGAAACAAGAGACTTCAAAGTGTAGTGACTGAAGCAGGATGGAAATCATTTCTTTCTTCTCTGTTAGTCCTGGTAGCTGGTTCAGGGTGGGTTTGGTGGCTTACAAGGTCAACACATTTTCTCTGCTTCCATCCTGTTTGCTGGAACCTAGTCCCATGATTACTTCTACCAGCAAGAATGACCGAGTGCTCAGCCAAAGCTCAGGGTTCTATTTCTAACAGATGAGGGGAGAGTGGGGATCGTGGAATCCTGACATGTTCTTCCATCAGTACCTATTACTTTCCCACCCGCTTATTGCCATGATATGAATTCAAAGAATATGAGTTCAGGCCTTGACTGGAACTTTGAATTGATTCTTCTCTCAGACTCTGGACTTGAAAGAGAGAGAAACAAGATGGGGTCGTGGAAGAGTCGATGGTTTCAGTGAGACCCACTGACCGAATCCTGACTCGGTCACTTGCTTATGACCTTACGTTGTGCTGTTGAGCCTCTCTGAGACTCAGATCCCTCACTGTAGAACTTAGCCAATGATGTCTACCTCACAGAGCTGTTGTGATAACAACAGTAAAATGAGAACATCCAGGAGCACGCCTGTCATGTGCTAAGTTCCCAGTAAAATTTAGTTCATCTAGAACTGTAGATGTCACCAACTTCCTGAATGCTTCTAGATGAACAAGTTGGTTTGCTCAGAGACCTAATTTAATTTGCATTATTGCACAACTATTACATCACTTTACAGGAAAGGTATTTTTTACTCTTCCAAATGCAAATTTTAAAGCTCTGTTGATGGGCTGGTGTTCACCCAGAGGCGACTCGTGCCTCCATGACACATCTTCTTCGGGCCCTGTCACACCAATGCTACAAGTGTATCAATATATAGCATAAAAAGAGCAGATTTCCTTGGGGAAGTGATGTGTGACACTGCCTCACAGGGATCTGAGGGGTGGCACATGGGCTCAGACGAGGCTTTGAGGCCATCACAGTGTTCACCACAGGGCAGGCTCTTCGTGGACTCTAGCCTGTGGTCCCGGGGAAGCCCCTGGCAGGTGCTGCGTCGAGGACGTGAGACGCTGCTGGAGCACCGTGCATACTGAAGCGTGAGAGGTGGTTAATGGCCCCCTAGGGATGTGGAAAATGAGGTCCTTAGGGAGGCGGCTCCAGAACCAGGTGCTGGCACTAAGTGACAGAGACCATCACGAGAACTGAAGCAGTGGAGTCAGAATTTATGAGGCTTTTCTGGTGTTAAAAAAGGTCCACAGTGGAGTCACTTGTGTTAAACCTAGGTCAGCAAACCAAGACCTCACACCCGATCTCATTGCAGATTCAGCCTCTGAAACAGGACTTTTAACCTTTAAGCAGACAATCTGGAGGTACCTGGTCAGCACTAGTGAGGTCATCCACCTGAGAGACCCCTTTTGTCCCCAACAGGAAGGTGATCTTGTCTGAAACAACGCACTCTTTTCTAGAAACTTCTTCTTCTGCCTTCCTCTGCCTATAAAAGCCTCTCATTTTGTACAGCTCTTTGAAAGACCTCTTTAGCTGCTAGATGGGCTCCTGTCTGATTCATGAGTTGTTGAGTAAAGCCAGTAAGATCTTTAAAATTTACTCAGTTAGGTTTTTTTGTTTGTTTGTTTGTTTTAGCACTGGGAATGGCCCATAATTTGTCCAGAGGGTCCTCCTTTCCCTGCCCTGCGAAGCAGCCCGGGAGTGATGCATGCCCTCCTGGGTAGGCCACAGGGAAGCCACGTTCCTCCACATCACCACTGTCCTGTGTGTGTGTCCGTACCCCTCCCCGGCTGGGGTGCACACCTGCATGCACACAGGCAGTTCTCCGGAGGGTTTTGAGGGCGTCCAGAGGGCTGTGAGGGGCAGCGGAGGCCCTTGCCTCCTGGCCTGGGAGTCTTGCAGCCACAGGGCACACTGTCACCGTCTGCCTCACAGAGCACTGGCAGCCCCTGCTGGGAAGTGGCAGGAGCCTCTTCGCTCCCTCTTGTGCGGTACTTTCCCCAGAAACCCTGAGATCACCGTCTTGGGTGGGGGTGCAGGAGTGGATTTCATTTGGAAGCACTCATCTTGCTCTTCCCCGTGGCTCCTTTGTCTTTTATGAACGGAATCCGTCCCTTGCTCAGTGCCTCCTGGTGCTCCAGGGGTCCTTGGGACAGGCCAGGAAAGCGAGTCAGTGGCTTCCTGGCCTGTGGTGTCCTGGGGCCTCCAGCTTGCCGCCCTCTTTCTAGAGCTGACCTCAGAACTCACCAACAGCCTGTTGGCCACGGGGTTGACCCCCTTGCTGAGCACCTGGTGAAGCCAAAGCACGGGCAGGCACAAGCCGACAATGGGGAGTTAGAAGTTCGAGTTAAGGTGGTCTTTCTAAAAGAGGGATTTGGATAGGATTGAATCAAGGTATCATGGTATCACAGTGCAGGACTGGTAGAAACGGCAAGACGAAGTTTTTGAGGGGCGCAGAGAATCCTGGGGGCGGGGGTGCGAACTGTCTGTTGCTGTGTCCCACCTAAGAGTCTGCGGGCCTTCTGGGAAGTTCCTGTCGGAACAATCATCCCATTTGTCTGGGCAGGAAGGGTAAAGAAATGCTAATGTGGCGGAGTGACAGCCAAGTCCTGTTGAAGCAGCCCGGAGGGGGCAAGTGTACGCGATGAGGACATTCATTCTGTGTTTTCTTCACGGCCTTTTGTCTTCTAATAAAAGATATGTTTTTATTCATAAACGTAGATGGGATAAATGACTATTTATAAAGCACTTGCAAACAGGCCCTGACATGCTTACCAGCACAATGAAGACCTATGACCGTGCTTTAATAATTCAGCCCCAGGCCTCCTTTTGGTACAGTTTTGTTTGAAATCATTTATTTTCCTTGATTTCATGATTTTTTTTTTTTCAGTCCTGTGTGGTAAGTTTTCCTCTCCAGGCATTACTGGCATTTGAGGAGAAGGCCTAACAGATGGACAAATAACATCTGTGCTTGAACTTAGGCTTGAAAGCTATAAAACAATTGTTACAGAAAATCAACAGGATATACATAAACATCTGAATTATCTGTCTCGCTTACCTGACCACGAAGCATTGCCTTCAATCACACCATAAAACCTGAATGTTTATACAGTGCCTATCTGAAAAGTATTTGAAACTTAGGGATTATTTTCTTGATGTTTAGGAGGGCTGGTTCACACAGGGGCTGATTGGTTTGAGGACTGACGCCACCCGATTTTTATCCCAACTTGCAGATGGATGCGGAGTTGGACCCTGGATGGGAAAAGTCCTAGGTCTTTTTTTTTTTCCTCCAATTTTTAAAAATTTTATTTATTTCAATTTTTTTATTTTTTAAATTTTTTCAGTGTTCCAAGATTCATTGTTTATGCACCACATCCAGTGCTCCATTCAATACGTGCCGTCCTTAATACCCACCACCAGGCTCACCCATCTTCCACCCCCCTCCCCTCCAACACCCTCAGTTTGTTTCTCAGAGTCCATAGTCTCATCATTCATCCCCCCTCCGATTTACCCCAGTTCACTTTTCCTTTCCCTCTCCTAATGTCCTCCATGTTATTCCTTATGCTCCACAAGTAAGTGAAACCATATGATAATTGACTTTCTGTGCTTGAAAGTCCTGGGTCTTCACCGCCCACGTGTGTGCCCTGCTGCTGGGCTCCGGGGCACCTCCCTTCCTGGCATCCGTGCAGGACCAGTTCGGTTAGTCATCCCTGACAGGCCCTGAGTCCTCACAGCGCCCCAGGAAGCAGTGTCAGCCACTGTGTCACCGACCCAATGTGCGTTCGTCCCTCGGGTGAGTCAGAAACTGCACCAGGTTGAGTGTCACACCAAGAGAAACTTTCTTTGCAGCACATGAAGAGATTGCAGGGAATGGTGTCTAAGGGCGTGATAGGTTTCGGGTTAGGACGAATATTTAGATAAGGAAGCCTTGTCATTGTATGTAGAGCTGGGCGGAAGGTGGTGCACGGGCTTTAAGGAAACATGGTTATACCTATATTGCATGTCACGAAAGTAAGGGTCGTGCTCCAACTTGGGTGGAGATTTTCGTATTAGAATGAGGGAAAGGCAATCGTGGGTCATTCCAGGGGTCACTCCGCGGTACAGCCGCACAGGCAGCAGTTGGGGTTTTAGCTCAAAGGGTCTGGGTGGTCTGGACAGTCACTATCACTTGAGGGGTATGTTGCTTTCCATTTTTCTGAGTTCAGAGGTAAGCCAGAAAGAAGAGCTTAAGAAAAAGTGTTAAGACCACGGTTAGTGAGTACCGGCAGGTGGGCAGTAAAGGTCAGGTCTTGGGGCCTGGCTGGTGACAGCTGCCTCGCCACGTGTGGCCGTCTTGCTGTCCACATTGGGGTTTTTGGTCCTCTGCCCAGTGCCTTTGGGGACCCTTCCTTGGAGGCACGGGTCTTCGTTTGCAGAGAGACCTGCATGGTGGCCCACAGATTCTCCACTGTGGACTCGCGTGGCCTGGGGTGGTCAGTGCCGGTGGGGCAGCAGATTTACTTCGAGGGCAGTGCCTGGGGCGTCCCCCCATCACCTCCCAACGACATTGCAGGTGTGGGGCCTCGTGGTGCCTGAGCCCCGTTACCCTTTTCTCAGTTCAGTTCTCATTTTTGTTCCATGATGGAGTTGCCTCGGCTCATCCCTTTTCTCATTCACACCTTTAATTTTTCTCTTTTTATTTTCTATGTCCTATTGTGAGGATATTTGGAATAAGCAGAAAAGACTACTGGGTGTTTCCTTCAGTGGAAAACTGTGCCTTGTGTAGAGAGCACCCTTCCAAGGTATCTGATTCTGGCCTTTTCCTTGCCTTTGATATGTTTTACAGCTCTATAAGTTGTAGGTAACTGGTAGCAATATACAATAGTTACTGTCTATAGACATGGAAAAAAGCTGTTGGTGTGGTTAAAATGACTGTCCGTCCCCATTGTGAAGAAAAGCCAGTTCTCCATCTATCTGCAAATTTGTTTCAACCATTAATTCGATCATTCCTTTAATCTATATAAATTTGTGCTTCTCTGACTTCTCCTTTGAACTGATTGTAACATCTTACTAATTCCCTCACTAATGATGAGGTCAATAAAATCTTTATTTTATATCTTATGAGGGTTATGGTTTTATCTTTGGCAATTATTGTTTAACATAACATTTTACGGTCTCTATTAAAAATAACAAAGGTACTATGCTTCTTTTAATCAGTGATGGGAATGGACTCTAGTAAGAGGAACTTGGATCCAAAAAGTAGAAGATCTAAACTGATCCTAAGGGGTTCAAAACATTGGAAGGTTTTCTCTTAATATTGTAAAAATGAGTATAGACTCATAAACAACCAGTGGGTTAAAGAAGAAATTATAGTGGAATTTAGTAAATAATTTGAAATGAATTAAAATGAAAACACAGCACACTCAAACTTATGGAACATTGTAAAAGCAGTCCTCAAAAAAAAAAAAAAAAAAAGAATATCATCAATCTCTCTCAAACTATTCCAAAAAATAGAAGAGAAAGGAATACTTTCTCTCTCATTTTATGAGGCTATCATTGCCCTGATACCAAGGTCAAGATAAGAAAATTACAGACCAAGATTTTTTATGATACTGATGCAAAAATCCTCAACAAAATACTAGCAAATGGAATTCAGCAGCATATTAAAAGGATTATCCACCATAACCAAGTGGGATTTATCCCAGGAGTGCAAGAGCAGTTCAACATAAGTTCAAGCAATGTAACACGCCATATTAATAGAATGAAGAAATAAAGCCCACATGATCATCTCAATCAGAAATAAATATTTGACAAATTCCAGCACCCTTTCATGATAAAAAATATGAAAAAAAATAGAAATAGAAGGAAATACCTCCACATGATAAAAGGTAGTATGAAAAACCCACCATCTTCAATGGTGAAAGACTGAAAGTTTTCCTTTGAAGACAAGGAATAAGGCAGGGATGCCCACTTTTGCCCCTGTGCTAGAAGTTCTAGTCAGAGCAATTAAGCTAGTTGAAAAGGTATCCAAATTGGAAAGGACGAAGTAAAACTATCTGTTTGCAGATGACATGATCATAGATACAAAAAATGTCAAAGAATACACACACACAAAATGACTAGTAGAGCTAAAAAATGAATTCAACAAAGTTTAATTCATAGGAATTCACAGGGTTCAAAATAAACACACAAAAATCAGTCATGTTTCTGTATACCAGCAGTGAACAATCTGAAAAAGAAATTAACATAATGGTTTCATTTATAGTAGGAGCCAAAAGAATGAAATACATAGGAATAAATTTAACCAAAGAGTTGAAAGAGTTATACACTGAGAACCAAAAACATTGCTGAAAGAAATCAAAGAAGACCTAAGTAAATAGAAACACATATCACATTTATGGGCTGGAAGACTTATTATTTTTTAAAGGTATAAGTGTTTTTGTTTTGATTTTCAATTTTCTCAATTTTTTTATTTTTTATTTTTATTTTATTATTATTTTTTTAAAGATTTTATTTATTTATATGACACATAGAGAGAGAGATTACAAGTAGGCAGAGAGGCAGACAGAGAGGGAGGGGGAAGCAGGCTTCCTGCTGAGCTGAGAGCCCAATGCAGGACTCGATCCCAGGACCCTGAGATCATGACCTGAGCCGAAGGCAGAGGCTTTAACCCACTGAGCCACTCAGGCATCCTCAATTTTTTTCTATAAAGAGAAAAGTTTAACAAAGTCCATACTTTGGTATTTTTAACTAAATCTCTAAAAATCCATCCAATAAGATATAAAATTTTAAAAATCAGATTATCATAATTTTGACTTTTACTCAGAATTTTATATTTTTTCTTTAAGTTTTTTATTGTATTTATTTTTGTAAAATATTTTATTCCTTTATTTGAGAGAGCGAGAGAGAGAGAGAGAGAGAGAGAGAGAAGGAACTAGAACACATAAGTAGGGGGAGTGGCAGAGGCAGAGGGAGAAGCAGGGAACCCGACACGGGGCTCAATCCCAGGACCCAGAGATCACGACCTGAGTCAAAGTCAGCCACTTAGCCGACTGGGCCACCCAGGTGCCCGTAAAGTTTTTTATTTTAATTTAATTTTCAAGTTTTTTATTTTTAATTTCAGTCAACATACAGGGTTGTGTTATGCTAGTTTCAAGTGCACAATATAGTGATTCAACACTTTCATTATAACACCCTGTGCTCATCAATACAAGTGTTTCCTTTGAATTTTTGCTTTTGTTTCTCTTGCCTCAGGAGACATATCTAGAAAGAAGTTGTTACGGTCAATGTCAAAGAATTTATCGTTTGTGTTCTTTTCTACTGTTTCGTGTCTCACATTTAGGTCTTCAATCCATTTTGAGTTTATTTTTGCGTGTGGTGTAAGCAAGTGATCCGGTTTCATTCTTTCGCATGTTGCTGTCCAGTTTTCCCAGCACCATTTGTTGAAGAGGCTGTGGAAGACTTATTATTGTTAAGATGGCAATAATGCCCAAAGTGATGAACAGATTCAGTGCAATTCCTGTCAAAATTCCAATGGCTTTGTTTTTTTGCAGAAATGGAAAAGCCAGTCTTTAAATTTATATGGAATTGCAAGGGGCTCCAAGTAGCTAAAATACTCTTGAAAAAGAACAAAGTTGGAGGACCCACACTTGTGATTTCAAAAATGACTACAAATCGGCAGTAAGCTAAACTGTGTGGTACTGGTGGACCGAAGGAATAGAATCGAGATTCCAGAAATAAACCCATACATCTATGGGCAATTGATTTTTGACAAAAGTGCTGAGATCATTTAATGAGAGAACAGTAGTCTGTTCAACATATTGTGCTGGGACACCTGGATAGCCACTTGTTTCAATGGAACCCTACTTCATACCATATACAAAAATTAACGCAAAATGGATCAATGACTTAAATATAAGCTCTAAATCTATTAAATTCCTAATGGAAAACAGGGTTAAATCTTCATGACCTTGGATTTGCCAATAGATTCTTAGATATGACAACAAAAGCGTAAGCAACAAAAGAAAAAAAATGCATAGGTTGGATTCCATTTAAATTAAAAACAATTATGTGCATCAAAGGACAATATTAAGAAAGTAAAAAAACAACTTACAGAATGGGAAGAAATATTTGCAAATCAAATGTCTGGTAAGGATCTAACACCCAGATATGTAAAATAGAGTTACAGCTCAAAAACAAAAAGATAACCCAATTTAAAAACGGATGAAGGATTTGAATGGACATTTCTCCAAAGACATATGCAAATAGCCAAGAGTGCATGAAAAGATGCTTGACGTCATTAGTCATTAGGGAAATGCAAATTAAAACTGCAGTGAAATACCACTTCATACCCGCTAGGATGGCTGTAATTACAAAAAAAAAAAGAAAAGAAAAAAGAAAAAAGAAAAAAGAAAAAGAAAAGAAAGTAATAAATATTGAGGATGTGGGGGAATTTTGGAACCTTCATATGTAGCTGGTGGAAATGTAAAATGGCACAGCTGGTGTGGAAAACAGAAGTTTGGCCATTCCTCAAAAAGTTAATCAGAACTACCATATGACCCAGCAATTTCACTCTGAGGTATATACACAAACAATTGAAAACATGTACTCAAACAAATACGTGTATGTGAATGTTCATAACAGCATTATTCACAATAGCCAAAAGGTGGAAACGACCCATGTAGTTCGGATGGATGAATGGAGAAACAAATTGTGGTTTATACATATGATGAAACGTTAGCTTTAAAAAGGAGTGAAATCCTGATACACTGTGGATAAACCAGAAACACACTATTGTAATTGAAAGAAGCCAGTCACAAAAAGTCACATGTTGTATGATTCCATTTATATGATATCCAGAACAGGTAAATCCAGAGACAAAGATCTGTGATTGCCAGGGGCTGTGCAGAGGGGAGATTGGGGGAGTAATTGCTTAATGAGCATGGAGTTAACTTGGGGATAAAGAAAATAACCTTGGAACTGAATAGAGGTTGTGGTTGCACAATATCGTGAATTACTAAGTGCCACTGAGTTGTTCACTTTAAAATAGTGAATTATGTGTTATGAAGACTGCACCTCAATGACTACTACTGCAAAAGACGAGCGTAGACAATTTACATGTTTGATATAGTTTAAATGTGAGGAATTAGTTCCCAGGAGGAGGAGGGTTTAGTTTGGCAGTGTTAGTATTTTCCTACCAAAACCACAAAGGACACCTCTGGCCAATGGCATTGAGATAGGAAGGACCCTCCCAAGGGTTCTCAGGATTATGTGCAATTTCCAGTGAGTTTCCTGTAATTCCACCTCACCAGCTTCGTTACCGATTATTCATGGCATATCTCACAGAGTCAAGAATCTGCGATTTAGGTGATGGTCATTTTAAATTTAGATCACGTGAAGGTGGGGGGTGAGACAGGAGGATGGGGAGAAATGTTAATGTAAAATGTTATGTTTATTAAGAAAAGTTTAAGGAGGGGACCTGGGTGACTCAGGTCATGATCTCGGGGTCCTAGGATCCAGTCCCGTTGGGCTCCCTGCTTGGCGGGGAGTCTGCTTCTCCCTCTGTCCCCCCCACCCCCCGCCCCGCTTGTGCGCATGAGCCCTCATGCTCTCTCTCTCCCTTGCAAAAATAAATAAATAAAACATCTTTAAAAAAATAAAAGTTAAGTTTAAGGAAGTATACAAAATATATACCCTAATCCCTCCACCTAGATTACATCTATTCGTATTTAAAATAAATACAAGGAATACTTTATATAGAATTATGAAATTCAAGTGATACAGGAAGGTACAGAATGAAAAGGGAAGGCTTCTCTGCCTTGGACAATCACTGTTAAATAAGCTCTTGTGATTTTTTTTTTTTAAGAACTGTTTCATGCTTGTGTGTTTGTGTTCATACACATAGATTTTCTTAAAAAAATAAAGAAGTCATCACAGAGTTGCATAAGGCTTTTTTCCTTCTTCGTCAAGGTATAACTGACATATAACAATGTATTGGTTTTAGAGTACAACCTAATGATTCGCTATTTCTCTATATTGCAAAATGATCACCACAGTAAGTATAGTTAATGTCTGTCACCACACATAGTTACACATTTTTTCTTATGATTTGAAATTGAATATCTGTTCTTTTGGTAACTTACAAATATACAATACAGTATGGTTTAGTCACCATGCTGTACGTTATATCCCCAGGACTCATTTATTTTATCGGGAATTTTGTACCTTTTGATCATCTTCCTACATTCTACCCACATTTGCCCCAATCTCTGGCAACCAACAATCTGTTTCGGCTTTTTATCAAACAGCTAATCTCAGAGCTCTTCCCAAACATACAAGCACTGCTGATGTACTTTATTCTTTTAAATGGCTATGTAGGGCTGCCTGGGTGGCTCAGTTGGTTAGGTGTCTGCATTGGCTCAGGTCATGATCCTGGAGTCCTGGAATGGAGGCCCGATTTGGGGGTCCCTGCTCAGCAGGCTGTCTGCTTCTCCCTCTCTCCCTGCCGCTCCTCCACTCATTCTCTCTCTCTCTCTCTCTCTCTTTCTCAAATAAATAAATAAATAAAAGCTTAAAAAAATAAATGGCTATATAATCATCATGGTAATTATTAGCATTTATTGAACATTTACAGTATGTCAGTGCTGTTCTAAGTGCTGTAGATATATTACCTCATTTAATCGTCACAAAATCCTCTGAGCTAGGCCCTGCTACTGCTTCTATTTTACAGATGAGGCAACATTGCCCAGAAAGACCCAGAAAGAAATTTAAATTCCTTGTGTCTGATCCCAAACTCATGCTCTGACCCTTGCAAAATTCTGCTCCCCTTCAGAGTCTGTGGGAGAGCTGGGTTTTATCATTATTTACAGCTTTCATGCATTTTACCTCCTGATTGTTTTCCATTCCCCTTTTGTCAGACTGTTCCCTAAAAAGTGCGCTGTTATCTCACACTCCACGCCATGACCTCTTGGGGTCTGTGTTTTATTGGAGTCCTCGTAATATTGCCTTTCTCCTACTAAAAGAGCCAGGGAATAACCATGAAGAGTAAGACAATTATCATGAAGATTTCCAAAATTTTTTTCCCAAGCATGGCTACCGTGTCTTGATTTCTTGGTCCGGAAAAGAGAGTGTAATTTTTATAGCGTGGTGGGCATACTAAAAGAAATCTTTAGCGACTGCACTTCTCACCTGTAGGGGGCGCAGGTCCTAGTTGTTCTTTTGGGGACTCCACCAGGAAACACACTGAGACGGTATGATTAGGCCCCAGAATAAAAGGGTGGACCAAGAAAGCCCTTGACCCTTGGACTAGCGGGCCTTTGGCTGTTTCTTTATTTTCTTCCCACAGGGCCATTGTCTTTCCAAACTGAGCTCCAGATTGAAATGTAGCCTGTAGCTCATCTAACAAACGGGCGTGACTTGAACAGGTCAGACGGGGGAGGGTATGGGATGCTTTATGAATCTGTGGCACACTGACAGATGAGGGCACGTCTTGGAGATATGTGTTGGCCCCAGTACTGGGGATTTATGTTTTGGCTTTGTGGAGAAAGAGGGAAAGAGCATAGCGATGCCTGCCAGCCTTTTGCTACTGTCTTACGGGAGCATAAGCAACTAGCTAGTTTGGATCAAGAATCAAGAAAAAGGTAATAGAAAAATAAATCTCCCCAATCTTTTCCCTTGGTTAGCAAAATGACAGGATGCTCCCACCATCTGTGTGTCCTGGCTGACCCTGCGTTCCTGGCCCCTGTGGATACAGTCTGCCATTTAGATCCATTTAACAGAAAAGGATCCCGTTTCGTAAAAGCGCAGGCTTGGCATAGGCCGGGACACTGGGAACTCATTCTGAAATAGACTGATTTCTTTTGGGGAGAGGGCAGGCACACGAAATAGGGACTTGGGCAGACTTGCCAGCATGTTTTCATGTGCACCGTACGCTTGGGAGGTCTGTTTTGTGCCACATGGGCAAGGCGCCAGATTTACAGGTGGGAAATCAGAGTTAGAAAGTAACTGCTAAGGTCATATGGTTAGGTCATGGAGGAGCAGAAGTTTGTGCTCTGAGTTCAGAGAAGGTCTGCAATATCTTTCTTGATCTCTAAAGTTGTCCAAACCACTAAGTGAAGAAACATACTTCCTTTGGCTCTTCTGACCAAATTACTATCTGTAAAGTTTTGGCTTGGTTGCCTAATTTGAGCTGTAATCTTCCTGCCTGGTTGAGAGAGAATCCAGTGGGGGAAGTGGGGACAGAGTATCGTTGGTCCCCGGAGTCAAAACATGAACGGGCATAGAGTCCAAATGGAAACCAGACGATGATTTCACTCTGGTCTTTCCTAGCACATTTATTTTTCTTTTAAGTTTCTTTCTTAAAAAAATTATTTATTTATGTGATCTCTACCCCCAATGTGGGGCTTGAACTCACAATCCTGAGATCAAGAATTGCATGCTCTTCTGATTGAGCCAATCAGGCACCCCTCTACTCTCTCTCTTTCTTTCTTTTTAAAAAGTCAATCAGTTGTATTTTTGTAAAGCTAGCATATAGAAATGAGCATTCACTGGCAAATTAGACGATGCACATCGCTTTCTGTAACTTGGATTCTGAGTACATGCGTAGCAATCATGCCTGTGGCCCACAGTGTGGACAAAATACGCTCAAGCTTAAAATGTGGCCAAGTGAGCCCTCCTGATGCTCTGGCCAGAGGCAGATGGACTTCGGTGTTGGCGTGGCTGGACACCAGACTGTGGAGATCTTTTCCAGGCTCTGCATGTTGACTGCTTGTAGGTAGGAGAAATCGTCATTCTGATCTGTCATTCTCCAGCCACTGTGGTAGAGTGGCACATTATTAAGCTATGGTTTGGTTGTAATAAATAATACTTGTGGAGGAAACTGACTTCGTGAGTGCCTGTAAAAAAACAATGTGTGTGATGATGTGACAAGGAAGTGAAGGGGTCGAGTGGAGAGGGGGTCGGTGATGATGTAATGTGACCAGGGCTTATCTGGAAAGTCGTTAGAGATGTTTCCCCAGGTGTGTGTGCGTGTGCGTGTGTGTGCGTGTGTGTGTGCACATGTGAAGCATCAGATGGGGCAGCCCGCTGCTGTACCATAGCCTCAGGAAGATAGGGAACATCCTGGGGTCACTAGCAGCCCTGGGCATCTGTCTCAGGGCTGCTTCCTTCCTTCTTCCTTCTGAGGGAGAGAAAAGATGGCCGTCCCCAGCTTCTGCCTCACGTGACACAGTTGTAGCTTCCGTGAGCTTCCTCTCTCTGTGTTTCCTGGCCTCTGTGTGGAAGGAAGCACTGAGACTCCCTTCCCCAGTACTTGCTTGTGGTTATTAAAAGTCTCTCTGTGGCGCCAGTGAGGCTTTTTTGATGAACAGAAATGTGAAATCAGTTCGCCAGCTTTGGCATTCAGTAGATTTCTGGGCTTTGGTGGCACACTATTGAGAAGATCCTAACGGACATGTCATTCTTTTAAAATTGTGTTTCTGTATACGTTTCATACGTTGTATAATATCTTAGTACAGTAGCACATGTATACAGGTTGTAAGTAAATATACACATATTAGAGGATGCAGGCAACGATTTCATTGTTGGTATATGAGGTTCAAACATGCACTGATGCCCTTATATCATTGTGAGCACGAAGGTGGCGGGTGCTGTGAGATTATTCCATTGTCTGTTCTTATTTGTATTAAATTATTTTTTAATATCAAAGTTAACCAAAGTTGTTTGTTTATAAGTTACAAACTGCCTGTTAATTCACTTTGAGGTTTCTCAGCTCTGGATTTTCTCCTCCCCAGCATTTGAAGGTCCCACATGCTGAGATTCTATAAGGTTTTGTTGACATCTTAGGACTCAGATGTGGCCCTAAGACAGTTTAGTGATAGGGAAGGAAAGTACCAGGAGACAGAGCCCTGGAATTGGCCTTACTCCATTCCAGTGTGACTGTGAATTGCACCATTCCTCAAGTTCTCTATCTATAAAATGGGAATAATGAGTCAGTGTCACTGTGAAGGTCAAATGCAGTAATAAATCTGAGTCTTCTCTATGAACCACAGAGCCTTTAGAATGTAGGTTAAGGTAAAAAGAGGCCATTGTTTTAGCTTCTCGTGAACTGTTGACAAAGGGCATATTCTCATGCATCATACCTGAGGGGAATTGTGGGGTGCTAAGGAACTCACCACTGGATCTGAGCAGTCATACCCCAGGGTGGCAAGGATTGTTCCTGTTTATGGTTCACCACTACTTGTCTCTCTGTATCGTGAGGATGAATTTAGGACAAAAGCTCACCTCTTCTGGGCTCTTAAGGCCTTGAAGTCTGACTCCACTTCTTTTCTTTCTTTTTTTTTTTTTTAAATTTATTATTATTATTATTTGCCCCAGGGGTACAGGTCTGTGAATCATCAGGCTTACGCCTTTCACAGCATTCACCAAAGCACAAACACTCCCCAAATTTGCCTCCACTTCTTGTTACCATTGTATAACCTGTGCACTTATGGACAAGAGCTATCCTACTGAAGGACACCTGGGTGGCTCAGTCGGTCCGGCATCTGCCTTCAGCTCAGGTCATGATCCCCGGGTCCTGGGATCAAGTCCTGCATGGGGCTCCCTGCTCAGCGGGAGTCTGCTTCTCCCTCTGACCTGTACCCTGTTAGTGCTCTCTCTCTCTATCTCTCTCTCTCTCTCAAATAAATAAATAAAATCTTTTTAAAAAAGAGAGATATACTATTGAATCTCCAGTACCTGACAGAGTGCTGGGTATGGCTTATGCACACAGGAGGTGCTTAGAGTAGAAGAGAAATGATCATCATACCTGTTTGAATCTCTGGGCCTTGTCATAGGATTGGGAGCCCAGACGGTGTTCATCAAGAGGCAGTAGGCTTGGGATGGAGGTCAAGAGCTCGGGCTTCTGAGGCCTGGGCCAGTTCGATTGCTAAGCCTGTTTTCCCAGTTGTGAGTGGTAATCATAGTACATCTCTCATTGAACTGGGTTGAAGATTAAATGAGATGATGCAAATGAACAGCACAGAGTCTAGCTTAACAAAATGTCAACTATCATCATTGTCATTATGAATAACACGATTGACATTATTAAAAGCTCACTGATACTGTGATTTGGAACTTGGAAGCCCAGAAGCTCCATTTTTGCCTTGATGTCTTTAACTGTCTTCCATTTAATTTTCCCTTAGTCACCATTTTTGTTGGTGATGCCAATTTCAACTTACCTGGACAAGTGCACTGACTTTTTAGGGCAGGCTTACTTCAGTGCCCTTGATATTAAACTCTGTCAGTGGGAACTTCTTCTTCTTCTTCTTCTTCTTCTTTTTTTTTTTTTTTAAGATTTTATTTATTTATTTGAGAGAGAGAGAGCGCACAAGCAGGGGGAGTGGCAAGCAAGAGGGAGGGGAGAAGCAGGCTCCCTGCTGAGCAGAGACCCCCCCACCCCCCCCGGCCCAATGTGGGACTCTATCCCAGGACCCTGGGACCACGGCCTGAGCCAAAGGCAGACACTTAACCACCTGAGCCACCCAGGCGCCCCCAGTGGGAACTTCTTACCCTCTGGCAAGGTCTCAGATTAGTTTTCCATGCTGGAGGGGTCACAGGTGTTTTTTTTTTAGACCAGGCTTGTACCATAGCATTAAGGACATGAGGTTGGTTCCACAATTTAATATCCAGAACAGTGGTGAAGAGCAGAACGGCAGTCACTTGCTTTCTTCATGACCTTCAGCTGGTCTTTGGCTGGGAGCAGTTGAGGACACAGTATAGGAGAGCAAATTGCATTCAGAGTATATTTCCATAGCTTTACTGCTTATTATCAACATAACACCCATTCAGGTTGTTCCTGGGAAATGTGTCCATATCTGAGTGTCTGTCTTTATCTGCAGACACACTCACTCTCTCTCATTTGGAAGATAAAAGAACAGAATTGCCTCACCTTTGATCTTGGCAGCTTGGGCAATGCTGGGGAGGTGGGGGTTTCTGCTGACCTCTGCTTAGAGGCTGCAATGTGGGGTGGATTCTTCAGGAAGCTGTGATGTAGGCAGTTTTGTTTCCTGGTCACATTCTTAAACTAAGTATACTATTTTAGCTTTTATCTCCACAGAGCACAGACCAAAAGTGAGGGTGGTAGTAATTCATTGATGACTTTTATTTGTATCTTGTAAAGTCTCTTAAGCACGTGCAGAAGTGCCAGATGAATCGAAACCAGAATTCTAAACCATGAGAAAGTCAGGCTAGCGTGTTAGTGATGGGGGGTGTTTCTGCTCACACTCCAGAGGCCAACTGCCCTTCCTCTGACACACTCCCTTCCTTTCTTGCAAGTGCCTTTCCTGTCCCTAGTGTGCTAATCGAGGCCTAGACTCAATAGAGTTGACCTTCATAAGTCTAGGACGTTTCCTAATACATCGTGGATGAACATTGTTATTTCATCAGAACCGTGGTAGGATAAGGACGGTGGATCAGTTGTGGGCAGGCGGTCATCTCCCCGGCTTGCTCCTGAGGCAGCCTGCAAGCGTGTGTGCATCTCATTTGATTAAATCACACTTGCTGTCAGCTAGTGTCGTGATTAAGGGATCACTACAGGTGGCTGTATTACACTGAATCTCGGCTGGGTGATCTGAGAAGCGTTGAGTGTCCGTTCATATGAGTGAGGTGGCTGAGGGTGCTGACTTGCCAAGGTGACTGTAGTCAGGAGGTATGAACTGTTTCTTCTGTCTGCCCTGCAGAATGGAGCCTAGAGTGCAGGCCAAGATCTTCTAGAGTCTCAGCACTGATATCATAGACTCTGCCCACCGTCACCTATGATGGCACATACTAGGTGCTCAGTAAAAATGCAGCCAATGAAAGAGCAGCCTTCTAAATGGCCTCTGTTTCCTCCTTGGGTTTCTGTCCAATCCTTTTCCAGCTCCACATATGGGTGGATTTTATTGGTTCTCACTGTCCTCAGATAAGTTCCGGACTCCTTAATCAGGTTAGGATAATGCCCTTGGCCTGTGGGTATTCTGGGATCTGTTCTGATTGAGTGACGTCCTTTGTGCTGGTTGTTCAATCATCCTGACATTGCTCCTGCTGGCCTGAGCTCTCTCCAGCCTGCGGAATGTTTGTTTGCATTCTCAGGCTCCTGTTTCCAGGTGCTTCTTCCTGGTGGGTGTGTCAGCGTTAATTAAGGTTCCTTCGGGGAAGCAGAGCTACTGTGTTATGGGAAAGGATTCATGGCGGTTGTCACACTTGATGCCAGTGTGGCCAGAGGGGCCAGAGGAGGCCTGGAAGAAGGAGCTTGAAAATCAAATGACAACTCTCAAACCAGAGAAGTACCAGCATGGTGGTCAGGTGGGGCTGTCACAGAAGCTCTGAGAAGCTGACACAGCCAACATCAAGTGGCCTGCAGAGGGGAGGGGTAGCTCGCTGTCTGTGGGCAGCTGCTGTCTGTCGCCTATATCTGGAGGGAGGCCTGGGGCCACAGGTGGGAGAAGAGGTGGATACAGAACTGGGCTCTGCTGGGAATCTCTTTCTACCTGTGTGCTGAAGACCTTCGGTAGTGTAACAGCAATTCTCCTTTGGGCCAATTCGAACTCAGATCCCTATGGAGAAAGGAATCCTGGGAAATGTCATCCCTGCTTTAGCCAAGTTGACAGTAGGATAATCCAGGAGGGTGCAGAGCAAGCCAGTGTAGCAGATCCCATGTGGGGTGTAGATGCATGTGTGCATGTGTGTATGCACGCAGATGTGCACACACGTGCATGCTTTTGTATGCATGTGCACACATGCATGGATGTGGGTGTTAGGTGCATATGTCCCAGGCACACATGTGCTTCAGGTCCCCTGCAGAAAAATGTGTGAGAATATCTGAAGAGGGGAGCTAGAGCCTCTGGATTAGAGAACTTCTTTAAGCTTCCAGCTGGGTTCTAGTCAGAGCAGGATCGGCAGGAGAGGCCAGAGGGAGGGGCAGAAGGGGCCTCTGCTAGTCCCTGGGCTCTCCATCTACATGGTTATGGGGAACCACTGGCATCTTTGCCTCCCAGGGAAAAAAAACCTTCAAACCTCCACTAAATTCAGTTCTTGGACAGACTTTCTTTCTTCCTTTGCTCTGCTCCTGTTGCTAGAACTCATCTCCCCCACCTCTCTTCCTCCGGTCTCCAATTTTACTCCCTGCCTTGCCCGGTGAACATACCCTTTTGGTTTCAGATTTAATGTCCCTGCCTCCACAAAGCCTTTCCTGCTCTCTCAAACGTGGGTTAGATGTCCCTTTGTTTCCTCATCCCAGCACTTACCATGCACGGCATGTGATACTCTCCAGTTTACTTGTCTCTTCTTCCCTGGACCAGGAGTTCTGTGGGGCGTAGGGAGAGATGAACTTGCTGGGACTTATCAGCAAGCCCCATTTCTTCCTTTCCTGATGCCATGCAAATGATAAGGGCTGGCCTTTCTGATTCTAGGTTCTAAGCTGTGTGTGTGAGCATGCATGTGTGTGTGCGTGTGTGTGTGTGTGTGTATGTATGTGAGTGTGAATGGTTCATCCATTCCCCTGTGGGGTTGACCAGTTGACCACCACTGTGTGTGTGTGTGTGTGTGTGTGTGTGTGTGTGTGTGTGTGTGTGTATGGTTCATCCAACCCCTCATGGGGTTGACCAGTTGACAACAACTGCTAGAACCTCTGCTTTGAAAGTGCAGCACGGAGGGCGGGACCTCAGGACAGTGTACCTTACAACATCTTCAGAGTTCCCCAGATGGCCTGGATGGGTGGGAACAGGAAGCAAGGTGGTGGGAGATTAAGCCGCACTGGCCTTGAGATCAAGCAGTGTGCGGATCTGAGATGGACAAGCAGTGGTAGCTTTTTTCTTTCTGGGTTCTGGACCCCAATGTTGCCTTGAACACAGACATCCAGAGATGGGGAGCAGCATAGCCCGAAACGGAGATGCTCAGTGTTCAAAATGGCGGGGAGTCAGGGGGTGTCAATGGATTCAGAAGAACTTTTGAATATTTAGGTCATAAGTAGCAGTGAGAATCTGATGAGGGACCTTCTCACCAGAAAACAGTTACCTACCCACAAAGGTAATGTGTGATTTTGGGGGTGTCAGATGGTTGACACGCGTGAGTCATGCCACAGAAGGGTGACAGAAGTGGAGAGGCAATGTGCTTGTCTGGGGTCGAGCGGCGGGGTGGGGGGTACAGAGGAGAGCTTCACTCTTTCAGATCATAGCTGCGCCCCCACTGAGCTGCAGCTTGACTTTGGCCTGGATACGGTGGTGGGGGAAATAACGCGAGGCCATCAGATTCTGACAGGGGCACAACGCCCTGGCTGGTCTTTGGGTGCTGTGGTTCTGATGTGCTCTGATGTGTTGACATGTCTGCTATTAGGATCGTGTGTGTGTGTGTGTGTGTGTGTCAGAGCCCCCTGGCTGGAGAGGGGAGGCTAAGCCTATATTTGCTTTGACTTTTGTCTGAGACTTCACCATTACACATTTTCTCCACAGAGATTTAGGATCGATTTAATGAGCTGTTCTTCAGAACAGTTGTGAAGTGGGGTAATAGGATTCTTTTAGGCCCAGAGATGAGGAAATGAGCTCTGAGGATGTATCCTCCACACTTCCTTTCTCCCTCGGTCTGCCCACTCTCGAGCACCAACCACCCCGGCTGTGGTCCGACAGCTGGTAGGAGAACATTCGTACGCTTCCCCTAAAGTGTCTTGTCACGGCTCCTAAGGACCACAGTGAGGGTGTGTGGATGAGGAGGAGGAGGAGAACCGAAACTGCTGGTACTGGGGTCTCCGCTGACTCACTGTGTGGAAATGATACTAAATGAAGGAGAATGTATCTAATGACATGAAAGGGCACTTAATAAAACAGCGCAACCTTACACAGGGAGCTGTGTGAGCGGTTGCTCAAAGCAGCTCTGAAATGTCTCGAATGAGGTCTTAAAAGCAAATTCGGAAATCCCCCGTTCTCTGCTTTCTGATCTTGCCTGCTGTGATCTTTTCCCTAGAGGCTTCCCCTTAAGATTGAATTATTGCTTTACATTGTAGGTCTTTATCTCCCATAACTATATTTGCTGACTTTGGATTATCGGTGCTTAAATCTCACTAAAATAGTCTTTGTCAGTTAAAGTCACATAGTATCTTTCTCTCTCCCGGGCCTGAGACTAAGCTCCTGGAGGAGGACTTGAAATCGCTGCTCTCGGGGCAGAGCCTCGTGAGTCCCAGGCAGCTTTGCCGTCATCGTGTATCTGGGCCACCCTCTCATACTCCTGACCTGCCCTCAACTTTCACTTCCCTCTCTGCAAAGGAGGCATAGCTCTACTTTGTTAGGGTTGCTGCTTGGATGAAATAAAATTGGTTCAGAGTCCATGCTTAATATATGCGGTCTGCTACATCTGTCTTAGCTATCCACTGCCGTGTAACAAGTCGCACCACATTTAACAGCTTGAGATAGCATGCACTGAATATCTCATCATTTTGTGGGTCAGGAATCTGGCACAGCTTCATGGGTCTTTCAGCTCTGGTTCGCTTAGAGGGCTGCAGTCAGGTGTCAGCTGGGGCTGCAGTCACCTTGGAATGGGACAGGAGGGAGGGGGGGTCAGGGTCTGCTGCCAAGCTCCCTTGGTGGTTCCTGGCAGGATGCAGTTGCCGGGACCCCGTGCAGATGTGCTCTGAGACCTTGGCGGCCTTGGGCTTGATCCTCTTTCAGTGCCCTGCGTCATGATCCTCCTGTGCATGGTGGCTTGCTTCCTCAGAGCCGGCAGATGAGAGGGCCAGCAGGAGTGCCAGGAAGAGGCCAACTTTAATAACCGAACTTCAGGAGTGACTTTCATTTTTTTCATATTTTGTTTTTAAAAAGCAAGTCATTAGGTCCAGGCCACATGCAGGGAAGCAAATACGGGTGGGGAGGGGTTGGGAATCATTGGGAACGATTTTAGAAGCTAGCTACAATTATGATCATTATTTTTCCTTATTTGTGAGCTCTGCAAATCAGGAACAAGAAATATTGAGTGTTTTATCAGAAAAATTCCAGAATATAATAAAACCTGATGTTTGGTGCTTGGTGCCAGTGTAGGCCAAGTATTTCATGAGGTCAGTGGATTTTCCCTCTATGAAGAGGGGAGCCTATGTCTTTATCATTTGTCCAGTGACCTGTCTTGCCTACCTGAGAGCCCACACATAGGTCACTTGCGAGGAAAGAAAAGTGGCCAAAGGACGGTTGGTTCTTTGGGCAGGAAGTACGATTTAAGTAAAAGATTGTGTTAACTACTTTTTTTTAAGCGGTTAAGGTCACACCTTCTAAGATTCATTAGATAAACTGAAATTTCTGCTTAGCTGCAGAGTTTGTACAAGAGGACAAACTGCTCTCTGAGATATGCCAAGAAGCAGTGGGGCTGTTATAAGAATAACGGAAGTAAAGGAGCTAGGGAACTGCCCTTCCTATTTTATTTTATTTATGTTTAAAGAGTTTATTTATTTATTTGAGAGAAAGAAAGCCAGAGACAGAGCAGGAGCAGAGGGAGAAGGGGATAGGCAGAGGGAGAGGGAGAAGCTTGCTCCCCGCTGAGCAGGGAGCCTGATGTGGGACTCAATCCCAGGACCCTGGGATCATGACCCGAGCCGAAGGCAGCTGCTTAACCAACTGAGCCACCCAGATGCCCCTGCCCTTCCTCTTTTAAAGAGTGTCTTCCTTCTTCAACTTATCCTCGAAGTAAGGCAGGAGTAGAGATGGTTACTGAGATGACCGCTTTAGGAGCTGGGGAAGGAGAGGGATAGAGCCCTGGCTATTCCTCTTTCATCATTCCTTCCCTGTCCATGTCTTTGGCTTCCCTGAGACTCCGAGAGGCACTCCACTCCACCACTTGGGCCAGAACATCCATGCCTGAAAGATTTCTAAACGTCAGAATCTACAAGATCTGCCAACTCTAGAGTAACGAGAGGCAAATAAACTTAACAGCAGTAGAAAGGGGATGGTAATTTAAAATATCATAAATAGTTTAAAATATCATAAGTATTTTCTTCCTATCATTGGTTTCTTGGGGCTGGAGGCTGTCCCAGAAGCATGACCATCTCTTCTTTTTAAACACTTACCTAAGAGTCATGGAAGATCTGGGGTGAAGTCTTAGCCTCAACACCCATGTCCTTGGCCAGGTTGCTACTATTCCCTCCTATAACATGAGGATGCTAAGACTTAATCCAACGTGACCAGAGATAGGAGGAGACAAGGCCCTTTAACCTTTCCACAGACAATAGAAACAGACTGGATAATGGTACCATCAGATGTGGACTTTAAAATATGTACAATATAAATATGTTAAATATGTTCAAGGAAGTGAAAGTCATGATTTCAAAATCTGGTAAGCAATCGAAAACTAGAAAAAGGAAAATTTTATGACAGAAAAAATGCAATAATTGATCAATAAATGGGAATATCATCATGTTAGAGACATTGGTAGAAAGAACTAGAAATTAGATCAGAGGATCTTCAAGCTGGTACTCAAAAATATGGAAAATAGAGAAAAGAATATAAGAGATAGATAAGATAAGGTGAAAAAGTTTAATACGAGCGTATCTGGCATTCCAGGAGACAGCTCGAGATATAATAGAGCCAAAGCAATACTCAAAGTGATAATAACGGATACTTTCTGTATGACATGCCTAGCTTGGTGCCTGGAACTTTTTATGTGCTCAGTAAATGTCAGCTTTTCTTATTGTCCATATTAGTGTTTTGCTCGCTTCTGGTTCTATGGAAGATTTGTGCTATTGGCAATATTGCCAGAGTCCAAATCTGCTGGACCATTTGTTCAACAAAGATCTCCTTAGTCTCCCAGCATGTTCTGCTTGCACTGAAAGCCCCAGCATCTGGTTCTCACTTGGCTACAATCCCCAGTTTGAAATTAGAGTAAGTTTTCCCATGGAAACAGTAAGTTGCCCTATAGATACAAATAAAGCTCAGATTCCTCCGATGTAGAGTGCTGTAGTTCAGTGGCAAGTTTGGGAAATAATCATTATTTATTTACAGCATTATTTCAACAGAAAAATGCTCTCTGAATTTCAAATGATTAGCCAGCAAATCCAGTGTTGGAAGATGGCCATCGGTCATGCATCTGATGTATCAGCGATTGCCTGGACAATGACCTTGGTGCGATCACTCTAACCTCCTTGTCTTTGATTCCTTTGTGAAGCTTAAGTCTGAGCGTAAGTGTCCTGACTGCAGGAATTGGGCTTAATTTTCTCATCTCCTGTCCTTGCATATTGCTGACAGCACACACTGAATAGACCATTGGGTGTGTGTTGGAGGCACGCCTTCCAGAGGGAGATGGTTTGGCTGGTGAATAGAGCCCTGGGTGTAGGGAAAGGGATGTCTGAACCTTGATGATGCTTTTACTAGTTGTAGGACCGTAGACCATGGTTTCCTTTCATGGGAAATGTGGACAATGCCTTCTGTCCTCTGCTTTACAAGGGGCTCTTGTGAGGACCCAGTGAGAGAGAATAAGTGAATACATGTGTTTCTGTTCCCTTTGGAGCCATTTAATTATCTCCTTCTTGTGGCTTTCATGCTTCTCGTTTCTGCTTATTTCTTTCTGTTACCTAGGATATTTTTACGTCTCTCTTGGTCACTTTTTGCACCCTGAACAATGACTTCTTATTCTCTGTATGTGGAATTTTCATTATTCTCATATACATCTAGAGAACCGTGGACATTTCCAAGTTTTGTTCATTAGTGCGCAAGGGGCATTGATCTAAATGCATAAATTCATTTATGCTATTGGGGTACCTGGGTGGCTCAGCCAGTTAAATGTCTGCCTTTGGCTCAGGTGATGATTCTGGGGTGGAGCCCCATTTCCATCCAACTGCCTGCTCAGTGGGGAGTCTGCTTCTCCCTCTGCCCTTCCCCCTGCTTGTGCTTTTCTCTCTCAAGTAAATAAATAAAATCTTTTTAAAAATTCACTTATGCTATTTACATGCTTAAAATATTTGTGGCATTTTTGTCCCCATGAGGTAGATAGAGAAAATAGTGACTCTCAGACTTGCGGCAAAACCCACCTTTTTCAGTACGAGACAATTTAGTTTCTTTTTATCATATATGTAGTTAGGTTCCCTTTGTAAATGGATTTTGAGATGTTTGTAACAATGCACACCATTGTCACCTTTCAAAATAACCTTGACAAAGGTATAGCAAAGTTGTTTGTGGGAATGCTTAGGGACTTTTAATTTATATTGTATTTTCCTCAAATAATTTTGTGGTGTGCTTTCCTAAATACAGTGAAATGCCTACAATTGGATTTTCTTGCCTTGCTAGTTCAGATTTTTCCCAGAACGTAGCATGAAGGCTGAAATTTACTCTCTTTAGACAGAGGTCTCACCCCACCGAAGGAAATCTTGTAGAATGTATGATAATAAAACAAGCACATTATAGACTTGAATTTAATGATGTTTCTTGCTTTCACGGCACTTTTTTTTTTTTTTTTTTGGTAGTGGTAACTGGGTGATTTATAAATATCGAACCCTTTTCATTTCGGTGCCAAAGATATTTAGGGCTCAGAGGCAAACAGGCCCATTAAATCTGTAATTCCAATAAACCTTTAAATGTCATCCAGGAACAAAGTACTTCAGTTCCCCTGTGGAAAGGCTGTTGCAGAGACAGAACTGAAGTGATGCGTGGGAGCTCTGCATGGAGCTTACTGGAAGCTCTGGGGGTGATGTGCAGTGTTTTGACCTTGAGTCCTCAGTCTGGCCAATTCAGGTTCCTCAGAAGCAGTGGTCCGCCTGTGTGATTGGGGTATTCTCCCCTTTGCTTTGTCATAAATCCCATGCAGAGGAGTGGAATCGGGGTGTGTATCCTCTTCCCCTTAGCCAAAGCTTTAAAAAAAAAACAACAAAACTTGGTGGGTTAATATGGAATTTGTGCCACCTTTCTGTGAGGTTTCTTTGGTATTCGGTGCAGACTGCAGAGCTTCGAGGATTGGGATATGCTTGACAGAGAGTATTCCTTTATGTCAACTCCTGTTCTGCTTTCTCCTCTGGGTGGATCCAGGGTTTGGGGAAGGACAGGTGGTGCCATCAAGGAGTCCTGGCCGGGGTGGTGGGGAGCAGGCCAGCTGACACAGGGTGCGGTGGTGAGGCCCTGGGCCAGGCACCCCACAGCCACAGGAAACGGAAATTGTCTCCTCCATGACCACATCTCTTCGGCAGCAGCACACACTTCCTCTAGAAGTTTCTTTCCCATCTGCCCCGAAGTGGAGCTAATAAGCAGGCACATGCAACATTGCCGCAAATCACTAGTCACTGTTCTCTGCATATGCCTGCGGTCGTCTCTACAAGGCCATCTCGGGCACATGGAGGGGCTTGTCCACGGTCCTTGAAGAGACCTTTGCTCCACAGGGTCAGAGTCGACTCTGCGGTGCTCTTGGCTTCTGTACCTTTGGGGTCCAAAGATCAAGCCGCTCGCCATCCCATGGTTCTGTCTGTTCCTTTCTTTATTGTTTCCCCCCATCCATAAAATCTGGCTGGCCTCCACAGTCCTCCTAAATTCCTCTCTTAACTCCCTGTCAACATGTAAGCACTTAAGACCTTTTAAAAGTGCGGAAGGCTCCAAGTCTAAACACTTAAATAAGTGGATGCCTGAAAAAACCCAACAAATTAAAAAAACCCCTTGTCATGTGGGTTCTCTCTGATTCCTAGACTAGGGACAGATGCTGAAATGATCATTTCCATAGTTCACATGATGGGCAAATCATATTCTGCCTCTTTGACATTTTGGTTGGCATGAAATTGAAGCCTAAGAGATTCCTGTCTGTACCACAAGTTATTTAATTTATAGTGGTTTTGGGGGGGCATTTCTGATTTTTATAAATAATACTTCCATGAACTTTTCTGTGCTTATTTTTTTTCCTTCTTTTAACTACATTCCTAGGAATGGAATTCCTGAGTCTGTGATTCTTGGTCTAGCTTGTCATTTCCTTTCCACAGGAAGCACATTGGTTTATAATGCCCTTTGTGAGTTTGGAGAGGAGGAGATGGTAGGAGCGTGTTGACTGTTGGGAAGAGTAAGACAATGGTAAAGGATGGTCACTTGTTCTGGGGACACACATTGCTTGAGTCATACTGGCAATCTGCAGAGCTGGGTTGCAAAGATTTTGAGGTCCTTTTTAGGTTCAATAAAATAACATATCCTCAACTGATGGGTGATGTCTTCCATGAGAGCAGGACTAGGTAGGGGTCGTGTATTTGCCTAGGACCAATCATTCTTTATGTTTAGACGTAGGAACTCCTCCTTGAAGCCCATCACAGTCGTCCACCACGGAATCAAGGGACACTTCATGTTTTATAGGTCAGCAGCTGCAAGTCTGTGGTTTGTGATTTTATAATCACAGGTTTACACGTGATTAATAAATGTGACCGTTCGAACAGCAGATATTGTCATGTCAGAATAAGTGGTGGTTCTCAGAGGATTGTGTTATTAGCCCCGGAAAGTGACTTATATGGGAGGGATATCACTGAAGCCATCCATTTCCCCATAAGTAGATGGAACTGATCGCTGGGCCTCAGTGTGCGTTTGATGACAACCACACCAATGAGAATACAATAGCACATTGATTACCCCCCACTTCACCAGAGATGATTCTGCTGAACTTTATTCCTGGTTTGTGGAATCAGAATTGGTTTTATTCTAGTGTCTCCCAGTTCCTGGTAGTATGTCTGCCTTTCATTACAGGCAAAACCCCAGTAGAACTCTTTCAAGGACACATGATGCTACAATGAAAGGCAGTGATGCAGGAATACAAATACTCCTTGGGAGTTCTAGAAAATGGACTTTTTGGGGAAGAAATTTACATTTGGCAAGGAGGTTGATTTAACCCGGTGAGAGCCTTAAGAGGATTTCACCGGAGCTCAGAAAATTAGGTTCTGACTCGACCAGCCAGCTGTATGACCCTGAGGAAGTCCCACAGCTTCCTCTTTTGAAAAACTAGGAGCCTGGACAAGATGGACTTTGCAAGTCTCATAATCTTGTGAAACGGAAAAATATCTGCAGAGACGAGTTTCCTTCCGTCCTTGTAAGGGCACTAAAAATAAAATGGCCTTTAAGAGAATGGTGGGCAGCTGTGGCCCCCCCTCTCTCGTCCTCTCTTTCCTCACAGACGCCTTTCTTCACCCAGTTGGACGTTCGGCTTTTCCTGCTTTAACCCTGTATGTTTTCACGTGCTCGAGTCCTGACTCAGTGGCCCTTCCCTCTTGGGTATGTGTCACCGGGCGAACGAGGTTCCTGCAGGAAGAGGAACTCACAAAGGCGAAGAGTCAGGAAAAGCTCCCTGTCTCCCCGCGGCAGGCTCCCTCACAATCCTTGAGCAGGGCCTTCCCCTGGTGGCCAGCAGAGGAACAGCAGTTGCCCCCGGAGGTCGTTTCTGGAACCGCGCAAAGCCACGGGCAACAGAAGATTATTTATTTGAAGCAGTTCTTTGTTAAGAACATGGTCTTCTCTGAGACAGACTTAAACATTGCCTCTCCTTTTTTTTTTTTCCATCTTTTTTTCCTGTCACATAGATGAGAGAGAGAAAGAGAGTGAAATGGTAAAAAGAGAAGAAACGTGGAGCGTGTTTGGCTGAAGGATGAATTGTTCAGTCTAAATTTGAGCAGGCTTGCTGCTTTAACTCTTCAGAAAAGCTGGTATTTTAAGCCCGAGTTATCTGCGGAAGATGATGAGTAGAAAGGAATCATTTCCAGATGGCTTTTGAATTTTTCCTCCTCAAGGGCCTTTTGAGGCTGGGCCTTGCAGGACGTGTTGGGCTGTTTTGGGGGATCTGGAGCCGGTTGTTCTGAGTGGAGCCCTTGGGTAGGATGAAAGGAGAGACCCAGAATGTGCTTCCTACAGCAGAGACCTCATCATGAGGCACACGGTCTCGCCAAAGCCTGTACCCCAGGGCCCCTCACCAGCAGAAAGAGCCATGGTGCCTACAGGGGAAGGGCCTCTGGGGGCTCCGGGAACTGGAGGCATTCTGGAGGGCTGATTTTCTCAGCTTGGAAGCAGCGGGGGCCTGGGTGTAAGCAGAAAGGACACCAAGGGGGCCCCCAAGAGACAAAACTCTGGAGGTGTGGATTTGTCTGCCAAGCCCTGAGTGAGCAACCCTGCCTGCCTGTGACTGTGGGTACCCCCTCCTCCAGGCGGCTCTCCTGGCTGCGGAAGCGGGGGGCTCTAATGTCCTGTCGGTCTGGGTTTGCCCCCTGTGGGCATGGAGAGGGCAGGGCTTGTTGACCGCCTGCCGGCCCAGTGGTCAGCCCGAGGGAGAGCATTCCTGCACTGGCGACGAGAGACCCCAGAGAGGGACAGGACAGGCGCTCACATCAGCCCTACCTTCCCATCTCGGGTATGGCTTCTGGGGGCGCACAGATGGCAAAGATGAATCGTTTAGCATTTCTTGTGGGAAAACGAACTGGAGAGCTTCCTATAGGAGGAGTTGCACGCTATGAGCTCGGTGACATAAAAATATGTAAAAGTACAAATGGGTCCCCTCCGATTTCAGCAGTTCACCTTGCCAGAAGAGCACATTTTCCTTCTTTTCAAGGGTAGGATAATGCCGTCCTTTGGTTTTCAGGTTCTCTGGGGGTTGCATGGGCTAAAGGGTAACAAGAGCCACTCATTCGTGGGGGCGTGGGGCAGAGGGGGTTCAAAGCACCTGAGATAACAAGAACTGAGTCGCGGGGTTTGGGGGAGCTGCCAGGCACATTAGCTGGACTCCATCGTGAAGGTTCGGCTCAGAAATAACAGCAGCATATTGATCTGGAATCCGAGAGCTGGTGTTGTAATTCTGTCGCCACCTCTTTGAACTCACGTCGATGTGCATGCCGCAGATGAACGGCCTTCGGTGCTTTCGTTTCATTATGGCTCACAACCAGTGACGGCCACTCGCCCTGGGATAGGAGAGCTTCTGGAGGACGATGTTCTGATGAGTGTCACCAGCCGGGGCCCCTCTTGCTCCACGTTTGCAGGAACCGTCCTCTAAGCACGGGGGAGGAGAAGGAGTAAAAATAATTCCGACGTCCAGTTATTTCAAATCTCATTTCGTATTTCAGTGTAAAGAAAAGCACATCTCTCTTTTTCAACATTTCCTCCTTGAGCTTTAGGCTTTTAGACACCATTAACAGAAGAGGACCACATCACTACTGTTTTCTTCTTGGGCCAACGATGTCTTATGTCCCGTTCACATAAAGATCTCAGAACGTCATGCTGATCCTTTCCGCTGAGCATGTGTCCAGGAGGACGTCTCCGTGTCAGTCGTCTGTGAATTGTGTGTCTGCTTGCCCTGGCACCCCTCTTGAAAAAGCAGTGACTGGCAACTGAGGCCAGCTGCTTTGTTCTAGTATGTTCTCTTTCCTGGGCAGTCTCTTGATTTTACCTTATAGCTCTTCCTTTGAAATTTCCATGTCTACTATCGTATTTTTAATTTCTAAGGTCAGTACTATTCTCTGAATAATTTTCTAAAATAGCGTCCTGCTCTTTTGTGTATGAGGGTGTATACCCGTGGTATTTCTTAGCTGAGTGTTTATTTTTGATAGATGAAAATGTGTCCCGCAAGGTCTGTTAGCACTGGGGCTTGTAGACTGGTGTAACGTGGTATTTCGATGAGGGGACTCCGCGTATCAGGATCTGGAGGATTTTCCCTCTTACCCAGAGGGGACTTCCCACTCCTTCTGTCTGGCTTCACACCAGGCAACAGGGTCACACGGGCACTGGCTGAGCTGCATCTCAAAGCCCCAGACCTAGCCCTAGTCTGATATAAGTTTCCTGGAGGCTCAACTTCTACCTCTTCCTGGAAAGCAAGAGAGTCTGTCCTCTGGTTTTGTGGCCAGAGACACCAAGGCTATGTTTTTGTGCAGACTTTTTAACAGTTACTGCTGCTTTCAGCCTTGTGCTCCAATTCTTAATATGTCGGCTAGATTCTGTGGCACGAATCGTCCGCTTCTCACTGTCTCTCCTCCCCGGTGGCCCTTAAGGTTCCAGCTTCTTCTTTCTCAGTGACCACGAGGCCACATGCTTTTTGTTGACATCACTTGTCTGGTGTCTTGTCTCCTATCTGTTTCACCTTGTGAATTTGTGTCTTTAATTCCTTAAGCTGCTTGACAAAGGTGTTTGGAAGGAGTGGACAGAAATGCATGTATTCGATTTCCAATGTATAATGGACCTCTATTGTAATCAGCTCTAAAGAATTATTTAACGGAGAGAGCATTGAGATGAGACCTTTATGTAATCAAGCAGAACTGGAGGTTATTATGCCCGCATTAGATTCCGAAGAGCAAATGTTAGAAATGCAGAAATTAGGGCGCCTGGGTGGCTCAGTGGGTTAAAGCCGCTGCCTTCGGCTCAGATCATGATCCCAGGGTCCTGGGATCGAGGCCCACGTCGGGCTCTCTGCTCGGCAGGGAGCCTGCTTCCTCCTCTCTCTCTGCCTGCCTCTCTGCCTAGCTGTGATCTGATCTCTCTCTCTCTGTGTCAAATAAATAAATAAAATNAAAAAAAAAAAAAAGAAATGCAGAAATTAGAACTCATAAATCTTACAGGGTGATACCTAGAAAAATAGATCAAGAAATTTGGAGAGCTGAGGTTTTGAACAAAATCAGTTCTATCTCTACCAAAGCAATGCAGTGTGTTACCATATTTCTCCTCTAGACCCTTTCAAAAATTTTTCAAATTTCTGGAGACACATATATTGTGAACACGTGAGTTCTAGGTTAATTATTGTATAGATGTGGGCCATGTTTCTAAAGCTTATTTTTTTAAGATTTTATTTTATTTTATTTATTATTATTATTATTATTTGCCCCAGGGGTACAGGTCTGTGAATCATCAGGCTTACACCTTTCACAGCATTCACCAAAGCACAAACCCTCCCCAATGTCCATAACCCATCCACCCTATCCCTACCCTCCCACCCCCCAGTAACCCTCAGTTTGTTTTGTGAGATTAGGAGTCTCTTATGGTTTGTCTCCTTCCCCATCCCATCTTGTTTCATTATTTTTCCTTCCCTACCCCCCACGACCCCCCACCCTGCCCCTCAAGTTCCTCATATCAGAGAGATCATATGATAATTGTCTTTCTCTGATTGACTTATTTCGCTCAGCATAATACCCTCCAGTTCCATCCATGTCGTTGCAAATGGCAAGATTTCGTTTCTTTTGATAGCTGCATAGTATTCCATTGTATATATATACCACATCTTCTTTATCCATTCATCTGTTGATGGACATCTAGGTTCTTTCCATAGTTTGGCTATTGTGGACATTGCTGCTATAAACATTCGGGTGCACGTGCCCCTGAGGATCACTACCTTTGTGTCTTTAGGATAAATACCCAGTAGTGCGATTGCTGGGTCGTAGGGTAGCTCCATTTTCAACTTTTTGAGGAATCTCCATACTGTTTTCCAGAGTGGCTGCACCAGCTTGCATTCCCACCAACAGTGTAGGAGGGTTCCCCTTTCTCCGCAACCTCGCCAACATCTGTCATTTCCTGACTTGTTGATTTTAGCCATTCTGACTGGTGTAAGGTGGTATCTCGCTGTGGTTTTAATTTGTATTTCTCTGATGCCGAGTGATGTTGAGCACTTTCTCATGTGTCTGTTGGCCATTTGGATGTCTTCTTTGGAGAAATGTCTGTTCATGTCTTCTGCCCATTTCTTGACTGGGTTATTTGTTTTATGGGTGTTGAGTTTGAGAAGCTCTTTATAGATTTTGGATACTAGCCCTTTATCTGATATGTCATTTGCAAATATCTTCTCCCATTCTGTCAGTTGTCTTTTGGTTTTGTTGACTGTTTCCTTTGCTGTGCAAAAGCTTTTAATCTTGATGAAGTCCCAATAGTTCATTTTTGCCCTTGCTTCCCTTGCCTTTGGTGAGGTTCCTAGGAAGAAGTTGCTGCGGTTGAGGTCGAAGAGGTTGCTGCCTGTGTTCTCCTCGAGGATTTTGATGGATTCCTTTCTCACATTGAGGTCTTTTATCCATTTTGAGTCTATTTTTGTGTGTGGTGTCAGGAAATGATCCAGTTTCATTTTTCTGCATGTGGCTGACCAGTTTTCCCAACACCATTTGTTGAAGAGACTGTCTTTTTCCCACTGGACATTCTTTCCTGCTTTGTCGAAGATTAGTTGACCATAGAGTTGAGGGTCCATTTTTGGGTTCTCTATTCTGTTCCACTGGTCTATGTGTCTGTTTTTGTGCCAGTACCATACTGTCTTGATGATGACAGCTTTGTAATAGAGCTTGAAGTCTGGAATTGTGATGCCGCCAACTTTGCTTTTTTTTCCCCAACTTCCTTTGGCTATTCGGGGTCTTTTCTGGTTCCATATAAATTTTAGGATTATTTGTTCCATTTCTTTGAAATAAATTGCTGGTATTTTGATGGGGATTGCATTAAATGTGTAGATTGCTCTAGGTAGCATAGACATTTTCACAATATTTATTCTACCCATCCATGAGCATGGAATGTTTTTCCACTTCTTTGTGTCTTCCTCAATTTCTTTCATGAGTACTTTATAGTTTTCTGAATACAGATTCTTTGCCTCTTTGGTTAGGTTTATTCCTAGGTATCTTATGGTTTTGGGTGCAATTGTAAATGGGATTGACTCTTTAATTTCTCTTTCTTCTGTTTTGTTGTTGGTATATAGAAATGCAACTGATTTCTGTGCATTGATTTTATATCCTGACACTTGACTGAATTCCTGTATGAGTGCTAGCAGTTTTGGAGTGGAGTCCTTTGGGTTTTCCACATAAAGTATCATATCATCTGCAAAGAGTGAGAGTTTGACCTCTTCCTTGCCGATTTGGATGCCTTTTATTTCTTTTTGTTGTCTGATTGCTGAGGCTAGGACTTCTAGTACTATGTTGAATAGCAGTGGTGATAGTGGACAGCCTTGCCGTGTTCCTGACTTTAGGGGAAAAGCTCTCAGTTTTTCTCCATTGAGAATGATATTCGCTGTGGGTTTTTCGTAGATGGCTTTGATGATATTGAGGTATGTACCCTCTATGCCTACACTATGAAGAGTTTTGATTAAGAAAGGGTGCTGTACTTTGTCAAATGCTTTTTCAGCATCTATTGAGAGGATCATATGGTTCTTGTTCTTTCTTTTATTAATGTCTTGTATCACATTGATTGATTTGCGAATGTTAAACCAACCTTGCATCCCAGGAATAAATCCCACTTGGTCGTGGTGAATAATCCTTTTTATGTGCTGCTGGATCCTATTGGCTAGTATTTTGTTGAGGATTTTTGCATCCGTATTCATCAAAGATATTGGTCTGTAATTCTCCTTCTTGATGGGGTCTTTGCCTGGTTTGGGGATCAAGGTAATGCTGGCCTCATAAAAGGAGTTTGGAAGTTTTCCTTCCATTTCTATTTTTTGGAACAGTTTCAGGAGAATAGGTATTAATTCTTCTTTAAATGTTTGGTAGAATTCCCCTGGGAAGCCGTCTGGCCCTGGGCTCTTGTTTGTTGGGAGATTTTTGATGACTGCGTCAATCTCCTTACTGGTGATGGGTCTATTCAGGCCTTCAATTTCTTCCTGGTTCAGTTTTGGTAGTTTATATTTCTCTAAGAATGCACTAAAGCTTATTTTTTTACCATACTTCTTTCTTTCTATGAAAGCAATACAATTTCCTTTTAGAAAATACTGGTAAGAGGGTGCCTGGGTGGCTCAGTTGGTTAAGCAACTGCTTTCAGCTCAGGTCATGATCCTGGAGTCCTGGGATCGAATCCTGCATTGGGCTCCCTGCTCAGCGGGGAGTCTGCTTCCTCTGACCCTCCCCCCTCTCATGCTCTCTCTCTCTCTCTCTCAAATAAATAAATAAATAAATAAAATCTTAAAAAAAAAAGAAAATACTGGTAAGAAATGGAAGAAAACATCCTCCTCTCCTACTCCCACCAATGAGAAATAACCTCTCCTCTTCTCTGGTTCTACATTTATACTAGGTCAGAACTGATATCCTTGGTTTTCATGGATGTATCCTCATTCTTTTCTAGGATACCGGGGTTGGGAAATCAAGCATTGTGTGTCGATTTGTCCAGGATCACTTTGACCACAACATCAGTCCGACCATTGGGTAAGTTCCCGTATGTTCTTCTCTTTCACATTTCTTCCTTCCAAAGCACTCAGAGAGGTCACTTCGTTGCCTGCACGTTCAAGCAGTGAGAGTGAGAATCAGTCCCAGCTGTATGTCTGGGTTTTACTGTCCCTGTCGATAATTCTTTTTTCCTAGCTGACTGTCCTCTTGGGCTTCAGCCTAAGACCATCTCCTTGATCTCCAAGAGCATTACTCTGCAAATCACGTTGGCTTTATTTCCAGGTGGAAGATGAGACATAGGACAAATCCCCGAAGGTCCCACTTTAAGTTGCCTGCCAGTAAACCTGGAAACACAGTCCACTCACACAGCACAGTTGTCCACAGTCTGGGAGGCAGATGGATTGTCCTTTCTGGATTAATCGAGTGTTAGCATTTCCATTCTTATGCTTGGGGAGGGGAGGTAGATTATTCACGGCTGAGACCCCAACCTTAGAATATAGGAGCATTTTCCTATTCCACTTTCCTTTTTCCTACAGATGGTTTTGCCAGATGTGCTTTGCTGTGCCATTTTGCAGGTGCTTATTTTTTCACTGTCTTTGAACTTGGCCTCACTGAGTTTTCTCCCTGAAGATATCATGCTCTTTGCAGAGAACAAAGGTTTTGTTTCCTTCAGAAGGGAAAGAATGTGTGTCTGTATTTTGGGAACACTGTGGGATTGATGAGAACAGGGGCGATTGTCTCTGTCAGTTGTAAGTGGAGAAGATTCATAGCAGGGCAAAAGTAGATGCTTCAGCAGTTGGTCAATAGGCCAGTGGTTGGAGTGGGGTAGGTGAGAAAATCCACTACATTTTGTAGTTTAAGATGGCTTAAAGAAACATGTTCACGAAAATATGTACCAAGAACCATGATGGCAAGCTAACAAGTTAGCATGGACATCAGCGGAGGACACAGGATTCCTGGATCAGACACAGGGGAAGTAGCAGTAGTTGGGAGTGTTCTCATTTTGTATTGGTTCATGGAACCCTAATTTCCTGTTGCGTCATGTGAAGAGGATCAGATGACATGCATTGGGTTGAGTTCTAAGAGAGGGCCTCTGAGTTTAGGGAACCCAAATCTTTTATAATGAGCAGTACGCATGTCTGCACTTCACTCCAGAGGGAGGCCTTGTTTCTCTCTTCCAAGACTATTTGCTATGCAAACATTTTTGAAAACACAGTCTGGGAGAAAGACTATGCCTCTGCTTGCAAGATGTGCACAATGGGAGAGAGCCATGGACGTTGGCTCTCAATGTAGGCACTTCCATGGATGGGGGACATTTTTTTTAATAGATTTTTTTTTTTAAATTTGAGAGAGAGGGAGGGGCAGAGGGAGACAATCTTCAAGCATACTCCCTGCTGAGCCAAAACCGAGAGTTGGACACTTAACCGACTGAGCCCCTGAAGTGCCCCATCAGGGACAGATTTATTTATTTATTTATTTATTTATAAAGATTTTGTTTGTTTATTTGAGAGAGAGAGAGAGCGCACAAGCTGGGAATGGAGGGTTGGAGGGGGAAGGGATGGAGGGAGAGGGAGAAGCAGGTTCTCTGCTGAGCCGGGAGCCCAAGGCGGGGCTCGATCTCAGGACCCCAAGATCATGACCGGAGCTGAAGGCAGACCATCAACCGACTGAGCCTCCCAGACCCCCAGGGGCTGTTTTATAGATGAAATTCTTTTGACTCTACTCTGTGACATACTTTTATTTTCCCCTCTGTGTGTTTAGTAAAAGTGAAACCTCTAAGAGTGATTAAATCTGAAGAGTGGTTTTGGAAAATGGAGGAGACTCTCCTTTTTAAACTTAAAAATATTCATTTTTAATAACATATCTGTTTTCCTTTTGTGATGATTTTTCTAAATAAAAAGGCAATGCATATTCTTACTACAGATTATGGTAAGTGTTAAGCATGACTTTTACACATAGGTATAAGCTTCATCGTGCCTATAAGAGGTAGATCATTTGGGTCACAGTATCTTGGTTGAAGGAAGTCATAATGCTGGCTCAGATTCAAGGGAAGGGAACTAAATCCCGCTTCATGGTGGGGGGGCAACATTCAGACAGGGAACAGTATGGACCACTGGTATCCACTTTGGAGACAGTCAAACCCTGTTGATTCTGCTTTGTGTAATAAATGCATTGTGGTGGTTTTAGTTTTTTTTTAAAAAATTATGTATTATATGGAAACTATCTGTACTTCATCCTCATTTTTCCTGTAAACCTAATACTTCTGTAAAGACATTATGTAATTAAAACATTATGTATTCATTCCTCAAATTATATGGCTCATTATGAAAAATTCATACCATACATAAAAATGTAAAATAAAATTGAAGTCAGAGGATTTCACTAGCTCTCTGATCCCATTTTTTTCAATTTATATTACCAATATTTAAAGTCTAAAGTGTATATTTAACATACTTCTTGTGAGTGTTTTCTATGTCTATGCAGATGAACAAATACATAATTTCTAAAACCAAAAATGACATCACATTCTGACATGCCATAGCATGCATTCTCCATCCTCTGCCTTATTTTTCTTTCATGAATACAAATTTCTTAGAAGACAAAATAAATGGAACACTTTACATGTTGTCCATATAGTTCCTTGACTGTCAAGATTAAAGTCTAATTTTTCTGATTATAAAAGTTCCTGTTCATTCTAAAAAAACCACAGAATTTGTAAAAATTGGAATCATCGTGCACATACAATTTTTATCCTGTTTTCTTCTTAATATATTTAGAACATTTTTTATAATATCATGTAATCTTTAGTAACATGATGGAAATATTATTTTCTCTTTTAATAAAAGTATTATATATTAATAAAAAATTGAAAATGAAGAAAACTGCAAAGAAAATGTAAAATCCACCCATAACCTGGGTGGCTCAGTTGGCTAAATGTCTGCGTTGGGCTCAGATCAAGATCCCGGGGTGCTGGGATCGAGCCCTGTGCTGGGGAGCCTGCTTCTCCTTCTCCCTCCTGCTCATGCTCTATCTCTTGCTATCTCTCTCTTTCTCAAATAAATAAATAAAATCTTGAAAAAAAAAAACCCACCCATAATCTGCCTCCTGGAGTAGCTACCATAAATATCTCGTATATCTTCTTCCGGTGTTTTTGCTATGTGTATATAAAATCTTTAGTAATTCAACATTATATTATGAATTCCATTTTACTAAATGATCTTTAAAAGCAAGTTTTCCAAGTTTTATGGAGATATAATTGACATACATCATTGTATAAAAAAGCAGTGATTTTGGGGGTACTGGGTGGCTCAGTGAGTTAAGTGTCAGACTCTTGGTTTCAGCTCAGGTCATGATCTCAGGGCTGTGCGATCAATCCCTGTGTTAGGCTCTGCATTTAGTGTGGAGTCTGCTTGTCTCTTTCCCTCTGCTCCTCCCCTGCCCTCTCTCTCCCCAATCTCTCTCTCTCAAATAAATAAATAAATAAATAAAAACTTAAAAAAACAAAGCAATGATTTTTAATGGCTGTATTTTCCCTTTAAGGCATTGAGGTTATTTATAATTTTTTTTTGCTTTTAAAATAATGTATGATGTATATCCCGGGACATAAATACTTGCACGTACCTCTGATTATTTCATTTGGTTAAATTTATAGCAATGGGAATAATTCAGTCAAAGAATATGAACATATTTAAGGGTCTTGATGGATAGTGCCAAATTGTTTTTCAGAAAGGTTGTCTTCTTATTTTGCTGTACACTTACCAGCTTTAGGTCTTGAAACATTTATATATATATGATTTTGAATTGCTGTTTTCTGCGAAACTTCAAACTTAAGCATTTTCTCATACCTTAAAATTTCTTCGTAAACATAATATTAAGTGATTGTAAATTCTGTGCTGTTCTGCTTTCTATCTACATTCCTCACTTTTCTTCTGGAGTCAAAGTTGAGATGGGCTCTATCATTCTTTTTTTTTTTTAAGATTTTATTTATTTATTTGACACAGAGAGAGAGAGATCAGATCACAAGCAGGCAGAGAGGCAGGCAGAGAGAGAGAGAGGAGGAAGCAGGCTCCCTGCTGAGCAGAGAGCCCGATGTGGGCCTCGATCCCAGGACCCTGAGATCGTGACCTGAGCCGAAGGCAGAGGCTTTAACCCACTGAGCCACCCAGGTGCCCGGGCTTTATCATTCTTATCTGTTGTCCTTTCCTGATATAGTTCAATTGCCCAATTTAAAAACTCAAAATTTATCCTCTCTTATGATTTTGAAAAAAGGGTTCCCACACTCCAGCTTCAGAAGACTAAAACTAGCAGGAAAAAATGCCTTTCTTGGACGGTGTTATATACGGACTGCGGTGTTCATCCTCTAGCTGCTGGGTTTGGTGCCCTGAGCCTCTGGCGTATCCGTGTGTTTTGTTTAGCTTGCACAGTGCTTTAATATTTTTAAGCCACTAATGAAGAATCAGGAGATTTTTACATAATAAATTTGCATTTCTGGCTTCTTTTAAAAAATCAGTAGACTTGGCGTACCAGGCGCCCGTGCCATGTGGTAGAAACAAGCTGGCCCTGAGCCTCGAAGGCTCCATGTGGGTGGGAGGGCTCTCTCCTTTCCATGGTGCTTCCGCTGTTTATTGTTATTGTTTTTATCAGTATTACTTTTACACCTAGTTCACTTAGCTCATTTATATGGTTGCTGCCTGGTCCTATAGACATTTGAGTTCAGGCCCCTGGCACAGGGCCTTCTTCACGGTAACGCTGCTGGCCCCGAGAATCAGAGCAACATGGTGACTTGTTGGGCCACACACAGCCAGTGAGCAGTGAACTGATGACTCAGACCGAGTGAGTCCACTTTCAAAGTCCACCCTTGTTCTTCCCACTGTGATCAAACTACCGCTGGGGAAAGGCCACAGGCCGTAAAATGTCGTCGTTTCAGCATCGAAAGAGTTCATTGTTATCGTCTTTTGTGACTCACAATGAAAAATCTTGGCTTTGCTATTCAAGCAGATTGTGTTGACATCTTGAACATACATGTGTATGGATGTGTATGTGTGTGTGTGTGTCTCCCTTTCTGTTTCGACTTTTACAAGGTAATTGTGTTACTTCTCTGCCAGATTTTGGTTCCCACAGATAATCAAGTCCGTTCAGCATTGCCAAGGCTCCCCCCCTCTACCACTCTGGAAGATGATCTAATGAGAAGAAAAGATGCTTGAGGTTCTTAAGATTGAATGCGAGCAAAGCTGTTAAGGAAAAAAAAATCCAACAACCCAAACAACCAAAAGAACAAGGATTGTCAGTTGTCATTTCAAGTATTAGTAGTCTTTTCTCTAGTGGCAGGAAATGAGGAATAGAGAGGGGTGTGTACATGAGCATGTGTGTGTGTGTGAGTGTGTGTGTGTGTGAGTGTGTGTGTGTGATCTGCATGATGACTATAATAAAGCTGTTCCTTGCACGTTTACTGTGTGTCAAGCAGGAATTTCACAGATGTCATTCCCAGATATGCAAAGCAGATATTGGTTCTGTTTCTCAGATGAGGACACTGAGGGACTTTCTAAACGCTTATTCTACCCTGCTGGAAGCGAGGGCAGGCCTCTGCATTTTGTTCCTGACTGTGCTGGTAGACTCTTTGACCACAGGCAGGGCAGTCTTTCAGGACTCAGAGTTTCCCCCCTTACCTGTAGAGTGAAGAGGTCGGTCTGGATATTTCATGTTTTTTCCATCTCTAAAAATCTCTGGTTCCAAGATTTTTAAAGGCATGAACTTAGTTTTCTAAGCCCGAGAACTTTTTCAGGGCAGGGTTGAGATATTATTTATCCTAGTGCCTAGAGTTTGTTGAAGAACGAATGAAAATCTGGCTTACATCAAAGTAAAAACAAAACCAAAGGTATTTATGGAAAAATTCTCTAATCAAAGTTAAAGGCTAAAGGTTAAACCAGAAAAAAATATTATTTAAAACATACTTTTACAAAAGGTTAGTGTAAAATACTCAAGAAGTGAAGAAGAAAAGGGTGAGCACCCCAAGCGGAAAGTGGGCAAATGTCATGAACTAAATATTTACTAAAGAAAAAGGCCAGTGAATAATAAACACTAAAATGACGTTCAAAGTTTTAAGAAGCATAATAAAAATGGGAATGACTTACATTTCTCCTTATGATACTGGAAAAGATTTGAAAGATCGGGATTGGGGCCCCTGGGTGGCTCAGTGGGTTAAAGACTCTGCCTTTGGCTCAGGTCATGATCTCAGGGTCCTGGGATCGAGCCCCAAATCAGGCTGTCTGCTCAGTGGGGAACCTGCTTCCTCCTCTCTCTCTGCCTGCCTCTCTACCTACTTGTGATCTCACTCTCTCTGTCAAATAAATAAATAAATAAAATCTTAAAAAAAGAAAGATCAGGATTGGCTGGGGAGAAGGGCATCTCCGACTTCGTCATCATGGGCTGTAGGCTGGTCCCACCCAGTGTGGCGTGTCTGTTTCTAAGGAAAGAGTTGTACAAGGACACAAAGATACAAGTACAAGGATAGTCACTTAATCATTGTCATAACAGTGGAAAATAGGTGACCAAAATGTCTATTAGTGGGGTAGTGAAGCCATAACATGGTATAGAATATTTAGTCATTTTAGATGAGGATGCTGATCTGTATTCAGAGAAATGGAAACTTGTCCATGATACATCAAGTGGAGAGAAAACAAAATGTATGTAGAGTATGATCAATTATGGGTGTAATCATTGTATAAAAATAATTCGGAAGGACGTATATCAACTTATTAACAGTGATTGTGGTTTGGTGGTGACATGATGATTGATTTCTGTTTCTCCTGTGCTTTCATTTTTTGAATTTCTTTTTTGGGATGTCTGTATATTGCTTTTGTAATGGGAAAAATAATAAAGACATTTCCATTTTTGGAATATATTTACTCTTATCAGTAGTCTGTGCATATTTTAAGCACTTTAAAAAGAAATAAAGCATCATGGGACAATTGTGGTTTTGATAATATTGGGTCATATCACTTAAAAAAATACTTAGAATTTCCATTTAGTGCAACCGTCAGTTGATAAATAGAACTATTAAGCTTTGGCGTTGTGCATGTTGTGAGGGTTGTGTGGGAATTGCAGGGACATATGCTTTTCTACTTGGGGCTTGTGTAGTTTGCCTCTTAGTCTTGGGCAAAGTAGGAGAAGTTGAGGAAACATTACTGGAATGGGTGCTGAGTGACATAGGGCTGGACTGTGTGCTGGGTGGGGTTGGTCCACTGGGCCGTAGGAAGCAGGGTAGACAGCCTAACACCTTATCCTGAAAAACTCCACTGTGCCTCTCCTGAGAATAAGAACATAATGAGGATACCATTATCACACATAGAAAATTAATTTTTTAAAAAAGATTCTATTTATTTATTTGAGAGACAGAGAGAGACAGGAGAGAGGAGGTGGGGGAGGAGCAGAGGGAAAGGGACAAGCAGACTCCATGCTGAGTGTGGAGCCCAATGAGGGGCTTGATCCCATGACCCTGAGATCATGGCCTGTGCTAAAACCAAGAGTTGGATGCTTAACTGACTGAGCCACCACGTACCCCTAGAAAAATTAATTTTGATTCAATGATAATATCTGACATAAAGTATAAATTTAAATTTCTAAAGTCATCCTCAAAATAACTTTTAAAAGCTCTTTCCCTCCTAATGCCAGATTCAGCTAAGGGGCATTTGGTTGTTTTGTCTCTTTCTTCTCTCTTAATTTAGATTCTAGAACAATCTTCCTGCCTTTTGTTTTGTTTGCTTTTCATGACTTTGACTTACTTGAAGCCTTCCGGCCAGCTGTCTTGTAGAAAGCTCCACATTCTGGATTTGCCTGATTGGTTTCTTAGGATTATATTCAGGTGAACTGGTTTTGGCCAGAATGCTGCTCAGGTGATGTATCCCCTTCTTAATTCCATCACGTGAGGAGGCTCATCATGTCTGGTTGTCCCACTGTTGGGGAGACTCACTAGTTTTTCATGAATGGGAAGCTTTATCTCACAGAAAACAAAAAAAAGTCAAGGGTATAAACTTTCCACGTATTGTATCTTTATGTCTTTCGTGAACACAAAGGAAAGGTTTATTAACAGGAAATACACAAAGAAGAAAGTATCAAGTGTTTCATTATCTACTGAGAGTTTTGAATCCTTTTTTTTTTTTTTTTTTTAAAGATTTTATTTATTTATTTGACACAGAGAGAGAGAGATCACAAGTAGGCAGAGAGGCAGGCAGAGAGACAAGGAGAGGAGGAAGCAAGCTCCCTGCTGAGCAGAGAGCCCGATGCGGGCCTCGATCCCAGGACGCTGAGATCATGACCTGAGCCGAAAGCAGAGGCTTTAACCCACTGAGCCACCCAGGCGCCCATGAATCCTTTTTTTTTTTTTAATGGAGAAAACGTAAATATTTGGTACACCACCAACCTTTACCCCTGCATGTATAAAAGCAGGGCAGGAAGGAGATACAGTATTCTGTTAGTTGCTACTGCTGGGTGTGTAGCGTGGGTGCATACGGAAGGCAGTTTTCTGCGTGTGCCATCGCAAGGCCCACACTGTGACTTGCCCAAAGACTAGCCGCCCTGTCCATTCTTCACTGTTGTAATAATATGTTTTTAAATCTTAGGTTTTATTTTCTTTCCTGAGACTTGGGGCATATTATCTTAGAACAATTGAGCATACTATCTTAAGACCGTGTTTTTGGAAGCACAGGGCTTTGAATGCGTTCTTGGCTTTTTAAAAACAATTTCCTTCCCTAAATCTCCATTTGGACTAACAGAACATGCAGAATATTTTCTTTTGGGTGACGGGATTCTAGCAGCCCTTCTTTCCTCTTAGAATTCCCCCAGGAGGGAGCTCGTGGAGTCTTCCAAGAGGTAAGAGGAAGTTGGGTGAAACAGGAGTGTTTGTGAAGATTGTAGGGGTGCCTGGTAATGCAGAGACGTTGATTCTCTTTTTCAGGGCATCTTTTATGACCAAAACCGTGCCTTGTGGAAATGAGCTTCATAAGTTCCTCATCTGGGACACTGCTGGGCAGGAACGGGTAAGTTCACGGGTTGTTGGGTTTCTAGGGAAAATACTGAGCCCGGTTCCTGAAGGTTTCTTTGTATTTGGCAAGACTTGGTTGCAAGTGACAGGAACCCTGCTTCATTGATTTAATCAAAAAAGGAAATGTGCTCTTCCACTGTGTGAAAAATGTAGGGGTCGTCGCCCTCTTGAGATAGGCTCCATGTCCGACTTGATTTCCTCCGAATGTATTGTCAGAGGCACCCCGCTCTGTACCTGTTTCTCTGCTCGCTTCCCTCTAGACTGGCTTCATTTTTAGGCAGACTCACCTCCTTCCCTTCCCCACGGGTGGCAAGGATGTCTCTGTCAGTGACTCCAGGCCTGCATTCTGCCACCTGAGGAGTCCCATGGACAACTGTACCTCTTTTCTGCGAGTTGCGCCCAGTGTCTCCGTGCCTGGTTTGGTCACGTGTTCCACCTGAACTTGACACTCTGTAGTAGGGTTCAAGGGGGATTTGGGGCTTCTATTTGTAGGGCCCAGTAATACACTTTACCCCTAGATGTAGGGGCTGCCATCAGCCCCACCTGAGCCACACTGGTTGGAAGTCCTGTAGGCTTAGTTACCCAAGGAAAATCTGGGTTCTCTTACTAGAAAACGGGGCAATGGACATTGGGTTACCAGCGACAGCCAATGACTTGTCTCATTCTTAATTCCTTTTATTTATTCCTTGTAGGAATAAGGAATTCCTTATTCCTATAAATAAATAAAAATTATGTATATATTTATTATATATCTTAATTCCTTTAATTCCTATTATTATATATAAATAATTATATAAGTATAATTATTTATAATGATATATTATATAATATGTATTAATTCCTTAATTTATATATATAAAATTATGGCAATTTTATTATTGCCAAAAATGTTGATGGGGAAGATTATATAAGAAGCTCATGTTTCTAGATTTTTAAAAGTGAAATGATACCAACACAGACTGTCTGTAACAGGATATTTGTGTAATCACTAGAGTGTATACTATCAAAGTGGAAAGGGGTGGTCCGGGTAAGTGACAGGGGTAACCACGAGCCTGTCTTCCCTCAGGGCTTCCAACCTGCTCAAAACTTTCATCAAAGCTCATGATTATGGAGTAAACTAGGTTGAGCTTCCCCTTGTCTGATTCGAGCTCATGTGTCATCTTCTCTACCAACCTATCCTATTCAAATGTCAACACTTCCCCTTTTTCCATCCCTGCTCCACTCACTTCCTTTTTCTCCACAGCTATTACTACCTTCTAATATGCTATTGAATTCCATTATTGATTATCTCTCCCTCAAAGGAAGAGAATCCAGGGTTCAGGATAAAGCATCCTTTTCATTATCAGCTCCTAACAGGTCAAGTATGTGTTTCTGTAACTTTCAGGTTATGTAAGTCCCTGCTCCAGCATTTGTAGATTAAGGCAACTAGGGTTTTAAAGATGTCTTTCTCCTTAATCAGGACGAACCTTCTGGCCTACAAATGCTAACCTCGTTAGAACGTCTTCTATTTTGCTGCTTAGTTGAGAGCACAGACTTGCACACACAAAGTCACTACGTAGAGCACCTCTTTAACTCTGTTAGTCTGCTGTGCCTGCTGACCTCTGAAACAAGAGGACGGATCCTAGGAGAAATCTGGTCTTTACGTAGCTTCCTTTTTATCTACTATGTACGTATATTTGTAGCATGTAGATCTGCTGGGTTTTGGGGTTTTGGGGTTTGGTTTTTTGGTTGTTAATTTAGACTTAAGCAGAGAAGTTTCCTTGGTCCCATTTTTACTTTTGGTCGTGAAATAGTTGCTTTTGTAGCCACTTTTAACGTCAGTCAAGTTTACCAATAGCTGGCTTAGGCTTAGCCCTACTACTGCTTCTCCTATGGGTGGATATTTCCCGAGGGCTAGCTACGTTCCACGCAGTGTTCTCATGCCTTCCGTGTACTAACTAACACGCTTGGTCCTCTCGCGGCACTCTGACGTGGGGACTATTTTTATCCCTCTTTATAAGTGAGGTCACAGAGGGACAGAGAGGTTAAGTAACTTGCTCAGGATCACACAGCCCATTAGGTGGAAAGCTGAAATCTGAACCCAACAGTCTGGGTCCTGAGCTTTGCTTTGCAGTTTAGTAGCTCTGCTAGAAAAATCACACAAAAGCCATGCAGCCAAGAGTAAAATTATCCCAAATCCCAACCCCCAGGTATCTCCACTGTTTTTTAAATTTAGTTTTTAAACTGAAGGATACTTGATATACGATGTTAGCTTCAGGTGTACAACATAGTGATTTGATATTCTTATACATTATGAAATGATCTCCACAATAAGTCTAATTTTCCACTATTGACATTAGATGACCATTCTTCAAATATCTCACTATGTGTGTGTTGGTAACTTCATATCAAAGCTCTCAGGGTTCTTTATAACCTGCTGTTTTCACTTGGTAATAACTGTTCCCGAAGAGATTTCTATATGACCTAAACAGAGTATTTGACCTCTCTTTACCTATTCTGATAAAATATTCAAGTAGGTGACTACTTTTGATGAAATTTGGTCCTCTAGTGTGACTACTGTAGTTTGTAACTTGCTCTCTGACCATCTCAAAGCAAAATAGCCATAGAAAATTTTTCGTATGACTGTATTTCTAGTTATTCTAATTGCTTTTCCTAAAATTTAACTATTGGAGATGATAGACATCTATGCCTACATTGCATTGTATATAATTTTTAAAAGCTTAGTATTATATATGTTATATTATACATATTATATACTATATATAGTATTATTGTATAAGTGTTACATGTATTATTAGTAGTATCTATTATTATAAATATGAGTATTATGTGTGCAAGGCCAAGTCCACACGTGCTTTAGGGAGGAAGGACTGACTTTTGGGTGATAACTTCCGGGGGATGCGTTTTAGAATCGAGATTTGTGGAGAGCATGTGAGGAATGTCTGCACGGCCTTTGTGGTCATTGAGCCCTCTAACCCTCGAAGGCCTGATTTGCTTATCCTCAGGCCGTCCTTGTCTGCTGTCCCTCCGTGCAATCCCGCATCTCCCCAGTGATGGCAATTTCCCAGCCGTGTTGGCGGCTTGTTGCTGGATTTAATCGTGCTTGTAATGACGTTGCCTAATGTTGGAGCTAAAAATACCTTCCCGGCTTCTGCGTGTGCCTACTGCTATTTGTTCTGTCTCATTAATTGTTGGAGTCCAGCGCACTTTATTATCCCTCCTTATCCTTGTAGAAATCAGCTCCTGTTCTTCTTAGTCTCCGCAATTTTAAACAAACAAAATCTCTTTGGATTTATGATTTGATAAGATGAAGACATAGATTCAAAGGGGGATAATGCTCGGTGCAGTGCTTTGCATGTGTTAATTACTCAGTGTTTGCTAATTTGTGGAACTACTGAACCACTTCTGCCTAGCATACATGGTATTAATTCTGGACTACAACTGTGGCACAAACTCATACTCTTGAAAAGTCACTCTTCCGTCTGAGCACTGGAAATATAAAAGGATCCCTCTCTCCTTCCTTCTTTGTAGAAGAGCGTGTTCATTCTTGATATGCTGTCTTAATTATGCTTTTCATTCAACTGTATATGGCGGACATCCTGTGATCCTTTCAATGGCAAACGGTAACCCACAGACCGCCTCTGTAAAAAAGTGTTTTCAGATTTAACCATTTTCGATTAACCAAGTAATTGTTGAATCCAATTTGGTAGAAGCTTACCATTTTCAAGAATTGTCCCTTCAGTTTGTTGGGATCAAGAGGGGTGTAGAGGGGGCAAGAGTGCCATTGGAGTGCCCGTATTGTAGTGTTGGCGTGGGCTTTGGGGGGTTTTCAACCTGTCCTCTCAGAATCAGTTGCTCTGCTCATTTCTGCTTTGTGTGGAGCTGTGAGGAGAACTCAGCAGTAGGTCAGCAGATGCCTCCTCTGAGCTCAGAGGAGCTCAAAGTGGTCCCAGGGGAGAGAAAGGAATTTATCTGCCCAGCTTTGTCCTCCTGTCTCCCACTGATCAGGGTTTGTGATGGGGAGATGAGACTTCTGTCCTAATGTGTCAACACATCCATCTATCCCTTTGGGTTTCATTTTCACTCTCTTCTTTGCTTTTCCACATAAACTGGGGACTAGAATAGTCTCATTGTTATTAAAACTGTTTTGGGGACACTTGAGTAGCTCAGTCGATTAAGTGGCTGACTTGATTTCAGCTCAGGTTGCAGTCTCGGGGTTATGAGGTTGAGCCCCACATCGGGCTCCACTCTGAGCATGGAGACTGCTTGGGATTCCCTCTCTCCCTCTCCCTCTGCCCCCCCCCAAAAGAAAGTCTCATCAATAGGAATTGCAACCTCCACGTTCTAGATGTGTGCTTCCAAGTCATTCTGTTTTTGCTTTAAAACAATTGCAATCCATAGGATAACTCCATTAAAATGTTCGTATCTTGGAAGAATTCCATGCTTCATTTTCTTGATCTGATCCATCAGAGCAGTATTATTCTAGGAATCTAACATGAACAGATATTAACTTCATCTTATTATCTTGTTTCACTTGGGTTGAAGTCATTGTTAATGGCTGTCTATCTGCCCTATGGCCTCAGTCAGAATTGTTGTATTTATAAAATTTGAGTTTCAAGTGCACCACATTTACAAATTCCACAGAGGTGAATTGATGTTTCTTTGGTTAGAATGAAAGCTCTCCTCTGACTCTAACACATCTGAAGTTGAATAGATTGACTTCTGAAATCAAGCTCATAAAGATGAAATTGGAGAACACACGTGCAGACTAAAAAATAGGTCCCCCTTCCCAATACTTAGCAGGAATTATGGAGCTTTGAACTTAATGGTAAAAATGACATGATGCAAAGATTTGTGTAGGAAGTTATACAATTTTTAACTACTGTCTTTTTTTGGGTAAAAATTGACAGAACACTGAAAGTGAAAGAAATGCTAAGAAGGAACAATATTGAATACTGTATAGGACCTGTATTATCTAATAAAAGATTGAGCTGTTGTAGAATTCTAAATATGATCTTAAATAAACAAGACTTTATTTAGAATTTAGAATACCATTATTTAGAAATCCATAATAATGTCTTTCTTCTACCATTTAGAATTTAGAATACCAATATTAAATATTTCAGGTATTTAGAATACCAGAAAATTGACACATGACTGTGTGTGTTAATCCTTTTTGTAAATCTTTTTATTTAAAAGTACTCTTGTACTGAGGTGCCTGGGTGGCTCAGTTAGTTAAATGTCTGACTCTTGATCTCCACTCAGGTCTTGATCTGAAGGCTGTGAGTTCAAGCCCCATGTTGGGCTCCGCACCGGGTGTGGAGCCTACAGAAAACAAAAACAAAAACTCTCATACTTACAGAAATGTTACAAAAATATCACAGAGCTTTCTAGCTGAGGTGGCTCTGCTTCAAGCTGTAGGTCTGTCTGTGTGGTGTCTGAGGCATGTTTGTTCATTCTGGGGTTAGAGACCTCTCGTTGGTCAATGCAGAAGCACGAGGAGCAAGACACAGAGGCAAGACTTCTTAATGCTAGGGTTAGAACGAGCCCGTGACACATGGCCGACATTCCATTGGCCAAGGCAAGTCACATGGCTTAGCCCAAAGTCAAGTGATAGCAAGACATGGCCTTCAGAGGAAGTGAGAAACTACATTGGCATAAACAGTGGTTCACACAGAGGTGAACAATTAATTGGTGGTCATAATGTTGTCTGCCGCAGGCTTCTCTTGGGTTATCTTGCTTTGTGTACTTTGGAGACTCTACTTTGTGCAGCCTGGAACTTCTTTTCAGACACCTACCTCAGTCCTTCCCTACTGCGTTCTACTTTTACACACTCTGCAATGTTTTATACAAAATGAATTTTCTGTATAGAAATCTGAAACTATAGAGATAATGTTTACCCTCCTGTGGCTTTTGAAATACAGTGGACCCTTGAACAACATGGGGGTTAGGGGTGCTGACCCTCCACACAGTTGAAAATCCACGTATGACTTTGGACTCCCCCAGAACGTAACTACGGATACCTACTGTTGCCTGGAAGCCTTCCTGAGAGCACATATTGTGTGTGATACATGTAATATACTGTATTCTTACCATAAAGTCCGCTCGAGGAAAGAAAATGTTACTAGAAAATCATAACAGAAAATGGGTTTACAGCACTGTACTATAAAAAATCTGCCTGTAAGTGGACTTGTGCAGTTCAAACCCCTGTTGTTCAAGGGTGCACTGAGATGGTCCCTCCCTGTGTTTCCGAAAAGAGCCCAGTGAAAGTCGCTGTGGGGTGAAATGCTCTATTTACCTTTTCCTTGACAGGGGAACTCTTCTGTCCATTCCCGCACCTGTTCTAGACTTGCTCGAAGCTTCGGTCTCATTAGATTTTGTTTTCATTTCCTGGCTCACCTGCGAAGCAGCTGAGCCACGCTTTCATCTCTTTTGGATAATCCATCCTGGAGTCTCAGTGGTTGGAAATAAAATGAACTGATAAACGCTTTTATCTGCACTTGTTTCTGTGGGGATTATCAGCATGTAGAGTATTACCTCTCTTTTTGAAAAACAGCTTTATTGAGGGGCTCCTGGGTGGCTCAGTCGGTGAAGCGTCTGCCTTTGGCTCAGGTCATGATCTCAGGGTTGTGGGATCAAGTCCTGCATCGGGTTCCCTGCTCAGCGGGAAGCCTGCTTCTCCTTTCCCCTGCTGCTTATGTTCTCTCTCTCAAATAAATAAATAAACTCTTAAAAACCCCAGCTTTATTGAGATATAATTCACAGACCATACAAATGACTCATTTAAAAGGTACAGTTCAGTGGACTCTAGTATATTAAGATTGTGCAACTGTTGCTACAATTAATTTTAAACCCATTAATAGTCATTCCCCCATTTCTTCCTAAGTCCTCCAGCCCTTGGCTGCTTTCTGCCTCTAGATTCACCTCATCTGGATATTTCATATAAATGGAATCATGCAATCTGGGTGTTTTGGGGACTGGCTTCTTTCATTTAGCATAATGTTGCCAATGTTCATCCACATAGGACTTGAATCAGTGCTTTCTTTTTTCATGGCTGACTAATACTCCACTGTATGGATGCCATACAATTTGTTTATCCATTCATCAGGTGATGGACATTAAATTGTTTCCACATTTTGGTTCTTATGAGTAATGCTGCTTTAAGCATTTATGTACAAGTTTTTATTTAGATAGTTTTATTTGTTTTTTCATCTCTTGGGAATATATTTGGGACTGAAATTGATGGGTCCTCTAATAACTCTATGCTTAATATTTTGAGGATCCACCAAACTTCTCCAGAGTGGCTGCACCATTTTATATTCCTACCCACAATGTATGAGTTTCCACATTGTCACCAACACTTGTCTTTGCCGAACTCAGGGTTATTCCTATATGTTCTTCTAAGAGTTTTATAGTTTTACCTCTTGTCTTTAGCTCTATGATCCATTTGTTGTTAAATTTGCATATCTGGTAAAGAAGGGATTCAACTTTACTCTCTGTGTGTTGCTATCATACAAAATCAGTTGCCCCAACATGGTTTGTTTTTAAAATCTTAATCTTTTGATTAAAAGATTATTCTTTGCCCAAATTGATTTTCTTGGCACCTTTGTTGACATAATAATCAGTTGACCACAAATGTGCGGGTTTAATTCTGGACTCAATTCTCTTTCTTTGATCTAATTTTTACCCTTCCGTTAATACTGCATTGCCTGGATTGCTGTAGGCTTTTTAGCAAGTTTGGAAATTAGGAAGTATGGGTCCTCTAACTTTGTCCTTTTTCAAGATTGTTTCGGCTACTCTGTGTCCCTTTCATTTCACAGGAATTTTAGGATTGGCTTTTACATTTTTTGCAAAAAGCCCCAGCTGTATTTGATAGGACTTGTGTTAAATCTTTTTTTATTTTTATTTTTTTATTTAAAAAAAATTTTTTTTAAAGATTTTATTTATTTATTTGACAGAGAGAGAGAGAGATTACAAGTAGGCAGAGAGGCAGACAGAGAGAGAGGAGGAAGCAGGCTCCTTGCCAAGCAGGGAGCCCGATTCGGGCCTTGATCCCAGGACCCTGAGATCATGACCTGAGCCGAAGGCAAAGGCTTAACCCACTGAGCCACACAGGCGCCCTTGTGTTAAATCTATAGATGAATATGAGGTTACCTACTCCTTAAACCTTTAAGGTACAAGTGATAAGCAAGGTGCAAGCTGTTTTCATTTCTAATTGTGTACCGGAAGTGCAGTCTTGATGGTACCTAAAGAAAAAATTCTGAATACAACATTAAATCTTTAAAATGTTAAAATGCATTCCCTGTAACACATTCATATAGAAATACAAATAAGGTTATATTTGTGAAGTGATCACTTACAATTTACCAAAATATTACTAGATTTGAAATGCATGATACTTAACTAAATTATGTTTTTCTAAAAAGAGGAGCCTATCTTCAAAATAGTATTATTTGCCAGTGATTTAGTTTTTTTCAGCAGTATTATCTAACCTGGGACCAGACTTTGTTACCTTAATACATACCACTCAAAATAGTGTGATAATATGCTGAAACCCATTGATACAAAGGCTTATAGCGACTCTCGTAGTGAGCGTACAAACTCCCCCCTCCCAATTTTGAGATATTTCAAGCACTCCAGAAAATAATATAATAAGTATATTTACACCATCCAGGTTTGTTTACTCTTTGCCTGTTCCTGGTTGAGGCGCCTGGGTGGCTCAGTCAATTAAGTGTCTGCCTTCTGCTAGGATCATGATCCCGAGGTCCTGGGATCAAGTCCCACCTGGAGCTCCCTGCTCAGTGGGGAGCCTGCTTTCCCTCTGCCTCCTGCTCCCCTGCTTGTGCTCTCTCTCTGTCAAATAAATAAATAAAATCTTAAAACGAAAAAAGGAATTTTCCTGGAAGCTGGGTACCTGACGAATGCGAAGTCCTGCTTGTGCCCAGAAGACAATGGCTTAGCGGGCCGTGGAACCATGCTGCTCTTGGTCTCCTTCGTCCTTATGTTTGCGAGCGCCTCCCAGGCTCCTCCAGGGACAGGACGACATATGCAGAGACAGCTGAGAGGCAGCCAGGCAGGGCCAACGCTGAAATGCTGGGTCTCCGTGGATCTCTGAGAAAGAAAAGAGAATGAAGGCAGCAAAGGGCTGAATCAAGTTCAGGCTTGACAAACATCAGAAGAAACTCTTTTGGCTTTCTTCCCTTTTTTCTTCGGGGCCCCAGACTCTGTGGTCAAGAAAGTGGTTCTCTTTTTATAGACTGTGGCTAAAGTCAAAAGGGAATTTTGACCTTTGGATGTCCTTGAAGAATGGGGCCCCTTAGAAGCTCCGAATGAGCGGCTCTTTGTTTCCTCCTTGCTTGCCCTGCAGCCCCTGGAAATACAGGCCCGGCTCCAAGCGGCAGCAGCAAAGAGCACTCACAGACTCTGCTCCTCACCCATGGCTGGAGGGCAATTGCTTCGCCCTTGAACCTTTCCCACACCCACTAGAGAATTCACCTTCAGTGGAAGAGGGTCAGTCCCTGGTTTTGCTTTCCTTCCGCACCTATCACTGCTTTTAATTAGTACACATTGACATCCTGATCGGGGAAATATTCCTCCTCACCACACTCCACTCCTGCAACAGCCCCTCAAAAGGGAAACCTGATGAAGACTGTGGTAAGGAGACACACAGAAGCCTGCGAATCCAGTATATGCTGTTAAAAATGAGGTAAACAGTTCCTGGGATAGGGCTGTGTCCCATCATCTCCTTTTAGAAGAAGCCTCTGGAATCCCCTAATTTCAAAGTGGTACAGACGAAGAGGTCCAGGGAGGTTTAAAAATCGGTGACGGAAGCTGCGGAAGGAAAGGGTGAGTGTGGCATTCGAGCTGGGCTGTCTGACGGCAGCAGGGTCCAGAGCCGCCCTTGCAGGCAGACCTGGTTCCCAGAGATGTCCCATGTGGGTGTGTTGGCGTCATTTAGGAAATTAGGAGGTTGGAGCAGAATGCCACTGGCAGGAGAGAAAGAGGAAGGCCATGTCCATAGAGTAAAAGAAACCTAGTAAGTCTTAAGGGAAACTCCAAGCACTTGTGCCCTCAAAGCGGTGCGATGGGAAGGCCGCAACTGCGGGAAAGGAAATGGGGGGTGGACAGACAGAACAGCAGAGACGGAAGTCTCAAGCATCAAGTCTTATAAAGCAAGGATGAGCTTCTCCTGCCCACGTTTGGCCTCAGCCCCTTGCCCCTGCAGCACCCTCTTTGTCACAGTAGACCCCACCGTGGTCCTTTGGTCCCAGTGGCTGTCTCCCCCCCGCCCCCAGGCCTGCCTGCGCTGCTCCCTCTGGGGTGCGGGGGACAGGCGTGTTCTGGGACGGAGGGCCGTGCCGCTAGGGGAAGATTCTTCACAAGTCAGGCAATGACATTTTCCTGGTGTGTATTTTGGCCTGGGACGCCCTAAGTAGCTTCTAATTATGAAGCATTGTCTGTGCCTCCTGGGTTGAGGCCAGTTTCCCTTCTCCTGCTCCCTGCGGGCAAAGACAGGCCTCCAGGCCGGGCTTGCGCTGGGGAAGAAGAATCTAAGAAGCACTTTACCCGGTCGTGTTTTCCTCCTTCCTCCTCCCCTGCCCTCCTCTCCATTCCCTCCTCTCCCTCCCTGCTCCTCCCCTTAGCTTTTTACTTTCACGCGCCTAATTTCCTAAGTCTGGTTCAAATACAAACCAAAGGGCCTAGGAAGCCTGTGAATGTCATTCGTGACAAGGAAATTAGGCACATGGACTTCATTTAATAACAAAAGAGCGTGCTCCTGCGGCGCCAAAGGACGTGTCTAAACAGGAACAGCTGGAGTGTCCTTAGAACACAGAGCTCGCTGTTTGGAGACGTTTATACCCAGAGCGGCCCCTTTGAAGGAGGCCTGACTCCACCCCTCTTCTTCACCTTCTATTTGTTTCCTAGTGCTGCTGGAACAGATTACTCACGGCTCGTAGTTCTGAAAGTCAGGAGTCTGAGTAGAGCTTACCAGGCCAAGACCAAGGCATAGGTAGGGCTATGTTCCTTTCTGGAGGCTTTGGGGGAGAATCCGTTCCTGGCCTTTTTCAGAGGCTGCCCGCATTCCCTGGTTTGTGCCCATATTCCTCCCTCCACCTTCAAGGCCAGCAGCAGAGCCATCTTCCAAGCTCTCTGACTCTCTTGCCTCCCTCTGCCACTTGTAAGGACCCCGATGGTGATGCAGGATAATCTTCCCATCTCAAGGTCAGCTGTCAGCAACCTTAGTTCCCTTAATAACCTCAATGCCCCCTTGCCATGTAGCATGACACCTTTACAGGGATTAAGATGTGGACATCTTTGGGGGCTGTTATTCCACCTGCCACCTCCCTAGAACAGACCTCGTCATGTCCCAAGTGTTCAATAGATACTTGTTGAATGACTGAATATGGTTAGTATTAAGCCCGTATCTGCATTACATCAATTCATGCAGCATTTCATTGCGGGGAAGCAACTAAGGAATGGAAAGAGTATGGAATTTGGAGTCAGAAGACCGGTGTTCAAGGGCTGGTTACAGCCTTTGAGAGCTGTGTGTCTGTGGGCAATTTACTGAACCATTCTGAGCCTAGTTTCTCATTTGTCAACTGGGAACAGTTTTACTAGCCCACCTGCCTTCACCGGGTTATCGATACATTTCGTGTGTTCCATCGTTACGTTTGTTGAGCCCCTGCTGTGGCCCAGAGAGGGGGTCAGGAAGGGTTCTCAGAGGAGGTGACTGCTGAAAAAGGCGTGAATGAAAGGTGGGCGTGTGAGGATGTCTAGTGGAGGTGGGTCCAGTGTGGGGAAGGCACTGAGGGCTCCAGGTGGCTGTGTGTGCAGGGAGCAGGGAGGAGGCCAGGGGCTGGGGGGAGAGAGAGGGAGGATGGGCCAAGTGCCCAAGTGACACCATAGGACAGAGTTTGGATTTAATGCTTAGTAAGTTAGAAGGATTTTGAAAAATGGCACAATTTGACTTTGTTGGAAGAGAAAACCACTCTGCTTCACAGTTAACAGACTATGACGTCGAGTGTTTGCTTCCGAAGATTCCAGTGGCAGGGGTGGGGTGGGCGGGGAGGTGGAAACCTGCCAGGGGCCATGTGTTCGGGCCGATCTTGAGACTAGGAGATGAGAGCATGGAAGCGCGTTGTACCATGCTCTCTTCTTGTGCGTATGGTTGAAAATTTCCACAATTAAAAAGTTAAAAATAGATTCGATGGTATGTGTAAATAACATAACTCACAAGTGAAAAACAGGAATCTTCTGGCTGTTGTGTGGCCGCTACAGTATCTAAATACTCCAGTGGAAACTTCCAGATAACCAGTCAAGGAAAGATGGGTCTGCAGGCTGCTCTCGGTGAGCACGGCACAGAGGCCTGGGTGCCTGGTGCTTTGGGGGTGAAGGAAACCACACGCCTGCGAGTGTGTTTTGTGTGACTCTGATCTCTTCCCAGCAAGGTGCTGTCACAGACTCAAGGAGCTCCTCGTGGGTGCCCAGCGAGGCAGGCTTTCCTGCGGGCACCATGGTGGCAGGGCTGTAGGACGGGTACCACCACCGGAGAGCACTGGGTCAGGCCCCCCTTGGGGGCCCGTGGGCCAATGTCTGTCCTGCTCTGGGCATAATCCCAGGTGATGTTTGCTTTGCTGTCCCGCTCTGCAGGGAGACATCTCTCAAGGATGGGATGTTTACTGTGAACAGGAGGGCTGTATACAGACAGGAGAGACCAAATCAACCTGGGCAGAGTACGGAGAGAGGGAGAGCCATGACCAACCTGCATGGCATTTCCTTCCCATGAATGGGGACTGTGTGCGATGAGAAATGCAGATAACTTCCGGACGGGGTGGGGCAGAGTTCTGGACTTGGAGGAAATTCCTATGGGTTGCTAACAGACAGGATGTAAAGCTGAGGTTCTCCGTAGTTGGGTATTACGTGGATGGGAAGAAATGTATTTCTACATCATGTCAAAAACTTGACCTTGGTCTTTTTTTTTTTTCCAAGATTTTATTTATTTGGCAGAGAGAGACATAGTGAAAGAGGGAACACAAGCAGGGGGAGTGGGAGAGGGAGAAATAGGCTTCCCATTGAGCAGGGAGCCCAATGTGGGGCTCGATCCCAGGACCCTGGGACCATGACCTGAGCCGAAGGCAGATGCCTAATGACTGAGCCACCCACGCACCCCTGACCTTGGTCTTACACGTTATTTTAAGGATCAGAATATGCCAGTTCATTACCTTGTCTTTTCCAAAACATGAATCTGTGCCCTCCCCACCAACACCTTTTATTGTGGAAGGATATTTGGATTTGTGTTGTATCATTATCTCCTCACGGAGGTTTGCACCGTACCTTGTCAAAAAGGAGTCAAATGGAGGTCAAGTTACCTCTAAAACCCAGCTTTCTCCTGGTGCTTTGGCTCTAATGCTCTCATCCCTGAATGCTGAGGAAACTCTTTGACTTTAATGGACAAATTGAAAGAAAGAAGAAAGAAGGGGGGGGAAATCCTGTCTCGTTGTTGAACTAGTGTATCCTATTAAAATGTTTTTAAAGATAATCCAGACATATTATAGCAAGTGGTGGTCTGCCTAGCATGGCATTATTCAGAAATAACTGTTAATAGTCCCAGCCCTTTTTCTATTCACCTTTACCTACTATTGGATGTTAGGGCATTCGAGTGGACCTATTAAATAAACCTTCTACTTTTCTGTGGAAAGAGAGAGTCTGTGTAAACATCAGAAACGTTCTTCTGAATGGCACAGAAAGAACATTCAGTAATGGTTTTTCTATTCAGCTTTTGCCAGCTGAGAATGTTGGGAATGTCAAGAATTTTCCTCTACCATTTCCCTCTTTGTTTGAATCCTGTCGAACCACTGGATGTGTTTTGGCTTCTGCCCTTGACTGTCCATGGCCTCGGGGTTCTGTGGGATGGTGAGAATTTCACAGTGTACTGGCACCAGATATAGACCAGCACGGGCTCTCCCAGGCTGCATCGGAGCGACTCACCAGAGACAGTGTTCTCTGAAAATCGTAACACATAACCCATTCCTGCAAGTTCCTGGACTTGATGCAAGAGCGGTCTGGTTTGGATAATTCTCATCCAGGGAGGCAGAGCCCAGCTGGAGCCTGTCCTTCTTTGGAAACTTCATGAGTTTTCCACTACTGCTCGTTCTTGACATGCAGAATTTTTGCTGCTATGGAATTTATGATGCCACAAACCTGCATTTAAGGAATTTTGCCTGAAGCAGACTGGGTGGTCTGGAGGATTTGGATATTTCCTGGAAGAAGACTTTCCACCGTGTGCGGAACAGTGTGTACGTGCTCACACGTACAGGATGGTGTGGGATGGGAAGAAAGGAGGTTTGTGTTGTAGGTAATGCACTTGGAAGAATCAAAGAGCAAGGCAAAGGAAAGAGGTTTCATCTGAAGTCTGCCTTGCGTTGGCCATGAGTATTGTCACAGAGCTGGAAAAACCTTAATTATCACCACTCACCTTACCCCCACTGCTACCTGATATGAAAATATTGGTGTTTGCAGCCAATGGTCAAGAAAGAATTCTTGAGGCATCCTCGGTGCAAATGGATGGTTTTATTATAACATGGGGACAAGACCTGTGGGCAGAAAGAACTGCCCTGGGGGCATGAAGAGTGGCTGTTTATATACTTTTAAGTTGGAAGTGGGTTAGGGATAGCGTCAGTCTCTAAGGAATTTGGAAGCAAGGTTTCCAAGACCTTGGAGGCTAGCTGTTCTTAGGAAAAGGTCATTTACTACTAGTAACACCTTAGTCATGGGTCCCTTCAGATGTGTATCAGTGGGCCATATTCTTGGAGGATGATTGCTAACACATATCTTGGGGGGTGGGGTAGAGATCAAGGAAATTTCCAAAGGAATTTTTATATGTGAAAGGAGACTTACAGGATCCTGGAGGTCGGGCTAATGTTAAGCTATAGTATTAACATTGAGGCCATTGAGTCCCTAGAGGAAGGTCACTCTGCCTGTCTCAAGGACTTGTGTAGGTTGTAAGGAGATTTAATTTTTCTCTTTTGCTTTTGTTTCCCACATCCCTACCTGCGTTTTTCCAGAATAGAGCCAGGTATGGATGTCTAGACGCCCTTTGAGTCTAGATCTCTTCATACTTTGCCTTTAATGTGGGTCCTGAGCATATAAGGTTTCAAGTTGTTAATATTACTTGAAGAAAGGTTAAAAAAAAATCAACTGAGAAGTCTGAGTTAAAACCAAAGCAAATAGATTTCTTTACTACAGACATTTTCAGAGCCTTTAATGTACTAATAATACTTCACAAATCTCCAGGGCGGCATTATTACACATAGCATTTCTCAAACTTATTTGGCCAAGAAACCTTTTTTTCCAAAAAGCACCTCATGAGCCCAGGGTTCGGTAGAAGACCCTTGGGAAATACCAGACTTCTCCCCATGTGTCTCATGTCATCTCTTATTTTCCAGAAGCGTGAGTTTCACCGCTGCCTGGCAATCTATTGCCTGGCTAAGGGCAAAGTATGAAGAGATCTAGACTCAGAGGGTGTCTAGACAAAGTTATGTTTCTGGTCCATGATAGCTAGACATTGAAATAAGTTGCAGTTTTTCAGCATGACCAATAATTCTGGAGTGAATTCTGGTTACTTTGTGACCATCTCTGACCATTCCCTTCAGAAATGCAATTGTTGAATTAGTAATGAACATTTTAAGGACTCTTGCTCTTCATTGTCTGGTTGCTTTCCAGAAAGGTTATGCCCACTTATCCTTCCAGTTGCTGGAAGTGGGGACAGGGTTAGCATCCATCTGTAAAAGCTGAGAAGTCTGAGAAGGTCGAAGAAAATTGTTCCCTTCTCTTGTATTTTGTCGACATGCCAAATTAAAAAACACACAGTTGGGCGCCTGGGTGGCTCAGCGGTTTAAAGCCTCTGCCTTCGGCTCAGGTCATGATCTCAGGGTCCTGGGATCGAGGCCCACATCGGGCTCTCTGCTCGGCAGGGAGCCTGCTTCCTCCTCTCTCTCTGCCTGCCTCTCTGCCTACTTGTGATCTCTCTCTCTCTCTGTCAAATAAATAAAATCTTTAAAAACAAAACAAAACAAAACAAAAAAACACACAGTTGCACACACTAAGTACCTAAACAGCCATCTCTTTTGAGGATCAGATTGACTTTTCACAGTTCCCTGTGCTTTTTCTAAATAATTGTCACTTGAGAGTTATCTGAGCACTTTAATTTAGCATTCTAGGTATTTTGTTGGATAGTTAGGGAAGAAGGAATTTTGAATTGGCATCTGTCCTGCTAATTTTCAAAGAACTTTTCAAGGTGAGATTTAAAAATTATAGCAACCTTCTATGATCGTAAAACTTTGTTTCTAGAAGAATCTTTTAAGTGAGTGTTTTCATCAGTATTAATTTGGACCCTACGGAAATTGAATTATGTCATGTTGAGTATTGAAGTCAGTTGTGGTGCTTCTGTTTTCATGTTTGTATGGGGAAGAGTATACACATTGTAGACTAGCAGTGATTTATCTTTTCGTCCTCCACAAATATCCTTTGGTCAATACATTATTGGGTTTTGGAATAGAGACGAACTTTTAACTCATTAAAACCCCCAAGTCCCCGGCAATAAAGTCACTTAAGTGGCTTCACCAACAGATTTATTTCAAAATGATTCCATTTGGAGGAAGGAAAGAACAAGTAATGCATTATATACAAAGATCTATTCAATAATTCATGAGTCCTGCACACCAGTGACCATTTTAGATTCAGTTTGTGGTATTATAGCTGAAAATGACTCTGTCTTAAGAAGATGTCCACAATTTGCTCCTCTCTGTGCTTGAGTCCACAACTATCTTGATTTTTGAGATGTAAATTTTGTACCTACGTGGTGTGTTTAAGTGGAACTTTCTTATATGGAAGCTATTTTGAAAAAAAAATGGGCATTTTACATAATTGGGCTAAAGGACACTTTATACGCATTCCTTACCCTTAGCAAAGCAGGAATGTTTAAAAAATACATTGTTTTTTCCTCCCTTTGGGCAGGAATTCTGATTTTATTTTCTACATGTGGAGTGGATTGCCAGAGGACGGATTAAAAATAGATTTATTGATGCCTAACAATTACAACAAACACACAGTGTTGGGCAGTGAATATGAAAGGCAAGCATGGTAAATGGCCCGCTGTCCTCCAGTGAGTCCTGGCAAGTGGCCAAGGGCCGTCAGCTGGGAACTCCTGGGTTCATCCTGAGCTCCATCCAGCCCCTTCCCTTTTATGAGAACCACAGAGGCGCCAGGACAATTTCTGTTCAAGGTGGAGGCTTGCACAAGGGCTGGGAGCTGAGAAAGAGCCTGCTTCCTTCCACACTCTTAAGAGTGCCACACAAGCCTTCCTCCGTGCATTAAAAGGGAACTCTCAGGAACTGATGTGCTTCGCATTTCCAAATAGGATCATTTCAGTGTGGCAGGTCTTTATTCAGTGATCAGTATTACATGGGAAATAAACATGAATGAACGGCGGTTCTGTTGTTCGCTGGTAAAGCTTCAGGATCCATCCTTTCTCTGCACCCTGCTCCTTATCCTACTGTCCAATAAAAATGGCTGCTTTTTCTTTTTAAACTTGGAAACCTGTTTTATTTAAAAAAAAACATTGTAAACATTTATGCTATGTATAATGCTATGGGGACTCTTTTTAAGAAAAATGTACAAATCACTAGAAATCCCACTGTGAGCATTTTGAGAAACATTGTTATAGCTGTACACATAGACAGACCCACTCACATTTTACCCTAAATCACAGCAGACTCCATAGGCTGCTTTGAGACTTTTTTTTATTCCTTCAACAGTATGTAACCTTTTCCTGTAAATGAAAATCCCCACCATCATTTTAATTATTGCAGAATATTCCATTATACACAGATACCATTAATGGATTCTCTATGATGCACCGTTAGGGTGTTTTCAAATATTTGCTCCCACATATAACAGAGGGATGAGTATCTTGGTGTGTGTGACAATCACTCCAGTATACGTTCCTGTAAGTGGAATTGCTGGGTCAAACAATATGCACATTTTAACTTTTGATACGTATTATCAACAGTGGCTTTTAAAGAAAGTCTCTTTTTTAAAAAAAATAAAAGTTATATATTAAGGTGTGCAACATGATGGTTGATGTACATACAATGAAATTATTACTACAGTCAAACTGGTTAACATATCTTCTCCCATAGTTACCTTTTCCCTTTTGTAAATGACAAGAGCACCTGCTAACTACTTTTTTGGCAAATTTCTAGATTCAGTACAATTTAATTAACCACAGTTACCATGTTGTGCATTGTTTCTAGAACTTATTCATCCTTCGTAACTGCAACTTTGTACCCTTTAGCCAACATCTTCCCAATTCCCTCCCTTCCTTGCTCCTGTTAATCACCCTTCTACTCTCTATTTCTATGTATTTGACTTTTTAAGATTCCATATATAAGTGAGATCATGTAGTTTTTTTTCTTTCTACATCTGGCTTCTTTCACTTGGCATAGTATGTTTTAGATTCATCCATGTTGTTGCAAATGGCAGGGTTTCCTTTTTAAGTGCTGTATAATATTTCATTGTGTATATACACACACCACACTTCCTTCCTTCGTTCCTTCGTTCCTTCGTTCCTTCGTTCCTTCCTTTGTAGGTACTTTGGTTGTTTCCATGTCTTGTGCATTGTGAACTAGGCCGTGAAGAACATGAAAGTGCAGATTCTCTTCAAGGTACTTGATTTCATTTCTTTTAGGTATATACCCAAAAGGGAGAATTGCCGGATCATATAGTTATGCGGGTTTTTTTTGTGGACCCTTCGTACTCTTTTCTACAGTAGCTGCACCAATTTATATTCTCAACGATGCACCGGATTTCCCTTTTTTTCTACATCCTCGCCGATATTTGTTATCTTTTGTCTTTTTGGTAACAGCCATCCTAACAGGTGTGATATCTCATTGTGATTCTGATTTGTATTTCTCTGAAGATTAGTGACGTTGAACATCTTTTTATAAGAAGGTTTTTTTTAAAGATTTTATTTATTTGAGAGAGGCAGAGAGCTTGAGACAGAGAGAAAGAGAGAGAACATGCACAAGTAGCGGCGAGGAGCAGAGGGAAAAGCAGACCCCCCACTGAGCAAGGATCCTGACACAGGACTCGAATCTAGGACCCTGAGATCATGACCTGAGCCACCCAGGCACCCCAAGAAGGTCTTAAAACACATTCCCATGTAACACGCGAGAGTGGCCCCCTACCCAAATCCAAACCAACAATGGATATAATAAATCTTTTTGATATTTAATAAATTAATACATCCTCTTCATTGCTTTTATTTTCATTTCTTTTACTGTAATTGAACGTTTTAAAATATTTATTGGCAATTTCCATCTCTTCCCAGGAGGTTTATTTATGTATATCCTTTGTCCATTTGTCTGTTGGACTATCTCTTGCTTCCCAGCTTTCAAAACCTTTCCACGACGTAGTCTTTAAATGTATTCAAAGAGCTATTCTTCAAAATAGACATAGAGTCTTATGTATCCTCAGCTTAATTATCTATCCTCTTTTGGGATAAAGGATTCTAGTGACCAGTGAGCCTTGCTTTGCTCGCATTCTGGAATGGAGCTTGTCTGTGTCACCGTGTGCCTTTGAGGGACAGCAGCCGTGCAGGCCGAGGGCGGGTTGCGGAGACGCCCGTGCTCGGTGGCCCTCATTAAGGACTCGGCGAGGGTCTTGTGATCTGTGTCAGTCCCCTTTTGTCCTCCCCTTGGCAAGCATCTTTTTCTTACCACTGAATAATTCTAATGAGATTGCCCTGGGTCAGTCGTATTAGGTAAGTAATGAGCAATAGAGAAAAGAAAATTCATAGAAGAGGAACATTTAAGATAAAATTTATTTTTGGCCTTTGCCCAAAAGTGAATTTCATGGTCTGTCGGCCACAAGCACATGTGCGGTGGAGGGGGAGAATTTATTACCTAACAGGGTTCCTGGGAAAACTCTAGGGGGAATTCGGGGATCCTATAGGGATAATGCAGGAGGAAAATCTTATATTTAATTTGGGGTTGCATAAAACGTGTTGACTTTGGCCTAAAATTATGCATTGTTCTTAAACAGTTTCATTCACTGGCTCCCATGTACTATCGTGGTTCTGCTGCAGCTGTCATAGTTTATGATATTACAAAACAGGTAAGAAAATAAAAGCCCTTTAAAATTTCAATGCCCCGTATGTTGATTCTCTGTCTTAGAAAGACTGAAGCAGAGACTGGACTGCTTGAGTCTTGCCAGTAGCCTGGAATGAGATTTCATAGCATGGTAGCCAGGGATAATCACCATATATTGAGTTTATCCACCTATATGCAGTGAAGCATTTCAGATTTATCGGCCAAATTAAATAAACAACAATGATCATTTATTTTTAAAATTGACTCTTTGTCTTAGAGGCAAGGTCAAGGCTGCCAGTACAGCTCTCCAGAATGTCAGCTTTTCAGGAAGAGGAAAATTATTTTTAAGTCCTGCATGTTTTGTAATTATGGTATGCTTATTTTCTATTAGTGTTTCAATCATACTTAAAATGTCAGGGATAATGTTTATGTATGTGTAGTGTATTTGCATATATATATATGTATATATATATATACACCATATTTTTAGTTATCACGTTGAGGATCTAGGATATCCGTCAAGGAACTGCAGTGGTTTGCTGGCTGTTTTTTTCCACTCTTGGAGTGCTGACTCAGCGCACAGGACTGCGGGTTCATTGACCCATCACTGTTACCATCCATGAGTTCCTGAACTCTTCTACCTAAATGTGGTGTCTACCTTGACTGGTTTGTTGGTGGAGGGTTGTGAGTGAGGAACAGAAAGGAAAACAGGATGAGAGGAAGAGAGAGAGAGGGACGGGGAGGGAGAGATAGGGGGAAAGAGAGAGAGAGAGAGAGAGAGAGAGAGAGAGAGAGAGAGAATGTGTGTCTGTATTCTTTCTCTTTCTTTCCTGAAATAAGCATGAACACGTCTAGTCCTATGACTTAAGTCATTTTCATATTGAGTCAAGGCTATCATTTTAAATTAATGTTATTTATAGAAGAAAATTACTGGTATGATTTTCTTAACTTTGTCAAGTTTTAGTTTTACAAAAGGAAACTTTTACAGGCTATTTAAGTATAACTTAGCTAATATTAAGTCTTGTGCCAAGATGGGGGTAGGATGTTAATGTATGTGAGTTTCCTAAAAATATTTTCCTCTGTTAAATTGGGTTGGGTTTATATTTCTACTTGGTTGAAATACTGTGTTGATGGGTCTTTCTAGTGATTGATTGATTTATAATTTGTGTTTAGGATTCATTTCATACCCTGAAGAAATGGGTGAAAGAACTGAAGGAGCATGGTCCAGAAAACATTGTAATGGCTATTGCTGGAAACAAGTGTGATCTCTCAGATATTAGGTAAGATGCATTAAAAATTTTTTTGGTATAGTGAATATCCTTCATCTCTGAATGTCTACATGTAAAAAGCTGTCAAGCCTGTGTTGTTAAGTCTGTTCTCAGTATAATGATTTAATCGATGGTCATTCACTTGTGGTCTAGGTAGTACATTTTCAACCAGAGTAGAATTAAGGGAAAATAATGAGATGCAAATTGGATAGATCACCTAGGAGTGGATATTAAAACCAAATCTCCTCTACAGAGCACAGTTACATCCCTGACTCCAGAGGTCTTTGGGCTAAATGCTTTTATTATCTTTGTTGTTACCTTCTTTGTTATTTATTGACATCATTGCAACAATGGCCATTTTTTTTTAAAAGGAGTTTTTTATATGTTTTTTTTATTTTTTTATTTTTTATTTTTTTTTAATTTGACACAGAGAGAGAGATTACAAGTAGGCAGAGAGGCAGGCAGAGAGACAGGGAGAGGAGGAAGCAGGCTCCCTGCTGAGCAGGGAGCCCAATGCGGGCCTCAATCCCAGGACCCTGAGGTCATGACCTGAGCCGAAAGCAGAGGCTTTAACCCACTGAGCCACCCAGGCGCCCAACAATGGCCATTTTAATAACACTTTCATTTGGTAAGGAGAGTTAGGATTTATAACATTTCCCATAGCATCCATGTTTGTTTTAGTTCTAACTTTAACTTAAGAGTGTAGTTGTGTCTATGTAATCTCACTATTTTGTTCTAGGATCTGAAGGTCACGTAGCATGTAGAAACACTTAGGTTTCCCTCAGAGACAATGGATTGTTGATCTTTCTTACCTGGAACGAGGTTTGCAGGGACCCAGTCCACAGGGACTAGAGATTTGATGATAGCTTTATGCAGCCTGAGAAGCTAGCTATTTTTACTAAATAAAAGGAATAGTGAATTTGCAACATTTCCATCCCCCTGGTTAATTTAACTCTCTGCAGTTCCAGTCGTTGGTCTTCATAAAGACAATGACGTCATGCTTCAGGCTTTGCTCATCTAAGTACGATTAAGCCAAAGTTTGATAAACAATGGAAATAGATCTTGCAAAAGCTCTTAACATGGCCTTTGACAAGTTGCTCTGTTTCTTTGGGATTTCAAAAGCTTTGTATCACATTGCATTGGGTTGTTTTATGATAACAGCCGCAAACACCACTTAATCATTTGATCTCCTGGGGGCCAGACAGATCTTTAAACTCCCCACACTTAGCTCAGATCTCTACGTTTCTTACTGTAATCCTGAAACAGCTTGCTTGTCTAGAATTGCAAAAGAATCACTTTAACTTTTGTCATCAGAAACGGGTGGGGTGGGAGGGTAGAAACACTCTTTGCTGAGGGCAGGCGCTGTCATCTGACACCACTGAATTGTAGTAAAGGTGTGACTTTAAAGGCACTAAGCCTTCCTTATCGTGGCAGAGCTGATGTGCTAGAATCTAAGCAGACAATGCTGTAAAGTTGACCGGAATTAGTTAGGATTCTTGGTGAAGTGGAACTGAAGCCCACTTAAATTATTTTCGGGAAGAAGAGAACTTATTGGAAGGTACTGATATCCACATGGTGAAAAAGCAGGATTGCCTGACTGGCATTTGATAGGTTCCATTTTTAGTTTCTGGCACTCTCTCTGTTTCTAGTCCAAATGGCCATGGAAGGGTTTCCTCATATCATGCATGACAGGGCATTTGTGGCCAAGAGAGGGGGTTTGGGGGGCATAAGATGACTTTTCCCACCATCACCATGATGAGAGTAGGAACATAGGTAGTCTTGAAGAGCGGGGAGTTCCTAGAGAAGTACAGCCTGGCCAGACAAAACCTGTCTGTGACATGTTGGCTGGGCCACAGATAACTGAAGACAGACGTACTGAGTGAGTCTTGGGGTGGAATTCGCCTTCCATGCACTGATACCGCGTTCTTCTCAGCAGGCATTCTGCTTTGTGGCCAGCCTGTATGTACAGTTTTCAAGATGCCCCAGCTAACATCATCCATCCATCTCCCTTTCAGCTGTAGATTCACACACAGCCCCTCCATCCCCAATGGAAGACAATCTAGGTGCTACGTCCAGTGGCCACATCGTGGGGCCGCTGTCCCACTAGTTCACATTTCTGCGTCATACCTTTTCTTCTCTAGTTTGGCCTCAGTGAGGTCTGCGTGGGGCTTCTCAAGATCCTGCAGTTGTGGTTTAAAGTGTGGAGTATATAGCTTTTGTTACCCACAAAGTTGTGTTAGAAGCTGCTTGTTATTGAATCATGCAGCAAAGAAATGACTCCCTTTGCAATTCTCTTTCTAACTTCAGTGAAAAAGACCAGTTTGCTTAGGTCAAAGAGAAAGACCAGCTGGGTGTTAGTAAGTTTTTAATTTTTAAATATTTGTTAATAGATCATTTAAAATTTTAATTTATTTATAAATATATTTCACTGAACTCATTTAGAAACCATAAAATCCACCTGTTTTAAGTGTACCGGTCGATAAATTTTTGTACAATGATAGGGTTGTACAGTCATCATCACATCTAATTTTAGAACATTTCCATCACCCTACAAAGAACATGCCAATTTACAGTCACTTCCAAAGTCCAACTCCTTCCAGCCCCTGGCAAGCACCAATATACTTTCTTGTTTTTATAAATTTTCTTTCGCTGCACGTTTTGTAGAAATCAAATCATGCACTTACATGGTCTTTTGTGACTGACTTCTTTCACTGAGCATGTTTTTGAAATTCCTCTGTGTTGTAGCATGCACTAGTACTTCACTTATTTTTATGGCAGAATAATATGGATATACCATATTTTATTTTCTCATTTACTCGTTGAATGAAACTTCAAATTTGAGTTGTTTCCACTTTTTGGCCACTTTAAAAGTGCTGCTGTAAACAATCATGGACAAATTTTGTGTGGACATATGTTTTCGTTTCTCTTGGGTATATCACGAGGAGTGAAATCTCTGGGTCATATGGAAACTTTGTGTTTAACAAGTTGAAGAACTGCCCAGCTATTTTCCACAGTGGCCGCAGCATTTTGAATGCCTGCTGGCAATGTATGGAGTTCCAATTTTCTCTCCATTCTCAACCAACAATACTGTTATTATCTGTCTTTTGCATTATTGCCATCCTAGTGGATGTGAAGTTGTGTCAATGTGATTTTGGTTTGTTTTTCTAGTGACTAATGATGTTAAACACATTCTCACATGCTTATTGACCATTTGTGTGTATCTTCTTTGGAGACATGTCTCTTCAAATCCTCTGCCCAATTATTAATTGATTTATTTGTCTTTTTATTATTGAGTTGTGAGAGTTCTTTGTATATTCTGAGTACAAGTCCCTTATCAGATATGATTTGCAAATATCCTCTTCCTTCTCATGAGTTCTTTTTATAATCTTTATTATGTTTCTTGAAGTGCAAAAGTATAATGTCCAATTTGTGATTTTTCCCTTTTTATCTGTTATGCTTAAGTGATTGGCTAATTAAAATCACAGAGATTTACTCAGATGCTTTCTAAGAGTTTCATAATTTGAGAGCTTACATTTCTATCTGTCGCCCTTTTAGAGTTAATTATCGTGTGTGCTCAGGGTTAAAAATTAATTAGGTTTTACTAATGGTTGTCATGTTTCCGTGTCAACCTCCTTTTTCCAGGCAATTTTCACAACAGAATTGTCTATCACAATACCTATTCTAGAAGACTTTTTTACAATAGAATTCATCAAGTCTAATATTCTGCCTCCAAATATACTTCCATATTTATTCAGAAGAGTTTTGAAGGCCCTGTCACATAGCTGATTTTTTTCCCTTTACAGTTGTACTTGTTAATATTGAATAAATAAGATTTTCTCACCTTCAAATTGAAAAAAAAATTATTGTGTGTGTTATGAGGTAGGGGTCCAAATTAATCTTTGCCTGGGTGGATATCTAATTCCCAGCACTATTTGTTGAAAAGACAATCTTTTTCTCGTTGAGGTTTTTTTTGGGGTACTTTTGTAAAAAATTAGTTGACCAAAAATGTAAGTCTTATTTTGGGCTCTTAATTCTATTCAGTTGATCTACACATCCTTATGCTAATGCCCCATGATTTTAATTGTTGTAGTTTTGTAAGTTTGAAATTGGGAATTATAAGGTCTCCAATGTAGTTTTTCTTTTTCAAGATGGTTTGATTGTTTGGCTATTCTGGGTCTTTTGCATTTCCATGTGAACTTTAGGATCCTCTTCTCAATTTCTGCCCAAAAAAAGGCGACTGGGATTTTAATAGGGAATACGTTGACTCTTTAGAACAATGTGGGGATTATTGGCATCTTACCAATATTGTTTTCTAATCCATGAATATGAGATGTCTTTCCATTTAATTTAGGTCTTCTTTAGTTTCTTTTGCCCCTGTCTTATAGTTGTCAGTGGAGAAGTTTTGCATTTCTTTTCCTATACTTCTTCCTAAGTGTTTGATTTTTCTTGATGCTATTGTGAATGGAATCGTTTTGTTAATTTCGTTTATTCTGTGTTTGTTTTTAGTGTGTACAAGATCATGTTTGTGAAAATTGTTTTATTTCTTCCTTTCCAATCTGGGTGCCTTTTGTTTCTTTTTCTTGTCTAATTACCCTGTGAGAACTTCCAATACAATTGGAATAGAAATGGCGAGAGCAGAATTGTCATCTTCTTGCTGGTCTTAGTTGTTCCTATTATGATGTCTGCAGTTATGTAGATCTTCTTTATCAGTGTGGGGAAGTTGCCTTTTATTTCGAGTTTGTTGGGTTTTTTTTTAATCATGAAAGAATGTTTAATCTTATCAACAGCTTTTTCTGCATCTTCTGAGGTGAGCATGTGGTTTTTGTCCTTTATTCTGTTAATATAATGTATTACATTAATTGATTTTCTAATGACAGACCACCTGCATTCCATGGACAAATCCCACTTGGCCACGATGCAAAATCCTTTTTATATGCTTCTGGTTTCTCTTTGCTCATATTTTGTTGAGGATTTGTATGTCTGTATTCTGTAGGTTTCATTTTTTTGTGTTGTCTTTGTTTGAGGTTGGTACTTCAAGACAGTAGGTTTTGTAGAATGAATTGAAAAATGTTCCCTTCTCTTCTGTTGCTCAGAAGAGTTTGTGAAAGATTGGTGTTAACTCTTCTTTAAGTGTTTGATAAAATCACCCGTGAAGCCATCTGGACCCGGGTTTTTCTTTGTGGAAAGATTTTATATACTAATCCAATTTCTTTACTTGCTATAAGTATATTCAAGTTTTCTATTATTTCTTGAGTTAGAATAATGTATGCATTTTTAGGAACTTATTAATTTCATCTAAGTTATCTCATTTGTGTAGTGTGCAGTGTTCTCTTGTAATCCTTTCCATATCTGTAAGGTCAGTAGGGATGTCTACTCTTCCATTCCTGATTTTAGAAATTTTAGTCTTCTTTTTTATTTTTCGTTCAGTGTAGCTGAAGGTTTGTCAGTTTTATTGATCTTTGCAAAGAACGAGCAATCAGTTTCACTGATTTCTTTCCACTCTTTTTCTCTTTCATTTATTTTCTCTCTGTACATTATTTCCTTCCTTCTGTGCTTTGGGTTTACTTTGCTCCTTTTTTTCCTAGTTTTCAGTGAATGGTATTGAAGTAATTGAACATCCAATAGAAGGGAGAAGACTGCAACCTAAACCTCACACTTTATGTAACAATTACTCTAGAAAAAAATCATAGAATTTAATGTCAAAGGTAAAACTGTAAAACTTTTAGAAAAACTCCTAAGAGAAAATCTTGAGGATTTTCAGCTAGTTAAAGAATTGTGAGACTTGACAGCAAAAACTCACTCCATATAAGGAAAAATTGATAAATTGGACCTCATCAAAATTGAAAGCACTTGCTCTGTGAAAGCGCATGTGAAGAGCTTGAAAAACAAGCTGCAGGCTGGGAGAAATTATTTGCAAACCATATATCTGACAAAGGATTAGCATGTAGGCTATATAAAGAATGCCCACAACTTTATGGTTAAACAAATCTAATTTGAAAATGGGCAAAGTACATTTCACCCTAGAGAGCTTCAAGATGGTAAGCATAGGCATGAAAAGGTGTTTAAGCATCATTAGCAGACCTGTCAGAATGGCTAAAATGAGAGTGATAACACTTATGCTGGCAAGGATGTGGATAGACTGGAACATTCATATGTTGCTGGTATGAGTGTAAGATGGTACATTCTGGAAAACAGTTTGGCAGTTTCTTTTAAAACTAAATATGCAATTACCATATGCCGGGCAATCATACTTTGGGCACTTATTCCAGAGAAATGAAAATTTACATTCACACAAAACCTGCACATGAATATTCATGGAGACTTTTTAAAAAAAAAAATAGCCCCAAACTGCGATCAGCCCAGATATCCTCTGAAAGGTGAATGACTCAGCACACCGTGGTGCGTCCAACCCACGGAATAGTATGCAACAGTGACAAGGAACAAACCACCGCTACAGGCAACTTGGATGAACCTCCGGGGTAATTATGCTGAGCCAATGAAGCTGATCTCAGAGGGTTCGTTGTGTATTGTTTCATTTATATGAGATTTTGAGTTGAAACTATCTTAGAAATAGAAGACATATTAATGGGTTGGTTGCCAGGGGGTCTGGTTAGGGGTGACGTGGTGGGCAGATGAAGGGGAGGAAAGTAGGCATGGCTATAAAAGGGCAACAACAGGGATCCTTGTGATGTTGAAACTGTTTGGTGTCTTCTCTGTGGTGGTGGAGACATGAACCTACACAAGGGTTAAAATTGTATAGAGTCTAACACACACACACACACAGACAGACAGACAGATGAGTACCAGTAAAACGGGAAATCTAAGTAAGACAGTATACTAGTGTCAGTATCCTATTTGTGATATTATACCATAGTTTTGCAAACTTACAATTTGGGGAACCTGGACAAGGTGTACAAGGAATCTATCTCTTAAAACTGCAGGTGAGTCTATAATGATACCAATAAAAATTTTAATAAACAAAAGGTTGATTTAAATAAAAATAATAAGTAAATATTAGAACAGTGTTATATACGTGGATATATTTATATATACACATATATGTATATATATATGTATATATTATACACAAAAACACACACACTCCTATATATCATATTATATTTATTACATATGATTGATGGAAATTTTATAAACACACTGGACCAAATGATGAATTTAACCATCCCCAGCAAACCCAACGTGCAAAAGAAAAACAGGAAAACTATATTAAAACTCCCATTTAGGAAAGCAGGGAAGGGGAAGCCTGGTGTATTAGTCCTTGTATAAACTGCCCCCTGCTAGACAGGAATAGTCTGGTAAATGATAGGGCCTAGTGGGCATCTGCTGTTGACACCTTTCCATGGCAGTGGAATCAAGTTCTTGGTCAGCCAATCTGGCTGCTCCAGATTGTGCCTGCTGGTATGATTTTTCTGGGGAGTTAGCCAAATCTCTATACTCCAGACCTTATTTAGAGCTTGACCTTCTTTTACTCTAATCCTAAAACATTTTGCCCTTCTGTAGTTGCCAGAAAGCTGTATTTTATTTTTCATTGGGGGTTGGAGAGGGTGTAGATTTGATGTACATGTGTAAGGGGTCACAGGTGGAGGCAGTGTCTTCTAATGGACTTTGGTCCTGGAAGCTCTTAGGTCTGTAAGAAGAGGTATGCCTGGCGTGTTTGGAGAGTGTACTGGAATTTCAGTGGAATTAATTCTGTGAACTTGACTCAGCCCACTTGAGGCATGTGTGTACAGAATTGCTTCACGAAGGAGACGCCCCAATATCCAGTCACTGTGTTTTATATTCTTCCATGTTCTAGAAGATGGTATGAAGGTCTGACCACACTACGCAGAGTCAAAAGTTTTCAAAGGCACCTGGTCGGATGAATTCAGGACTTCTGGCTTGTTTTATTAGGCACCTGATCTTTGTGAGATTTCCCTATCTTGAATTCTCGAAAAATGTCCTTGTGCCCAAGTTACTGTGAAATCCGAGGCCTGGAGGCAGACAGGAATTGGCCACATTGTGCGTAGCTCTCTCCCCAGAGATACAGCACACAGTAGGTGCTTGTGGTCATCACTTTTCTTCCTGGCAGTGAAGATGTGCCTTGGAGAAAAGTTCTGATGCCAGTTTCCTAGGCAGGAGAAAATGCAGTTCCTGATGGGGTCTGAGAAATGAGGCTCCATTTCCCTCCCCCCTGCTCCATTGCAAAGTTAGGGACATTCTAGGGAAATACAGAATTGAAAGAAAATAAGAGAACTTCCGCTGAATCGATTGTGCAGGACCTGAGAGGCCCATGGACTGGAAGGGAGGGGCAGCCCAGAGCACACAGAGGAAGCTGTGTAATTTGCCTCACGCAGATGGCGGGAGATGCTGGCATGAGTGCCAAGTGGTGGTGGGTCACTGGGTTTTCGAACAAGTAATGTGTGGCATGGGGCTCATTCCAGGTGGCTCTAAGGAGGACAGCTTTGGCCTGGGGTCTAGAGAGAAAAGAAACCTTCTTTTCAGGAAGTCTGGGGAGCCCACAAGAGACTGCCTGGCCTTGACCTGGGCCTGGCAGAGAATTAGAGCAGATGAGATTTGAAAAGAAAAAGAGAAATAGGTCACCTTCCTTCAGTAGTTTGAAAAGTTCCATGAGCATGAGAGTCATGCCGTTTCCAGAAACCTAGTTCCTGAGATTCTGATCCAATGGGCAGTGGCAGGCTGGGGAGAGATGAATTTTGTAAAGTGGTCCTTTTACAAGCCCTCCGAGGGCCATCCTTGGAAAAGCTTTGCCTTGGGGGATAGGAATTGATGATGGGGAAGAATGATTTAGTGCAGAAAACCTGGCTGGACATAGACCCAGGACTGTGTGGGCCACACCTTCCGGGGCCTCCCTCCCCCACTCCTGACCTTAGGGAGAATGGAAACAGTGGCTCTCCAGCTTTCAGGATCCAGCACCCCTGGATGATGACCCATCATCCTGCCATCCCTTTAGAAGCCGTTCCTGTACTCTGGCCCCCTCTCTTTTGCATCTCACACTGAGACTCACTAGAAGGAAAAGATGTGGTTGGGTTTGTCTCCATCTAATTAATATGAGTCTCCTGCTTAGGCCAGCACCTGTACTCAGCCACCTCCTGGAACGGTGAGACTTCTTCATATCCAGTCTGTGCTGGTTGCCTTTAGCTCAGGCAAGGGATTAGGGTCACCTGGCTGTGGCATTTTCACAAGAAGGGCTGTTCAGGAAGAACTGTCTGCTGTAGTTGGCAATGGGGGCAAGATCCTTCAAGTATCAGAGGGAGCAGAGGAGAGCCTTTCCTATCCCAGCCAGATTCCTCCTTCCTTTCTCCATCAACCTAACAACCAAGCCTTGGCCTATAGCCTATAGCCATCATAATAAGTATGTTCTTGGTAGAAATTACTTCCACCCTACTCCTACATCGTAGCAGATTCCAGGCCTGTTTCTTTTCCTTGATCTTCTTTTCTGATTTTGAACTCTTGACCTTGTCTGCAAATCCTCTTGGACCTCCCCAAATTTGGAACTCTTCCTGCCTTTCTTCATCATTTGGACATTGGATTTCATCTAATGGATTCTAATTCAATCTGTTCTTCAAGCTTAAGAGTCTCCTGCTGGCTATTTCTTGGAATCCCACACCTCACTGGTAGGTTAGGGCTGTGAACAAATCAGAAAGGTGAGGGAGGGATCATGGAGAAGAAGTGCTGATAGGAGAAGGCCCCTCAAGCTTAGTATATTTTATCTTGCAAATGGTAACAGTAGGAAGTTACCCAACCCAAGTGATGATGGTGACAAGGGCTTTGGAGATTGGGAGGCACCTTCTACTCAGGGGGGTGGTGGCCTCTTACGAGAACTGGGAATAGCTCTTCTGTCACTAGCCTCCTCTGCACAAGGTTCCTCGCATCCCCTGTAGATACTACCCAGGAGTTAATCAGGGACCGAGTGTCCTCCTGCCCCTCTGGGAATCACGGTCTCTGGGCTCTGGTATCTCTTAGAGCAACACTGAGAGAGATTGGTAGGGCTGTTCCTAGTGAGGCAAGACTCTTCCTAAAGTGAAGAGGTTATAGTCCAAGAAAAGAACATCCGGGGTAGAAGTGGAACTCGGGTATGGTAGGAGGAAGGAAATTGGTTCTCTCAGTTTTTGATCATTTGATTAACAAGTAATTTTTGGTAGTTCTTTTTGTGTGCAGCAACGTTCTATGGGAAGTACCAGAAAAGACAAGAAAGTATTTTCCATAGAGCTATTTGCATCTATTTGGAAAGCCAAGAGTAGTACACATGGGAGGAAAATATCTAAAGAGTAATACAAGACTATATTTAATAAAGCTCCAAATGTCATGGTGCAGAAAGGACAAAAGAATTCAGGAAAAGGAAAGTCTGTAGTCATCTGGAGTGATTTGGAAAGGCTTACGGATGAAGTGTGCCGTCAGCTGCACTGTTACGGATCAGTCAAGTAGGAGGAAATTCCAGGAAGGGAAGGTAATGGACAGAGGCATGGAGGTGGGAGGGAGTTTGGCATGTGTTATGGAAGAGAGATCATGAAGAATACATACCTTATCATTTGCCTGGGGAATGGTGGAAGATACACGGATACTGAGGGGATAGTTTATGCCTGGCTTAAAAGAATGAAAAGTGAGTGATTTGAGCTTGATGTGCTGGGACTTCTGCCTCTTATGTGCCCATCTCTTGTACCCCTGGCACCATTCCTTTCCCATCAGTCATGACCCTATCATCTCCTGAGCCTATGGTGGCCTCAGGCTCCTTCTTAACAATGCTCCCTGTGGTTAACACCAGTTAAGGAGATGAAACGTATTTGCCAACCTCAAGGAAGGCTGTGGGAGCCATTCTAGATTCTTGAGCAAGAGATTGGTACAATCTCTTGTGCGAGAGCTGGAGGGGGACCTGGATTTGGCAGCCAGGATGCTCCTCCTACAGTTTTCCCACAAGTATACTGACCACGTCTGGAATCACCAGGCATTGGTTGGTTCAACTTTTTGGATCAACCTGAGGCCTTTATCAGATAAATATATATCTGGAAATCAATGTGGTTTTGTTCTTTTTGTGTGTGTGCTAAGAATACATTGCTTTTATTTCTTATATGTGCCTCCAAAACTCACTCCAATCTTGATGGTGGGCCAAAAAGGCGCATAGGAGTTTGTTTAAAATGATACAAACCAAGTAACGGAACTTGAGATGCCGGATCATGAAAATCCAAGTTATTCCAAATACTAAAACACGAAAGCCAAGGAACATCAAAAGCCACCATGAAAGGTCTGGAAACATCACAGCCAGTATTAAAATGCACATGGGGTTTTCTGTACATGAGATGGGTTGAGTCTGTGCTGTTAAATGTGCATTTTGTGCTCCAAGATGCGCTTTTCCTTCTTTATACTCCCTTCTGATGCTGTGCAGGTGGGCGAACCTGTATTTGAAGCTGGTGTGGATGCAGGAGGGAAGGAACTGAAGGTTGAGCTCTGGGAGAGAGCCCAGTGAGGACATCTGGAATTTTTCCCTTTTCCCTCATAAAATACTCTAAATGAAGAATATATAAAACATTGATGTATATGTTAAAGAATCAAGGGAATTTTAAAGAATAAAATGAATGGCCACGTATCGATAAGCCTTCCTCCCCAAACCCATCCCCACCTCTCCCCCCAGAAGTAACCCTGTCTTCTGGGATAATCATTTCTTTGCTTCTTCTGTGCTTTATGACTCGTGTTTGCATCACTAAATAATAGATTTAGGTTTGCCATTTTTTGAACGTTATTTTCAATGGAATATGACTGTACCTGTTATATGATGACTTGTCTCTTGCACTTAACGTTCGTGGGAGAGTCATCCTAATGAAAGCTGGATTTTGTATGTTTTCATTGCTGTATACTATTCCAGTTTACGAGTGTGACACAGTTTACCCATCCTATGGGTGAGGAGTATTTGAGTTATTTCTGGTGTGGCCTTACTGTGACTATGGCTTCTTGGATAGTCTCATACGTCTTCTAGTGCCATGTGTACGCATTTCTCTAGATTCCAGTGGGTAAGAGTTTATCTGCTGAGTCACAGGGTGAGCACACACTCAGTTCTCCTAGGTAATGCCGATGCTTTCCTCAGTGGAGACCAGTAGTGTGTGGGACCTCCTGTTTCTCTACATCCTGGTCAGTCTTAGTACCATAAGATGTGAGGGTGTGAAGTGACATCTGAGAGTAATTTCTGCTTGCATTTCCCCAGTTACTAAGAAAGTTGGCATCTTCCTACATGTTTAGTGGTCCCTTTAGTTTCCTCTAATGTGAAGAGCCTGGTCAAGTCTTTGCCACTTTTTCTCTTGGGTCATTTACCCTAATCTTGTGAATTTAAAGGATTTTAATATCTATATATCTCTATCTATCTATATAGGATGCTATTGCCTAAACACATGTGTTGAAATATTTTCTTCAAATTTATATTTCAGCTTTCCAATCTTTATTTTTGTCTTTGCATTATCAGAAGTCCTTAATTCCTATGTAAAAGAATTTATCGATGTTTTTCCTTTGTACTTTGGGTATTTCTTTCTTTATTTTTTTGGCTGGGGAAAGAGTCTTATTTAAGAAGTGTTTCCACAGCCCTGAGATTATGAAGATATTCCTATATTGATTGTCTTTTTAAAACCTTGCAGTTTTATGTCCCTATCTGTCTTTAAATCACTTGGAATTGATTTTTATATCTGCTGCCTAAGTTTTCCCCAATAGCTGTCCAGTTGGTTAGCTGCGTTGGTTGTAAAGTCCATATTTTTCCCACGGATGTGCACACCATCTCATTCATATGTCATGTGTCATGTATGAATGGGGCTCTTTATTCTGTTCCATTGGCCTATTTACCCATCTATGTGCCAATACTAGCTGACTGAACTCTTACAGCTTTATCAGAAGTTTTGGTAAATGATCTGTAATCACTTTAACTAATATTCATAGTTGGCCCCAGAGAAGATAATCATGAGAGTATATGGTTTGGAAGTGGCTATGTCGTAGTCTGGTGGAAGTTAGGGGTGTGTTAGGGCCTAAATCTACATGTGGTAATGTGTGTGTTGGGTGTGTGTGTCTTTATTTTTATGGATAATTAAAAAAATATTTAAGCAAACATTTTGTTTTAGAATAATTTTGCATTGGGGCACCTGGGTGACTCAGTCTTTCAGGGTCTGCCTTCAGCTCAGGTCATGATCCCAGGGACTGAGCCCCACATCGGGCTCCCAGCTCAGTGGGAAGCCTGCTTCTCCCTCACCCACTCCCCCTGCTTGTGTTCCCTCTCTCGCTGTGTCTCTCTCTGTCAAATAAACATATAAAATAAAAATCTTTAAAAAAATAGAATAGTTTTGCATTTATCAAAAAGTTGAAAATGTAGTATGAAGAGTTCCCATATATCCCACACCCACTTCCCCCTATTATTTTTTTAAGATTTATTGATTTATTTTAGAGGTGGGGCGGGGCAGAGGGAGAGGGAGAGAGAGTGCCAAGCAGACTCCTTGCTAAGCATGTAACTTGACAGGGGGCTCGATTCCATGACCCCTAGACCCAACCTGAGCTGAAACCAAGAGTCATATGCCCAAACAACTATGCCACACAGGTGTCTCAAGTTCCCCCTATTATTAACATCTTATATTACAGTAGGACATTTGTCACAACTAAGGAGCTGATATTGATACTTCATTATTAACTAAAGTTCATAGTTTACTCAGATTTCACTAATTTTTCCCTGATGTCCTTTTTTTTTGGTTCTAAGTTCCCATCCAGAAAAGCATAATACATTCACTTGTCATGTCTCTCTGGGGTCCTCTAGTCTGTGACAGTTTCTCGGACTTTCTTTTTTTCTGATGACCTTGATAGTTTTGCAGAGTCCTGGTCAGGTATTTCGGAGACTCTCTCTCAATCAGGGTTTGTCTGACGTCGTTCTCATGATTAGACTGGGCTTATGGGTTTGGGGGAGGAAGACCACAGTGGTAAAGTGCTATTTTTATTACTTACTACTTACCACTGGTGATGTTAACCTTGGTAACCCAACCGAGGTAGTGTTTGTCAGGTTTCTGCACTGTACAGTTACCTTCCCCTACTTTCCCTACAGCACTGTGGGAAGAAAGTCTAAGCTCACACTCAAGGGGTAGGGATTACACTCCCCGTCCTTGAGAAAGGAATATCTAGAGACGCCTGGGTGGTTCAGTCAAACATCTGTCTTTGGCTCAGGACATGATCCCAGGGTCCTGAGATCTATTCCACGTTGGGCTCCTTGCCCAGTGGGGAGCCTGCTTCTTCCTCTGCTTGCCACTCCCCCTGCTTGTGCTCTCTCTCTCTCTGATAAATAAATAAACTCTTAAAAAAAAAAAGGAATATCTGCACACATTATTTGGAATTCTGCTGCAGGTGAAATCTGTCATTTCTACCCACTTAACTAATTTATTCAATCATTTATTTATATCAGTATGGACTCACAGATATTTATTTTATGCTTTAGGTTATAATGCAATACTGTATTATTTCATCTGTTGCTCCAAACAGTTCCAGTTTTGGCCACTAGGAGCTCTTTCTTTTGGCTTCTGTGTCCCTTTAACATATGCTTATCATTTTGGTTTTGAGCACTTCCTTCCTTTCTGGCATAACAAGATGTTACAGGCTCATCCTGCATATTTTAGGCTTCGGCCCTAGAATCAGCCATTTCTCCAAGGAGCTCTGCTTCTTTTTATCGAAGAATGGTATTTAAAACCCAAAATACGGGCTTTATTGGCTCATTGCCACTGGGGTGCCATTGGTTCTGGGACCTTTGAGGAAGCAGAGATAGGAAATGCATGTATGCATACTCACTTGAGTGTACATGCATATTTGTCAGTTGACCCTTGAACAACATGGACAGGGGTGCTGACCCCCCATTCCACCGAAAATCTGGGTATAACTGACTTTCCAAAAATGTAACTACTCATAGTCTTATCAGTAGTAGAAACAGGTCATTGGCACATATTTTATATGTTATATGTATTATAAGCTGTATTCTTATAATAAAGCAAACTAGAGAAGAGAAAATGTTATTAAGGAAATCGTAAGAGAAAATACATTTATAAATACAGTATAGTATTTATGTACATGGACCTGTGCACCTCAAATCAGGTTGTTCAAAAGTCAACTGTAGTTATTTCTATATCTATCCATCTGGATCTAGAGTAAGATAAACATAAGTTCATTTTGATGCCTCTGGATTCTAAATTCAGCAGCACAAAAGTTCATTCTAACCTTCTTTAGGGGGCAGGGGAAGGATGTTTTCTAAAGTCATCAATGGATGTATTATAAAGCAGAGTGGTAAGATTTTCTTTGCTGGAGATTTTCTTAGAAGATACAATAATCTTTTTTTTTTATTTTTAAAATTTTATTTTTAAGTAATCTCCACAACCACGGTGGGACTTGAACTCACAACCCCGAGATCAAAAGTCACATGCTCTACCGACTGAGCCATCCCAGAGGATACAATAATCTTTTTCCTTTCACTTTACATGTTGCCCAAAGTTTTAGAGTTTCAAAATGTCACTTCTATTACGGATTATAGCCGTGTCAATGATTTCTTTCAAGTAGCACAATATTTACTTCTGTTTGTATACTGTTCACTTAGGCAGTGGACATTCTTCCTATGTGCCACATGCTATTATAAGTATTCACGTTAATCTTCACCATCCTGGAAAAGGGTCTCTTTCCTTCTTCCCCCATGATAAGGAAACTGAGGCACGGAGGCTAAGGTGTTTGTCTCAGGTCCTATACCTAAGAGGGTGTTGGGGCCCAGCTTTACACCTGCTGGTCTGTCCAGGAGCCAGCGTTCTTGACCATCATGCTCTATTGCATCTCATAAAAAGTGCAAACAGAAGCCATGAGGGAGAATCATTTCCAAGCTACCGAGGGAAGATGGTGGCTGATGAGCTTCTGTTCAGAGGGTTTGGAACCAATGACTCTTTCTTGTGGTTCTCTCTGGCCTCCTCAGGACTAGCCTAAATTTCTGGAGAAAGGAGTCTTAAGAATCAAAGGAATGGCCAGGTCTCCCTAGACAACCTGTGTTTTCTGCTCAGTTCTCATTCAGTTCAAAGGCTGACATTTTCCATGAGAAACAATCCATTTAAGTCTGTGGCGAGAACCTGACACTGCTTGTTTGAACTTGACACCAGGAATTTGGCCCCAGGTGAATAGCAGTTATGGACACACATGAATAAGTAAGCAAGGTCCCATGGGAACAGAAATGCTTCCCAGGGCGCACATGGCGAGGGCTTTAACTGTAAGCACTTATTTCATTGTCAAGTGTTACTGTCCCATCAGGTCTTTGCTGCAAAGGTGGTAATTATTCTTTGTTTTTGTTTTTGGTTTTTTTTTAAAGTTCATTTTGGTTTTAGGTCCGCCTTACAGGGGAAGCAATCCGGTTGCCTTCAAGAATGAACATTTTAAACATTTTCAACTTTGCTGCTTTAATTGTTCCTAAGCTGGTGGCCTCGTCAAGGTGGTACACAAATAGCTTGCACAGTTAGAGAAAACATGAGCTAATGCGACACTACTTGCCCTGCTTATTCACTGGGTGGCTGCTGGAGGGAGGGGGGAGGGCTGAGACCATTTCGTGGCTCACGGCTGCCTTTGCAGACTGCAGCCCTCCTCCACTGGATTCTGACGGGATGTTGTGAGTGATTGCTACTGCTTTTGGCAAGAATGCCTTAAACATGTGGGATGGTTTTTACAAAAACGAATTCCACCAGACATTGAATAACCGCGTCCTGCTTACTGTTGCCTTGCTACTTACTTGTGGCCTGCTTCGTTGGTCTTTTAAGCTTGACCTTGGAAGGGCGCTGTGGCTGGGGGAGAGAGGAACGATATAGGGCAAAATTTGCTTTTTTAAAGATTTATTTATTTATTTATTTTATTTATTTATTTTTAAAGATTTTATTTATTTATTTCACAGAGGGAGAGAGATCACAAGTAGGCAGAGAGGCAGGCAGAGAGAGAGGAGGAGGCAGGCTCCCCGCTGAGCAGGGAGCCCGATGCGGGCCTCGATCCCAGGACCCTGAGATCATGACCTGAGCTGAAAGCAGAGGCTTTAACCCACTGAGCCACCCAGGCGCCCTATTTATTTATTTTAGAGAGAGAATATGAGCGAGCATGAATGGGTGGAGGAGCACAGGGAGAGAGAGAAGCAGGTTCCCTGCTGATCAGGGACACCCCCCACCCCCAACGCAGGGCTCAATCCCAGGACCTGAGCCGAGGGCAGATGCTTAACCCACTGAGCCATCCAGGCACCCCAACAGGGCAAAACTTTTTAAGTGAAATTGTTAACTGTTTTATTCCAGGAGTTTGGCAGAATATGAAATGCTTGGTTATTGCCGTTATGGTGGTTTAGAAATAGAATATACATTCTAGAATATACCCGAACCACCAGAAAGTTTCTTTTGGCAAGAGCTCATGGGGTCACTCTTTTATTTTCTTACTTGTAAAATAGTGTCTGACACCTAGGTTATGTCCTAGGTATAGTCATCTTAATACAGATTTCCAAACTCATGACTTCATAGAGTCAGATTATGAATTGCATAGACTGCAGAAATACCAAACTCAATATTTCACAGTGCACCCCTTAAAAAAGTTATTCTCAAGCTATAGAATGCATAAGAAGCTGTTGGGAAGTTGCCCAAATGGCTATTTCTGGGGCTTGCCTAATGGACCTTCTGGTTCAGAATGGATCTTCATTTCTAATGAGTCTAGAATAATCACTAGGATGGTGGTCTGTAGAACACACCTGAGAAATGAGGCCCTAAGAGATTCATGGGCATCCTCTGAGGTTATCCGAGAAGGCTGAATTATGATTGCTCTGTGACGGACTATAGGAATCTTGGATGTTTGTCCTCATTTCGTCTCTTTGTCTTTAGCATCAAGTTGTGTTTTTGTTTTGTTTTGTTTCCCTTTCAACTTACTACGTAGAGGATATGGTTGTTCTGCATTTAAACTTCCATGAGCTCTTTGTAATACATGGTCATTCTACCCATAGTGTGTGAGTATCACTCTCCCTCTCTCTGAGTGCTCTAACACTGCAGACACTAAACTTTTTCATCTTGGCCAATCTGTTATGTGAATCATGTGATCCTCATTTTCATAGAAGTTTTTGAATTGTTAGCAGGGTTAGGAAAACCAAGGTTGTCTACTGCATAACTATTCTTCACCTATCTACAGATAATAACCAATTAGGAAATCAATCAATTCAATGTTAAAACCCTCTTTATAATAACAATACAAACTTCAAATACCTAGGAATAAACTTTTCTGGTGTGTGTACTTTTTAAAATTTTGAAATATTTTAAATCCTAGGAATGAATTTAGCAAAAAATGAGCAAGAACTATATAGATAAAACATACAATCTATGGTAGGACACAAAAGATTTAAATCAACAAAAGTGTGTACTTTTTCTTTGGATAGGAAAACTCAGTATTGTAAAAATGTCAGTTTGCTCTAAATTAAGCCATGAATTCACTGAGATTCCACTCAAATTACCAAAAGAACATTTAAAAAGAGGTTTTACAAAATGATCCTAAAATTCATCTAGAAAAATAAACAGGGACACCTGGGTTGGCTTAGTTGGTTGAGTGTCTGACTCTTGGTTTCAGCTGAGGTCATGATCCTCAGGATTATGCAATCAAGCCCCACATCAGGCTCCACACTCTGCACAGAGTCTGCTTGGGATTCTCTCCCTTTCCCTCAGCCACTCCCCCTGTTCTTTCTCTCTAAAATAAATAAATAAATCTAAAAAAAATTTAAACAGGTAAAAATAGTATTAGAGGGACTAATCCCAATAGATATTTAGATCTATTTTAATGATTCAGTAATAAAACAATACAGCATTGTCACAGAACTGCACAGAAAGTCAATGAATAGACTAGAGAATCAAGAAACAGGGTGAAAGGGGCACCTGGGTGGCTCAGTGAGTTAAAGCCTCTGCCTTCGGCTCAGGTCATGATCTCAGGGTCCTGGGATCGAGGCCCGCATCGGGCTCCGTGCTTGGCAGGGAGCCTGCTTCCTCCTCTCTCTCTCTCTGCCTGCCTCTCTGCCTACTTGTGATCTCTCTCTGTCAAATAAATAAATAAAATCTTAAAAAAAAATAAAAGAAACAGGGTGAAATACATAGAGAGATTTAGTATATGATAAAGATGTTAATTAAGTGAGTATAAAAATGGATAATACAATAAATGGTCTTGGGATAATTAGTCAGTCATAGGGGAAATGAGAAAAAAAATAAATTGAAAATGGGGCAAGGATTTAATGTAAAATAACCAAACCATAAAAGTTAGAGAAAGCAGATGACTGTTAAAAATAATCTTGGAGTTAGAATGAACTGTTTAATCATGATATAAAACTCAGAATCCATAGAGTAAAATAATCGGTAAGTCTGACTGTGTAAGAACTTCTGTGTGGCATAGATCTAAACACAAAAGATAAGCTGAAGAAATGTGGAAAATACATTATAAGGACTAGGTTTCTTAATATTCAAAGAGCACTTACGAATAAATAAGAAAAAAAATCCAAATCATCTGAACCAAAGTAGTTAGAGAACATGCACAAAATGTCACAGAATAAGACATATTCATGACTTATGAAAAGTTACTATCTTTAGGGGCGCCTGGGTGGCTCAGTTGTTAGGTGTCTGCCTTTAGCTCAGTTCACGATCGTGCGGTTCTGGGATCCAGCCCCGTATGGGGCTCCCTGCTCAGTGGAAAGCCTGTTTCTCCCTCTCCCACTCCCCGTGCTTGTGTTCCCTCTCTCACGGTCTCTCTCTGTCAAATAAATAAATAAAATCCTTAAAAAAAAAAGAAAAGAAAAGAAAAGTTACTATCTTTGAATACAAGTTACTCAGAATTAATGTCAGATTTTTTCATGGAGAAAGACTTCAAAATATGATGCAATTTAACCTTGGTATAATTTATCAAAATTAATGTATTTAATGAGTTGGCTGATGTAGCTTATATTCACCCATTCTTCTGTGGAACAGAGATGACTGGCCCACAAGCCTTCTTGGGCCATAAAATGAAGGAGTTGAGTCACATAACCCTGTGAAGGACCTTCAAATTATGAAGTAGTTTGAGCCTCCTGTTCACTTGTTTCCTCCACCCGCATCATTTCCTCAGTCTTTTTGGGGGCATTCTGTAAGAAAATGGTGCCATGCCACCATCCTTGCTGATGTAGCTTTGTGACAATTGATTAATGAAACACTGATATAGCACTATGTTTCGGGTATTATTTTGAGCACTTTATAATATCAAATTTCTTAACATGTAGAATTGTTATAAAGCATTCATCCCATCTGGTAGAATGAGGGGCATAAGACCTGGGGTGGGGGAGACACCGTGGGAGTTACCTATAGCCATTGACTTTCAGGAGGAACCCATGGAACCGAACCTTCCCGACGAACCCCTAGGGGGTCAGAGCATCATTCTGCCTTTAGCCTACCTTTAGCTTTGAATGCCCCTCCCTCTCAGGTAGGGGTTCAGGAACTCTTGGGGTAGCTGCCATCCTTTTCTTCTGCCATCAATGGGGGGAGGATCATGGAGAATTAAATACCTCTGAAATTAGAATGAGTCAGCTGCCATGTTACCAGGTTACCTCACAAACAACAAAACAAGGACCCTTGTTGGGCAGTGCAGCCACTGAAAACTCTGGAGCCCACAAGAATGCTGTTTGCTGACCTACCTCCCCCATGGAGAGCCTCCGAGCGTTGTAGCCTGCTTGGGCCTCTGCCCAGGTACGAGACACGGAACAGGCCACTGTGTGGGCCACGCTGAAGTATAAGCTGATTAACATCAGACCTGGGTTAGAAGAAGACTTCCCTTCTGTGTGTTTCCACCCTAAGCCTGACCCGTATTGCTGTCTCTCCCCATCACTCACTCTTGGTCCCCACCCTAAGTCTGGTCTCTTCTGACCTCCCTTGAATTTAGTGTTTTCCTGATAAGTGGACAGTGGCCTCTCCCTGATCTCAGCTTTCCTACTTTCTCTGCCCTTCATTTCCTAACCTCTATCCTGACCACCTCTAGCCTGCCTGTGGCTGCTTTCCAGTGGGGGTAGGACGTTAGAGAGTTAAGAATGAAGCCATCGGTGAGGTTGATATATAAGGTAGGAAGAACCCCATCAGGTCCTAAAAGACGCTGAAGGAGCAGTTGTGGGAAGGGTGTGGGAGAAGGACTCCCAGTCTACACTTCCTGGCTGGTTGGCAGTAACTCCTTTTTTTTTTTTTAAGATTTTATTTATTTGAGACAGAGAGAGAGAATGAGTAGGGGTTAGGGGCAGAGGGAGAGGGAGAAGCAGACTCCTTGCTGAGTAGGGAGCCCGACTCAGGGCTCAATCCCAGGAACCTGGATCATGACCTGAGCCAAAGGCAGAGGCTTTAACCAACTGAGTCACCCAGGAGTCCCCAGCTGTAACTCTTCTGGGTGATTTCTAGGAGTCCTGAATTCTGTACATTGTTTGGTCTAGAAAGTTGAAAAACAGTCTTTCCCATCAAAGTTGACTAGCTGTGTTTATACTCTGGCTTGGGAAAATGGTTTCAATCTACCTGTTCCAATGCCTAGCACAATGCCCAGCATATGGCAGACACTTGGTAAATATTTGTTGAAAAAATGAACAAAAGCTGTTAATGCCATGGTCTCATGTAATCCCAATCACAGAAGACCAGTGATGGCCGCCTCGTGGCTGTGGGTGCAGGCGGCGGGCCTCTCCCGAAATGCAGCTGAAGGTGTTCCCAGTGGTTTCTTTTACCTGCAAGAAGCACCAAGGAAGGAAATTCTCACCTTTTTAAGGCTCTTCTTTCAGACTATAGCTGGGCCTGTTCGTTCCAACAACAGTTTGCTGATGCCAACTGAGTGTCCTGCCATTCAATTCAATTCCAATGGTAACTACCTGGAGTTGGCACAGATCCCACAGCTTAAGGACTCAGCCCTCCCTCCAAGACTGCCCCTCCCTCCACTTCAGATGCCAGATGTCAGTCTTGGGTATCCCCAAGTTTACCTCACTTCTTCCCAGCAGATTACCCGTTTGGGGGTTCTTATGTCCTCTCCACGTAAGTTTCGATAATTCACTAGAACAGAGTTCTGTGATCTCAGGAAAGCACTAGGCTTATGATTACAGTTTTCCTCGAGAGAATACAAGTCAGAACCAGGCAAAGGGAAGAGATGCATAGAGCAAGGTACAGATTGCTGCCATCCCAGAACCTTCATGTGTTCACCAACTCCAACCCTCCAAGCCCTGTGTTCAAGAGTTTTCACAGAGGATACCTTACTTAGTCATGATTGATTAAATCTCCAGTTCTCCTGTCCCCAGAGTTGGAGAGTGGGGCTGAAAGTTTCAACCCTCTAATCATGGGGCTGGGTCTTTGGCAACCAGCCCCCATCTGAAAGCTCACTAGGGGTCCCTACCTATAAGAAACTCAGGTTTGGCTTAATGGAGCTCTTTACAAATAACAAAGAACACACCTATCCCTTAGGAAAATGTGTGGTTTCGGGAACTCTGTGCCAAGAGGCAAGGAGAAAGAGCAAATACATATTTCTTTTTATACTACAGTAGAGGAAACCTATTTTGACAGACTCAAGAGTGGTTTCAGTTCATTGCTAGAGGGACTTTGACTGGCTGTCCAGACTAAGAACCTGTTCTTCAGGAGGACGGAATATGCCCTTCCCTTGCCTCCGCCCCTGACTCTCTGCCTTACAGTTTGAGGATCTTTCGAACCCCACATATTATCTGTCTATAAAGATCCGAAGAATGGTCTCTGGAATGTGGGTGCCAATTGGGTGGTTATGTTGTCAAGGCCTGAATGGGAGCAAAGGGGGCAGAGCCAGGGGGTCTTAGGTTAGATCCTGCCTCCACCCCTGACTCACTGTGTCATTTTGGGAAAAATAATTTATTTCATGAGACCATTTCTAAACATGGAAGAAGTGTCAGGACACGCTTTTCTTATCTGTCCATGTCTGGGTCCAGCGTGTAGACTGTGGGACGATTAGCCCCCCGTCCCTGGGGCTTACTTTTATGCTGGGATGGACATTTTGGATTCTGTAGCAAGGGACTTTGTTCTTGCCTTAATCTTGCAAAAACCTTTTTTACTCCTTTTTGTCTCAGGAAGGGACTAATGAGAGGTGGGTTAGGGAAGCATGTGACTTAAATCTGCTCTCACCTAAGGGGTGTCCAAGACCTCCTTGTTGTCCAGACCGCCCTACCCCCAGGTGGAGATTAGCAAGGCACAGCCTGTCTTACCTGAACCACATTTGGGTAGAGATGAGCCCCACCCTTCTATTTGTGCTTGGATAAAGACTGCCAGGAAGAAATAAAAAATAGAATAACATGCCAAATTGAACATAGAAAAGCCCTTTTCTGGGATGTTTCAAATGTAAAATTCATTGCCAACAGAAAACTCAAGTTTCTTTTATTTCCCCTTCAATCTTTGTGAGAGGCCTGGGGCTTATCTGTTGGGAACAGTAGAGAGGGCGGGTTAAGGAGCGTAGTTTTTCCCAGCAGGTCTTTGGTAGGAAAGATTATGATGGTACAGATTCCAACTGACATGACTCAGGAGGCTTCTTTTCTCTGGTTTGGAATCCTGGGGCCGCTACCTTTACTACAGTCCTTGAGCCCTTATCCAGCTAGCCCCTGAAAAGTCCTCCTCTCATTTGATTTGGGGTCCATGACGAATTTAAATGCCAAAGACGGATTTCCCCAGTAGCTTTATAAACCAGTTACAACCTTTTTGGAGGCATTTGGAGGGGTGGAGGGAAGGGAAGGAGGTGGTAGAGGAATACAGTCTTTTCAGCCCGCTCCCAGTTTTGATTTTCAGTCCGCCTTTCTCCCTCTCCTGTAGCCATCTGTCTAGTCCAGCACTGTCTTCTCCCTCGCCCACAGCATTAGAGCGCTTCCAAATTCTTCTCACTCCCCACTCCAGTGGTGTACTGTTTTTCCCTAGAATGTGGGGCTGACCCTGTTGCCCTCCTGTTCTTCAGTGGCCGCTGGGCATGAGACAGGTGTGGGGGTGCCTTCCGGTCCCTCTGCCGGAATTGCTGCTGGCAACGCCCTCCCCTCTCAGCTCCAGTCATTCTGACCTTCTCTCCATTCTGACACCATATCATTCAGCTGTGAATGCACTCTTACAGCCAAGGCAGTGCTGGGTGCAGAACCGACTCTGAACTCTACCTGGGGATGAGGGTACTCCCGTGCCACGGGGCCTTTCTCAGGCTGGGGCATCACAAATTGTCATCTGTGGTCTCCCCGCTTCATGGCCACACACCACTCATCTTTCCAGGTTCCACTGATCAAAGTGCATCGCTTCCTGGACTTCTCTACACTTCCTGGACTTCTGTGTACTTCCTATACTTCCTGGACTTCTGTATACCACTTGTATTTCTGTATTACCTGTACTTCTGTACACTTCCCCTACGTCTGTACTTTGGTACTACCTGTACTTCTGTACACCTCATGTACTTCTGTACTTCCTGTACTGCTATACACTTCCTGTACTCTGTACACTTCCTGTACATCTGTACACTTCCTGTACTCTGTACACTTCCTGTACATCTGTACACTTCCTGTACTTCTATACACTTCCTGTACATCTGTACACTTCCTGTATGTCTGTACACTTTCTGCATTTCTGTACACCTCCTATACTCCTGTACTTCCTGTACTGCTATATACTTTCTGTACTCTGTACTCTTTCTGTACTTCTGTACAGTTCCTGTGCTTCTGTACTTCCTGTACTCTATATACTTCCTATACTTCTGTATACTACCTGTACTCCTGTACTCCTGTACTTCTGTACACTACCTGTACATCTGTGTACTTCAGTACACTTCCTATACTTCTGTACTTTTGGTACTTCTGTACTTCCTATCATTCCAAAGTGCTTTATTGCACTGTATTATCCACGTATTGCAAATGTTACAATGTTGTGGGTTAGAGTGACCACGGATGTTCGTCTCTGCTCTCAAGTGTAGGTTCCAGAAGGCAGGGATTACTGTTTTCTCTAGCACCTACAAGAGAGACTGGCATATAATAGCAGCTCAATAAATACTTATTGAAGAAATGACTAAAGTTCTGGAGAACAGGAATGGTGTCTTTTTAATCTTCAGAGCCACCACAGCGTCTTCCCATTAGAAATAGGTCAATAAATGTCTTTCTAGATTATTCATTTAAATACAGTTCACGTCCTTAACATCTTAGCAGGAAGAGGCTTTTACAGGCGAAAGTCTGGTTCAGTCCTATTGCGTCACAGCCTTTAGCTATAACCATGTTCATTTCCAGACGTGCACATCCTGCTACATATCCTCTCTGACCTGTGAAAGACAATATGCACAAAGTTCTACAAGAGCACTTGTGTGTGCAGGACCGTGCACACGTGTGTACATGCACATACGCACAGACAAGTTAAAAAAACTATGAATCATTTTTTATGGGAAAAGAATTGAAATCAGCCCAAACTCTGCAAGCTATAATGGATGTGGCCATCTTCCTAACGAGTTTTTCTAATGTTCTGGAATTCTTTCCTTCTGTGGGATCAGGCACAGCATTTTACATATGGGGGAAGGGGTCTTATCTCCATCGCTGCCAGAGACCAGGTTTTAAACTTTAAACATTTTCACTCATACTAGTTTTCAATATTTGCCAAGTGATCGAGTGGTTATTCTACAGGACTTAGGTAAAGGAGCTGTTTTCCACATGAGCTTTTTGTTTGGTCTCTTGGGTTATTTATATTGTACAAACGAGCATTCATTTCTATCTGGGTGTGACCTCTTTTCCAGGGAAGTTCCCTTGAAGGATGCTAAGGAATATGCTGAATCCATAGGTGCTCTCGTGGTTGAAACAAGTGCAAAAAATGCTATTAATATCGAAGAGCTCTTTCAAGGAATCAGTAAGTACCTGAACTGCGTTTTTGGCTTTGCTTACGTTTGTATGCTTCTGAGGGTCACAGGATAAAATCCCGGGGTCCTGCCTAGAGCTTCCCCTCTGTGTGACTCTGTCTGGTGCCATGGATATAGAACTTAGAGTCTGCACTTGTCACTCCTGACCTATGTCGTGCCTCCTGATTCTGAATTTCCACAGTTCTGTGCTTTAACCTGTCAATTCTCTGTTTTATGAGTCAAAATGAAGTAACTGTGTTGCAAAAGAACATTGTGATTAAAAAGTTATGTGATTAAAAAGTTGTGTGTTTGCTAGCATTTTGTGTTAGTATGTTGAGGGAGAGAGAAATAAAACAGACAGTGATAAGGTGTAGGAAACTCAAGTCATGTGTTAAACGGAATGACTCTAGGCAAACGAAACAAAAAACCTTTTGGTAATTTCTTTCACCTGGTTGTCATAAAAAAAAAAAATAAGTCTCTATCCCAGAAGACCTGAAGTTGGGAATTAGGTGGACAGTCATTTTTTCTCATTTCTGATTAGCCAGTTAGTGGCCAGTGGTGGCTCCCTTCTTTTGTCTCCTGTTCTGGGTCACATTATCATTCCCTTTCTTTAGGCTGGTTCCCCGTAAATAACCTTTACCTAAGACCGTGTCCCAACTGATGGCCATATTTCCCCTTCAGAACTTCTTTGGTAAAGATGTTCTGCACTGGGTGCCCTCAGAGAGCTCCCTGCTGCCCACTGTCTTGGGAAACTGTGCTGGGATGCCCCCAGAGCATAATGGGGGACTTTGGCCAAGTGTCAGCCTTTCCTGAGGGGTGGGACTCAGAGGCCTGGGGTACCCGCTTTAGGAAGAGTTGAACCCCTGAACAGTTGGCAGTTGTTCTCAAAGGTCTTATCTGATTCTAGATAATTCCAGAAGGGAATTCCAGAGGGGAAACTGATGGTTTGATCTCTCTTTTGCCTGAGGTCATTGTTGGCGAGGCACTCAAAGTCAGAGCGGCCATCACTTCCCAGAACAGATCTGATTTCCTTTTAACTGGTTTTGGTCCATTACTTTAGGCTCTGAGAACACATAGCAGGGATTATTTTGTTTGTTTCTCTTGGCTTGATGGAGAATTTCACTTGGAGACGGGGAGCTTTGACGTGGGTTACTTACATGATACAGAAATGCACAAAAACACACAGCCGCAGTCTCACTTGCTCGCTGGGGTCCACATCACCTTCCCTCCCATCCTCCTCCAGAGGCTTCGTGTTCCTGCTGTTATTTTACACTTGCAACAGAACAGTGTTCTCCAAGCGCATTGACCTTGGCGGTTGAACTCCAGAGCGCTAGGCTGTAATTTTATGTTGGAAACCCTGGATCCCCAGACTCCTGCTCCTTCCTGAAAATGGGCGTGGCTACAATGCTCGGCCGTGAAGCAACTGTTCACTTGCCCTCTGTTTCTGTGGAACGCGCTGGGTGACATCTTAGAGCGTTTGTCTTGAACTCATTCCATTAACCTCATTTTCCCTCCCATCAAACTCATTCTTTTCCAGTGGCGTTGGGCTTTTCTGGTATGTTAGGCAAGTATTCAACATTTTGTTTTGATTAAAGGTTTTAATTAGTGAAGCTAGAGAGCTCCTGAGGACTATGACATTGACCCCTTTCCTTTGTGAAGCTCCTAATGCATCCTGGAAGCCCCTCCCCGGCACAAGGCCCTGGCAGGCAGGTGGGACAGACGGCAGTGGCTGGGGGCGGGGGGGCACAGTGCTCTGCACCTCTGAGATTCAGCTTGAGGTTTTTACCCGAGCTAGGAGACTTTCTGAGGTGTGCACAGATCATGATCGAAATAAAGAGGGAAATAAGAACCGCAAAGAAGAAAATAAGCCTAAGCAGCAAGTATTAATATCTTACCCGGAAAGATCCTTGTTTGTATGGTGCAGTCAGTATACATCTCTTCACCCACATGAGGTCTTTATAGCTCAAGGTGATGGGAACATTTAGTAAGGAATTCCCAAGATCTTGGTGGTCTGCTTCCCTTAAGAAGAAGAACGTCTTTGGGGCACCTGGGTGGCTCAGTCAGTTAAGGGTCTGCCTTCCGCTCGGGTCATGATCCCAGAGCCTCAGGATTGAGCCCCACCTTGGGCTCCCTGCTCAGCGGGCAGTCTGCCTCTCCCTCTACGCCTCCCCCCACTCATGTTCACTCTCTCTCTCTCAAATAAATAGATAAAATCTTAAAAAGAAAAGAAAAGAAAAAGCACGTGTTTTGCTTAAAGCAGTGGGTAATTATGGCTTCACATTATGGCTTCAAATAATTAATTCCTATATAAGGCATAGAGTAGTTGTACCACTTCATCTTCTATGTCAAATAAACAATTGTTTCTGTTTCATTATCCTCTGGTTAAAATGGCCTTAGTAAAGAAGTGTGTAGGTAGGTACACAGTCTACCGCAAGACCTCTAGCCATGCGTAATCCTGTAAGTGGTGGTGCCTCTTTACTCCTTCAGGTGAATTTCTTCAGAACCGGGTGTTGTAGCCTAATTACAGGTTAATTTAAAATGCAGTAAGTACCCAGTACACCTAAATACACTGCGGCAGACATTTCGTTTATTTTCCTTTTCCCTGTTCCTACTTGTATTACATGAGCTCCTCCCTGAGCTCAAAATAGAACGTTATATTGCTGACTTGTACGATCCCCAAAGCAGTGTTCCAGAGACAAACGTGCCCTGGAGAAAAGACGCAATAAAAAAAGGGGTGAGACTAAAAGCCCTTTGAAAAGGTGTGCTTAAACAAAATTAATTCATACTGACTTGGAGGAAGAGACAGATGTTTCTCTTCTATATTCCCAGAGTGTTCATAAACCAGAAAGAGACAACCGTGTTTCCTAAGCATGAGTTAATGTATTTAAGTGGAAATTGTTTAGCAAACTATTATCTGTTTGCGAAGGCTGGAGCTACCTTGTAAAGGATTTGGGTACTGCCCTGTTTTGGGGGGCGGGGAGCTGTGCACAGTCTGTCCTCACATGGCGCCCTCTGGCTGGCATGCCTCTGCGTACCCTTTTCTCTTACCCTGCTGCCTATGGCTGGCTCTCCATGCGTTTACCCCCAGGGCTGTTCCTTTTCCTTTCTTGAGCTCTTATACCTTTAATTGGAACATTGACATTTTTCCTCTTTGAGTTGAAAGATAAAGAACTATTCTTGGCCAAGACAATCGCTGTACATTTGAGTGTTTCAGCTGGTGTATGAAAGCACAAGATACTCTGTTGCTGTGACCCGAGATAGTGTTACATATCAAAACCAAACTCCTGATGGTCTTCCTTGTGGAACTCCTCTGTCTGCCTGACTCTGTGGTCTTGAAAGGTGGAGTCCGGAGCTCTGGTGTGCGCTCCCCATCAGGCTTCGTCTTTGCCTCCTCCTGCGGACATCTGCTGTCCCAGACCCTGAATGTGATTCTCCTCCTTTCTCCTGGCCAACCTTAATTCCCTGAAGGTGCGGTTCCTGTCTTTTTCCTTATGGAGCCTTCATCTGCCCCAACTCTCATGGGTGGTTCCCAAGGTGACTTAAAATGGCTTCCCCATCATTCTGACATTTGAACACATTTAAATGATTAAATTAAATGAACATGTTAAAAGAATACTCTAAATGGTTCTCCAGGTGCTTTAGGTACCTATAGCAAGATCTCTGCGAGCAGATCTTACTCTCTCTGTCATATTCTCCATAAAGCTAAGATGAGTAAATAGGATAGGGCTAAATTCAGATTTCAAATTTGGATCTTCATCCTCGCTAATGATGTGCTAGGAGGTAGTATTTCAGTGTGGTTGCTAGGTCAAGCAAAATGCAGTCACCCTTCTATGGGGACTTAAGGGTGGATGACACCAGTCCATCGGACAGGCCTGGTATCTATTCATTCATTGTTTAATAAACATATCCAGTACTCTTCTGTGGGTCAGGTGCCTTGCTAGACACCGGGGACACCAAGATGAGCAAAGGTGGCCGTCGAGGCCAGAGACGGTCTGTCAGCACAGAGTCGAATGGATGTATAATTACACATTGTAACAAATGCTTTGAAGCAAAAGAACAGGACTGTGGGGATAAGGACAGGTGCGGGACGTGGCTCCCTAGGCAGGGCGCTGGTGCAGTTGCACAGAAGAGGGGAGTGTGGATTAGGGTGGAAGAAGGTGGATGCGAATTTCAGAAATCTTTTGGAAGTGGACCCTGTAACACGGGAAACGGGCCGGGCATGAGGACCTAGGAAGAGAGTGGTTCAAGCCGCTCCTCGCTCCCCGGGTCCTCTTTCCTGGCCCAGGAAGGCTCTCTTGGGGCTGCATTTGATGGTAGCCTATCAGACTGCATTCTGGAGCATGAGAAACACAGGTTTGGGTTTGTGGATTTTAATTATTCAACTTAAATACCATTTGGCTTCTTTTAAAAAACCTCTCCCTAAGAGCAAAAAGAGGTGGAGCGGCAGGCTCACCAGAAAAATGTCTGTTTTGGGGTGGGACCTCCGCCAGACAGCTGTGCTTTTGTTCCAGTTAATTTGAATGCTGACTATGGAGAAGAGAACACAAGGCTTTCTTCTGAAACTCCCATCTGGAGACACTATGGACATTAAGCTAGGTTTTTTTGTTTGTTGGTAGTTTGAGAACAAGGTGAGAAATATTTTTTCAAGTGAGTATAATTAGAGGTACAAGCGTATTGGTGTGGGAAAATTGGACTACGGTGTTCCTACAACAGGCAGAAAGTTAAGACTTGTGGGCAGGGATCAGCTCTTGTTTTATAATCATTCTTTGCACAATGTTAGCTTTGTTAAGTGCCCTGAATTTTGAAAATTCTCTAGTAGTTACTTTTTGTTTGGAGCAGGTTTAAAAACAAAAGGAAGCGTTTGCAAATTTTACTGTAGTGTAGCTAGCTGTCAAATGAAAGTAGGTTTAGCCACCAAGGGACAGGAAAGGACAAAGACAAAGCCTGTCTACTTTCTGACACCAAAAAAGTTAATTTAGGAACTGCAATAATAGACGATGTCTGTGAAATAATGTCATTTTTCAGAAAAGGGACAAGTGGGATATCAAAAGCACTAAACGTGTGTACTTTTTATCCCAATGATTCCAAAGCAGAAATTGATCAGGTGTGCAAAATGTAGCAGGAATATTTAGTACACAGCATGTTCTCATTTGGTCCCATTGTTGCAATTGCTTAAACGTTTATTAAATCATTCAAAGCACCATTTTTTTGCTGTAAAATAGGCACTGTTATCATCCCTATTTTACATACAAGGAATGAAGCATGAAGAGGCATGAAGAGGTTTGTAACTTGCTTTAGGTCACAGAGCTGGTAAATGAGTCTAGGTCACAGAGCTGGTAAGTGAGTGGCTTGTATTAGAAGCCTGGCAGGGGGCTCTGGAACTTCTAGTCTGTCTCACTGCTCATTGCCTATGGCAGCTTATGGTAACATTATTCATAATGGTAAAAAAAAAAAAGGCAGGAAATGACTTAATGGTCCAAAAGTTGGGAAATGGTTTTTTAAAAGCCGTGCTGTCCCAGTATAAACTAGTGTTTAAAAACAATGATGTAAATCCATATTTTCTAACGTGGAAAGGCAAACGGTTGACTGTGAAATAGAAGTTGCAGACCAGTTTGTATAATATCTCGATGTCATAAAATATGCACAATATAATATATAATGGTAAATAATATATTCTTCTGGGCGAAGATTGGAAGGATACATACACTTAGAATGTTAACAGTGGTTGTTTCATGGTGGTGAGGTCCCAGGGAACTAAAAAACAAAAACAGGCTTTATTTTGGAAAATTGTAAAAATGTACACCAGTAAACCAAATAACCCAGTGAAGCAGCATGCACTCATAATCAAGCTATTTCATCTGTTCGTTTTTTTTTTAAGATTTTGTTTATTTATTTGACAGAGAGAGAGAGATCACAAGTAGGCAAAGAGGCAGGCAGAGAGAGAGGGGGAAGCAGGATCCCTGCTGAGCAGAGAGCCCGATGCGGGCCTCGATCCCAGGACCCTGAGATCATGACCTGAGCAGAAGGCAGAGGCTTTAACCCACTGAGCCACCCAGGCGCCCAAGCTATTTCATCTCTACTCCACACTCCGCCTTACCCCCGACCAGAATTATTTCGAAGGGAATTCCAGACATCATTTCATCTGAAGATATTTCAGAATGTAACCTTTTTGTATGTAGCAACAATTTCATTATTACTTTAGTAACCGTGATGCTGTTATCCTATCAATATCACCAAATATTCAGTGTTCAGATTTCCAAATGTCTCATATTTGTCCTAAATGGTTTCTCTGTTTGCATTTTATAGTTTGAATCAGGATGCAAATAAATTCCACACACAGTGATTAGTGGATATGTCTCTTAAGCCTCTCTTAAGCCAGAGATTCCCTCTCCATCTTTCTCCCTTCTTTCCCTCACCGAATTTCTTTATTCAAGTAATGAGATCAGTTGCCCTCCGTAGCCTAACGCAGTATGGGCTTTGCTGGGTGCATTTCTGGGCTGTTCAGTAGTATTCCATTGCATAAGGAAAAATGTGTTATCCCTTCATCTAACATTTGGGGTGTTTTCAGCTTTTGGCAATTATAAGTAAGTTTGCTGTGAGCATTCACATACGAGTCTTTGCGTGGATAAGTACCTCGGTGTGGAATGGCTGGTTTATCTGCTAGGTAATGTTTAACCTGTTCGGGGACTGCAAATAGTTTTCCAAAGTGTTTTTGGCATTTTCTCGTGCTGTCACAAATGTGGAAGATGTCCAGTAGCTTCACATCCTCGTCGACACTTGGTTTGGTCAGTCGATAAAACTGCAGTCATTCTGATGGGAGTTTGGTTGTATCTCCTTGTAGTTTTAATGTTCACCTTCCTAGTGACTAATAATGTTTGCTTTTTTATGTGCTTATTCGCACTTCTGTGTCTCCTTGGTGAAATATTCCAGATTTTGCCTGTTTTGTTGTTGAGTTTTAAAGATTATTTTTATATATTTTGGATACATGTGTTTTTATCAGATATTTATTTTTTCAACATTTTCTCTCAGGCTGTGACTTGCCTTTTCATTTTCTTGACAATGTCTTTGGAAGGGCAGAAGTTCTTAATATTGATGAAGTCTGGTTTGTTAGATGTTCCCCCTGTGGCTAGTGTTTTTTGTGTCTTATACTTTTTTATATATTAAAATATAAAAATGAAAGGGACATAGCCATTCAAGGGAATATTATACAACAATAAAAAGAAATGAGCTATCAGGCCATGAAAGGACATGGTACAACGTTAAATGTATATTGCTAAATGAAAGAAGCCAATCAGAAAAGGCTATGTTACAATGTCTGATCCCAACTGTGAGACATCCTGGAAAAGGCAAACTTATAGGGACAGTGGAAAGGTCAGTGGTCACCAGAGGCTCATCGGGGGGGAGGAGGGAGGGATGAATCAGGGAGCACAGAGGATTTTTAGAGCACTGAAACTATTCTGTATGGTGTTGTAATGAAGGATGCCTAACATTAAACATTTATCAAAACCCAGACGATACACAACACCCAAGAATGAGCCCTAATGTAAACTAGGGACTTTTGTTCATAATAATCAATGATGGCTCCTCACTCGTAATAAATATTCCACAGTTGTGCTAGTTGTTAAAACAGGGAAAGTTGGGGATGAGAGTATTAGGAACTCTCTGTACTTAATGCTCAACTTTTTCTGTAAACCTACAACTGCTCCGTAAAGAGATAAATAAATACAGTCTATTCATTTCAAAAGAAAAGTGAAAGAGATGCCTTTGAACAGTAAGGAGTCTAATGATTTTAGAGTAACTTGAGCTCCTCCATATTGAAGACCTCTGGCATTTGGGACTAACAGCCCGTGGTGACCTCCCCCTTCTTCCCTCTCTGTGGGCCTCACCATGCCTTCAGCAACCTAGACATTGATCTTTGCTTTTCTTTATCCTTCTCTTTTCTTTTTCTGTCTCTCTGTCAAGTATCTTCCCACAGTCCTTCCCACCTTTGTGTTTTCCTTCTCCTCATGGCACCCAGATCAAGGCCCTCCTTACCCCTGACTGGACTTCCTGCAGGCCTCCTGTCACCATGCACTCTGCATCTCCTCAGCCATTCTGGTCCCAAATAGAATGTTAGCTCATTTCTCAGGTCTAGACTCTAACGTTCAAGGTCATCTAGGAATTCCAGTATTATCTTCTCTACAGCAACAAAAGGACAGTTCAGAGAATGACTCAAGTGGCATGCCTGCCCCCCCGCCCCCACTGCCATTCTGTACTCTAAGGGCAGTGTTCCCTGAATGTGAGCCACTGCTGTGTTCCACAGAGACCCTCCCTCAACCCCCAAATGGACAAGCTTAAAGGCCATTATCAGGGGTAAATACTGCCAAGTCCTATTGGTCAGTTTACTAATTGGGATGATTCAGAAAATCAGGATGAAGAAATGGAAGTTCCACAGCAACTACCACCCCGCTAATGCTCAATGGAAGGTAGCCAAGCTGAGTAAATCCAGACCTGCAGGGAAAGGGGAGAAGAATATGAACAGCAGAAATCTCAGGGAGGCCTCCAGGCTCAACCAGAGAATGGCCCATCCTCCACACGAGGAGAAAGAACAGCTGCAGCCAAGCACGCTGTTTTATTTTTGTTGTGTGTGGAAGCATGACAGCCCCCGGTCCAGAACCATGATCAAATTTATAGGCTTGGAATTTGTTTTTTTCACATATTGCATTCCCAAGGAATCATTTGTAAAACCTGCTTTTTCTCTAGGCTGTCAACTTTCAAGAAAACTGAATTTCAAAAAAAAAAAAAATTCCTTTAACTTTTCCCAAACAGAATCTTACACAATCCCAACCTTGTTAAAATAAACACTCTAGCCTAGGATTTCTACCCCAGGGTGACTTGTTATGGAGATTGTGTACTCAAAGGATAGTTTGTAAGAGTAGAAACCTGCAGAAGATCATGCCCAGAACCTTTCAAATGTTTGCGCATGCATGCGTGCGTGCGTGTGTGTGTGTGTGTGTGTGTGTGTGTGTGTGTGTTTGTCCTATTCTGTGCCTCTGTAATTAATACAGATTCAATTGTGTGATCGCCTTGGTACAAAACGCCTTGGCCACTTTCCAGAACCATTCTTTTGTCTAAGCACATTTAACCTCTCAGTAAGTTCCAAATAACTCAGATCACAGGATCTGGGCTTGTGTGTTTTCACAGCACATTTGGCTTCCTTCTGGTTTTAAGGTGCTTGCCTCATTGTTATGACCGGCCTTCCTCCACCTCCTCCTTAAAGTGGAAGAGTTTTCTTTCTCCTTACTTTGAAGTGGGGATCCCAGGTTGTGTTTTGTAGAAGAGTAGGATGAGTCCCCATCCCAGTACCTGAACCATTCTCCCCAAGCAAACTCCACTTGAGACACCCCCAGGACCTGTTCATCATCGATCATTCCTCCCGTCTTGGTGAGAGCCACAGATAGATATGGCAGAGCTGCTGTCCAGTTACTTTCTCATGGTCTTTTTATCGGTGAGGAAAGGCCATCTTGGAGATATTAGCTTGTCCAAGTTCACTTAACTGCAACACTGACTCTGAGATCTCATAACCATTCTACTAGAGGAGAAAAACAAAGTCTAAGGAAACTGCTATAACTCTCTCTTCGAGAAACACATTGTTCTAATAAGTGAGATTTTGAATATTCCGAAGACAAACAGGACCGACCTGGAGCCTCTAAGAAGCTGGGTTCAACAACTGATTCAAAAACCTGGCTAACAGTTTAAAGCAAATAAGAAAGGAGTCTTCTCGAGGCATGACTTGGGTCTACTGAATCTTGCAACCTAAACATTGTTTAGGAGACAAGTGCAAGGCGGGAAAGAGGAAGAGGACAGGCAGGGCAAGGAGGAATGCTGACGGCTGTCCTGATGTTCCTATTGTGCTTTCCATGTGCCTTTGGTTTCTAGATTTTCACTTGACCTTTGTGACTTCAGTGTGTATTGTATGCAGAAGCTTTTGGTGTATTGGGGGTACGTTTCCTAGGAAAGATCTTAATGACATGAGGCATGGAGAATAAGACACAGATAGGAGGGCTCAACACGTAATGCTCTTCTGCAAACCTTTTTTTTTTTTTTTAAGATTTTGTTTATTTATTTATTTGAGAGAAAGAGCATGCACAAGCAGGTGGAGTGGCCGAGGGAGAGGGAGAAGCAGGCTCTCTGCTGAGCAGGGAACCCAGCTTGGGGCTTGATCCCAGAATCCTGGGATCACAGCCTGAGCTGAAGGCAGCTGCTTAACCAACGGAGCCACCCAGGCGCCCTACTCTTTGGCTAACTGTAGAGCTAACAACATAAGAGCATGAAGTCGATGTTAGTATAGGATGTTGATTTTGAAATTGTCAAAACTACTTATCAGTGGACAGTACTTGTCTTTGTTAACTAGGGCCACAGCTTGCACTAATCAGAATTATACTTTCGTCCCAGAGCATTTAGGAGGCAAAAGCCAAAGCCTCTGTTGCAGCAGCTAACACAATCAGGAGGAACCTGAAGTCTTACAAATATAAATAATGATATAACGTGACACCGTCATCCCTCCAAAACACAGCCCTTGCTCTGGAGGAGTAAGTAAAACTTGATTGGCAAGATTGGACCTAAATACTGTATACAGTATTGGTAGTCCTTAGGAGCTTTCCCCTCTATTCATTGCTTAAAATTGACAAAGTGTAAGAGGCATTTTGTTTACCTCCTTTTAATTACGACTAATAAAAAAACACAGCATGTCCAAAGGAGGAAAGTACCTATACTTCCGTTCTCATTTGCTTCTGGGTCAGGACTGAATTGCTTTGAGAACAGTGAGCGACAGCTCTGCTTAGCTTTGTGGGCTTCTGGACAGCGGCCTGAATAGTGGCTGCAGAAATTGTTACAATCTTCTCATCTGCTTCATCATCAAATGAAGAGCTCTACCATTAATTTTGTATTTGGGATAATCGCCAATGATCTTAACCTCTATGCCTGAGCTTTGATGAGTGGCCATGGCACCCAGTGTACACAGTGCACCATACCTTTGTCATTAACTATTTCTGCCCCTGGTGAAGATGTATCTCTCAAGGGTTGATTTGATTCTCGGTATAGTCTGGCGGTAACCTCCACTTGCACTGAAGGCCTTTGTCTTTGGAACTAATTTCCCTTCCATTTCTAATGACTGGTTACTTAGTAAACTGATGCACTGATGAGCTGATTTTAACTAGCTTTATATTAGAGTTAGTGTCTCATGCCTTTTTATGGGGCATAGAAATGTAGCAGAGAGAGCAAACATAGTGCATTGGGAAGAACATGGGCTTTAGGACCCTTCATAAAATCAAGATAATCAAAGAACCACCTGCACCACTTTACTGTGGATGTGACCTGCAGCCTATGACCTGAGCTCTCTGAGACTTAGTCAAATGATGACAACAGAAACCATCACATCCACCTCACAGCCATAAGTGAAGACAGTGCCCGGGAACGTCTTTGAAAACTGTGAGGTCCTAACCACGTATTTGTTATTTCCAGATCCCACTCCCTTTTCCAAAGAAAGCTTTATTGAGATAAAATTCACATACTGTCCATTTCATCAATTTGAAGTGTACAGTTCAATGGTTTTTAGTATATTTACAGAGCTGTTCATCAACACAGTTTTAGAGTATCTCTATCGTCTCAAAAAGAAAACTGCATTTTAGCTACCCCCTCCCTACCCCCACCCTTGCCTTTTTAATTTTTACTTTGTGTTTATTTACAGAGACTCTAGGACAATTTTTTAAATTACATTAAGTAAAAATAAGCTGACTCGTGCACGGCTGGATGGGGGATGGGGAGCTAAGTGTTAACAAATGGTATTACTAGGAAGATTATAATTCTATTTGAAGTCGAAGAAAGATGAGTCCTCATGGTTCCCACAGAAGCCCTGAGGCTATGAGGCAGCTCACAGCACTGGGGCAGGCCCATGGGAGGGCTGGGGAGGAAGCAGAGGGCTGATGCTGATGAACAGAAGGTGGGTGGGGACTTGCCCCCTTACTCAGGAGCATGGGGTTCCAAATCCAGGGAAATCCCTGGTATCAGGAAGCTGCTTTTACTTTCCTTAACTTTTCAAACAGGAGCTTGACTTCAGGTATTAGAGCAAGGAAGGAAGGAGGGAGGGAGGAAGGGATGAGGGAAAAGAGCCATTCCTGGCCCCTTCTACTTCCTGTATAACCCGAACGTTCAGTGGAGGTGTTGAAGCAGGGTCACAGTCTGTATGTGGTGTCGACTGGAAAAAAGGAAATCAATACTGGCCTCCTCTTTGTTCCAGGTCGCCAGATCCCACCCTTGGACCCCCATGAGAATGGAAACAACGGAGCAATCAAACTTGGGAAGCAAGCCACGCAAGCCAGCCGGCGGTGCTGCTGACCCGTGGGCTATGGTCCGCTGTCCTTAAAGAAGCCAGAGCTGACCTCCCATTCTTGGCAGCCTGGCACCCCACGTAGGGAAAAGAGAGATTCTGGCTTGGCATCCTGGAAGACCTGCAGCGATGGGGCAGGAAATGTCCCTGGAGAAGGCTTTTAGAACACTCCAGAAAAATCCACCATACTGCCACAAAATGGCCTTTGGCACATGAAATGCACATGAGAGGGAACAGATGTTAAATAATAAGTACAGTTGAGTTTTTGGTTGTTGTTGTTGTTACAAACCTTAAGATACTCTTCAATTTGTACAGCAGTCTCACCGGCTTATTTGTGTGTGAGATTCTGAAGTGGCCTTTCCCTCTGACTTCCTGGGTTCCTCAGCCCAATTTCAGCAAATTCCCTGGTGCCACTGCCTCTGTTCCCTGACCAGCCTTCACTGAAAGGTTCATTTCATTTCATTTACCTTTCAGTGGAGTGTAATTGGATCATCACTCAAGCTAGAGACGAGCCATTATGAAAAGTGGAGAAAGATGTATTAGAAACTGTTGTCTACATCTTTGACTTTTACTTGATGCCTGTTTTTCTATGTTTTGGTCATATATAAACAAACAAACCAGATCTGACTAAAATATTTCATGTAATTTTGGGCTTGGGAGGCCTAGCTTCAAAGAGTCATTTGAGTAGTTACCATGTAAACAGTGATGGATGGAGGGTATAAATATTTTTCCAGAGACTGCCCGGGATACATCCTCTCCACAGTAATAAATTCCCACTCTCTTACAGAAGGTTAATTCACAGAGTAGGGTTTTACTAAGATAGTATGTCATGGTGTCATATCTAGGGGAAAATTAACTGGAGGATGTTTGAATCTAAATCACAGGGCAAACTTCAAATACTATCAATCAGTAGGTTACAGGAAAGCCAGCCAGAGGAAGCACCAGCACCTTAAGATTCGAGAACCCCCCCCAAATTACAAAAATGGAGAAAGTGTGTTAGAAGACACCAAGCTTGGGCAGTTGGGCATTAGGACTCACCAGAGGTCCAACCCTGGAATGCCCATAAGCTGAGATTAGGCTTTCAGAAAACTTTCCCTTCTAGATTTCCCCATCTGCTCAATTAATTAAAGGTGTCTGAATCCAATGGAAGGAAAGGGAAAGAACCACAGAAGGGAAGAAGTGCTTTTTACACTAGAAATCCAAATCTTATTACCATTCTAACTTCCATAAATACCTGGGATCAAGAAGCAGTTGGTTTCCTAGTAGGGCTTATGTAGGGAGGAAATTCTTAAAGGATATTTGGATCCGTGCTTTCTGTAGGGACTAGGAAACTGTCAAGACTGGCTGGTCTCAGGAATGGTTAATTAGGCAGCGTGGTAACCGGGCCTGCCGGTATCTTTTTGGCTAGGAGCATTCAAGGCCCAGCAAACATTAATAGAAAACCTATAACATAAAAGGAAAGAGATGGTGAGCTAAAAAAAGACCTCAAGACTCCGGTGACTTAGTGTGAGCCTGTCATGGCTGTGCCCACCCTGCTTTTGACGGGTAGAGACACTGAGATCGCCATCAACAAAAAGCAAGGGTCCTTGAGAGAGTCACGGCCAAGTTGACACTCATTTATGGGGACCACGATCAGGAAAACAGGTGGAAATCACAGATTTAGGGTTTTTTTTTTTCTAGAAAAACTCAAGAATATGCTGTCAATCGGTTATCTCCTCTGCTCCACTCAGCTTGCAGGAATAGTTTGACAATCTTAGGATGTGCAGGCCAGAAACACTTATTTTTGGTTCGAGAGTGCCTCTTAGCTCTCTGAGACAGGCCTCAAAAACCGCTAGCAAGTGGCATTTGGAAGTCTCAGCAGAGCTTTTGCCAGGCTTTTTAGGGTTCTCCCCACGTTGTCAACTTTACTAGCAGCTGGCGTGATTCTGCTCATGGGCTGAGGGATGATCATGCCTCTTCCGCAAGTTAAAAAATTGGGGCTGCAAATTGAATGACCTCTTTCTGGGGAACATGAAGGGTCGTTGTGGAAGCTTTCCTCACCCGGCTTTCCCAAGAACCTGGGTCCCTCTCTAGACAGCTGCTCAGGATGCCAAGCAAGGGCGGGGTCCTTAGTGGTTGCATCTTGCCTGAAAGAGCGGATGTTAATCATATGTAGCGAGCAACCCATGAAGGAGCCCGTGGTCTTATTTCAGAAGCACATTGAGGGTGTGAACCACTCTTTCACTTTTCTGTACTGCCTTAACTCTTCCACCAGGTCAGATGACAATATGCATGTAATCACTGCTTGGAGCAACTGCGGAAAGAGTGCACAGCACTTGGGCACACATGCATTCGTATAAACGTGGAGTTTCCTCTTCGGATAGACGCTTGAGTCTCGTCCATAAGGAAGCTTTCTTCCTTCCTTTATTTTGCCTTGCAGTTACCTCCTGGATGTTCTGATCATTGAACTCTAACCATGTAATACCACATAAAGGCCCGGAAATGACGGTTGCTCCAGAATGTCAAGTGGTTTCATGTTATGTAAATCCTTCCCATCATTTTCCAAACTTTGCTTCCCGCCCCCTACTCCATTCTCTTTCCTAACATGCGCCTGTATATGTGTAAATAGGAATTTGTGTTTGTGACACCGACGCATAACGCATTTCACTGGCTGAGTTTGGCTCGTGCCTGTGTGTTGTGCAGTGTAGGCCTGGGTTCCCATAGGCATCATTTCCCCATGGGAATCCCTACAATGGCACTGGAGTTGTGCACGCATTTTAGGTCGGTACATAATTGACTTGCCATTTTATACTTGAAATGGTACATTAGGGTGCTCAGATGACGTTACCTTGCAGACTATAAAAGGTTGAAGACCTAAAACTAACTTTCAGCCAACGGAAGGGCTGTGCCCCAAGGAGAACTGAATTCATGGGCCAAGGGAGGTCCGGATGACGGAAATATTTCCTTTATGGTCAAGGACTATGGCGTACGCGGGCTGAAGCCGAGCTCCTCTTATAGGACTCCACTCGCCGCAATGCTCGCAGCCGGTCAGATTACAAGCTAGCTTAGAAACTGAAGGGCTCTGAGCTGTATTCAGATCCATTTGGCATCAGGTCTACTTTTTCAGCCATCCTTGTTGAAAGCAGACCCAGTGATCCAATGCCCATGCTCTGTCATGAAAACCGTTTCTTTCTCTTGTGTTTCTGTAAAGGGCTTCTGGCTGGGCTGGACCCAGTTCTCACATATAGAAGATGCTGCTGCAGACAATTAGGACCTTTCCACCTTGTATTCTATAGTAAGGCGCTGCCCTCAACATCACCCCATTGTATATGTTATTTGGGGTTTAACACACACTGATTCATACTAATAAATATTGTAAGTTTTACCAAGTTGGTCTTTTTCTTATAATGTTCAGTAGGATCATTAAAAACAAAACAAAACAAAACACAGTTACCTCAGAATAAAGCATGGTGATTCCCCGGAGATACTTGTATACTGGTACCTACGAAGACACGTGTGGGGGTGTTCCCTGGCAGTAATTTTTCATTATGTGGCACAGCCACATAATGAAAACTATAGGGCAATTAAAATGAATGCAGGCTCTCTTGTGCACCAACCATGTATCTCAAAACATGCAGGGGTACATACTGCCCACCCCCAAGGGAGCCACTCTCCTAGTGGCCTGTGCGAATGGAACCTCAGGAGCTATGCAGTGCGCAGCCTGAGCAACAGAGCTGTGGCCTGAACGAGCAAATAAAACAAGTTGAAGAAGTACCAAAGCATACCCATTTACACAAAAACAACCGTGTGTATTGTTTGTGAATGCGTGTGTGTAAAAGGAGGAATTCGAAGGCAAAACATCAACTTCCATGATAGGGCTCACCTCTGGGGAGGCAACAGCAAGTAGACAGGATCAGGGAGGGGAACAAAGGGCATTTAACTGGTGGTAATTTGTATTTATTTCATGATAGAAAAATCTGCAGCCAATATGACAAAATGAGAGCATTTGGTAATTTCAAGGTATGTGCTTTTTTAGTCAATGCATTTTGCCGTATTAAGTTATCTCAAAGAGAGGAGGCTATGGAAACAATGAAAGATGAAGCTGACGTCGTAAATGTGCTAGAAAGAATTCAGAGGCGTAGTTGCCAGCTTAATGCTCTCAGTAAATTTTACCAGGCTGATTTATGCCCATCCTTTCCTCATCCCAGCTACCCCCGCCTGCCCATAGACACAGGCAGACTTTCTCTTGCAGGCCTGTGCGTCTCATATTTTCTGTGTGAAGTGCTGTTTGATGCGTAGATGGACCTGGAAAAGAGTTCGAAGAGGGAGGAAGGCAGTGCCTCGTGTTCTCAGCATTCAAGTCACTCCCGTGCTGGGAAGCCACTTGCAATATATAATCAAACAAGAAACAAAATAAAAACCACCCTCACCAAGAGACCTGGTGTTCTGATTCTGTGAGAAAATAAGCCTTTCTTTGCATCTCCTTGGAAGTGGTTACCTATTTATGGCAAGGTGGGGAAATGTTTTAGAACAGCCCAGTGGATTGTTGGATTTAGCCAGCAAATGTGCAGCCCAGCCTTCTTTGCCAGTTGCGTTCTATACAGCTGGTCCCACCTCCTCTGTCCCTCTGTCCCGCTCTGTCCCAGCCTGGGGGTTTATTTCATAGGACCCAGAGTCTGAGGAGTTGTGCCCTAAGGCACCTTACATGTTTTCACGAAACAACTCTGGTTGACTTATGGGCTCTGGAGAACCAGGGGAAAAGTCCGGAGCTGTCCTCAGCTTGACCAGTGAGGGCTGCCTGTGGCTGTTCTAAGTAGTCATTAAACATTTCCTGCTCAGGCAAGTGTTGTCCCAAGAGCTAGGCTTCCAGTCAGAAGAGGAGGGAGATCTCATCCTAATTTCATGAGCATCTGTCTCCAGGTGCATCTTCTCTGAAGTTTCGAGACTACAGCCCCATGTCGTTCCACTGGCTCCTGGTACATCTGTGAAACTCCCTTTTCTCCTCCATGCCAGTGTTGATGGAGAATACCAAGCACTGGGCGGCATCCTGAAGACGGGCACGTTTGTACATGCTGGTCAGCACAAATCCACTGTCTTTCTAGAACGTGGTTTGATAATGTGTATCTGAGACATTTGAAAAGACTACATCCTGTGACCCACAAATCCTGGTTTTCTATCTGTAGGAATTAAGTGTGTGTGCTTGTGTGTGTGTGTGTATATATGTATGTGTTACACATATGACACATATGCACGTTACCTATTACTGAGTACATATTCATCCAAAACTTAGTGCCTTAAAATCACGAACACCTGTATCTTATGGTTCTGTGGGCAGGATTTGGGAACAGCTTAGGTGGGGGCTTCCAGTGCGAGGTCTATAACAGGCGAATTGGGGATGTTGACAGGCTGTAGGAGACTTGACTGCCTCCCTCACGTGGCTCTTGGCAGGATGCCCCATTTCCTTGTCCCGGGGGAGGTAGGGGCTCTCCATACTGTGCCCAAGTGACCTCTTGTCATGTGAGCTGGCTAGCGCAGATTTATTAATTAGTGATACTCACATACTAAGGTGTTTGCCCCAGTATCATCTATAATAATGAAAGTTTGGGATAATCCAAATGATCTATGATAGGAAATTGACTAAAAATAAAAAATAAATAAAAGATTAGATAAATGAATTATAGTAGACCCACAAAACAGAATACCATAAGCATTAAAAAATGACAGTATTCAAAATCAGTGGTATTGGCCACAAGAATCAGAGGTATGAAAATGTACTCTTCTTTTTTTCTGCCATATCTTCATTTCTACCTTGAGCCCCCTTTCTGTGTATTGTGGAAAGCTGGATGTGGTCACCCAGCTGGTCTGACCTCATCAATTCAATGGCTTCCATCACTGTGGGCTTCAGTGTACTCTCAAGTCTGAACCCTCGTTTTCTCCCAGGAGGTGGCTGAAGGGGTGGTCAGAAGGCATCAAAGCTTCTGGAGGACCGTTGTAGTGTTTCTGGGTCTTCTTGTCTGGCCCGCACAATGGTCTCTCTCTGTCTCCCTTGTCTTGTGCACCTGACTCCCTTCTCTTGTGCAATGTCTTGTCTGCTTCCGCACCCCATATTAAGCTCCTGGGAAGATCTTGGATGGGAGCATGAGCTTCTCTGGGGTCCTCAGAGATGGGTGGGGCAGCAGCTTGGGCTAGAAGGGGGGCTCTGTCAGCAGAGGGGTTGGTTCCTCTATTGTTGGGGTTCCCTGATGACAGCCTGGGGTGGGGTGCAGTTCTCAGTCCTCTTCCTGGGAGCTGGTGGGAAGCTGGTGCTGGGCCCACCTTACAAAGATCGTGCCTGCATGTGAGCTGTCTCAACTTCTCCATTGCTCCCTTCCCATAGCCCAGTGGGTGTAGGAGTGGGGAGAGACAGGCCATGATGTCATACTAGCTTTGTCAGGGACTGCCTTTTTGAGTTCCAAAATCCTCTGTTTATATGCAGACTTCATTGTCCCGACTGGGGCACCTTTGAGAGGGAAGGGGATGCTGTTAATATCAACCTGGGACAAAAGGATTAAGTTATATAGTCTCAGGCACACTAGGACACATGGTCATTCTGGTCCAGCCTCTTACCCGTCTAACATGTGGAAGGTGATGTTTGAGAGGAGTTCCTGAGTAAGTACCTCATCACAGCTGTCTTGGTAAAGTCATCCAACTATCCATCCATCCATCCATCCATCCATCCATTCAAGTATTTGTTGAGGGCTACTATGAGCCGGTGCTAAATGAGCCTTCTGTGCCCCATAAGATGTATCCAATTTCCAAGCTTACAAAGGAGGAAACAAATATAAGGGAAAAGACAAAAGAACCAAGAATGGCAGGAATGAGAAGGAGACGTTCCTTTAAGAGTGGACAGGGCAGCCTGCCCGGGCGGGGGTGGGGGTGGGGGGGCAGAGACCATATGGGTAGGAATCAGCCCACCCCTTGCTCATTGTAAGATCCTGAACAAGTTACTTGGTTTCTCTGAGCCTCAGTTTTCACCTGTCAAATGGGGATAGTGCCCACATCACAGGTTTGATGTCAACATTAAGTGAAATTGTTGTATGAGGTGCTTAGCCCAGACAACCTCGGAGCCACAGTTATGCCATTGGCTTTGACCTTTGCCCTGGATTTGTGAAGTGACCTCCTAGTTGCCACTTGCTTATTTTTGTCCCTTTCCCTGGAGGAATGTGGTATAGAGATTAAGATCAAGAAATCCAGGGACGCCTAGGTGGCTCAGTTGGTTAAGCATCTGCTCTCGGCTCAGGTCATGATCTCAGGGTCCTGGGATCCAGCCCCTGTGTCAGGCTCCCTGCTCAGTGGGGAGTCCGCTTCTCCCTCTCCCTCTGCCCCTCCCCACATTTGTGCTCTTGAGCGCATGCGCACACTCTCAAATAAATAAATAAAATCTTAAAAATAAATAAATAAAAAGAAAAGAAATGTCGTGTCAGTCTCCCTGAGTCCGACTCCCGGCTCTGTAATTTGCTGGCAGTGGGATGTCTGGCAGATTAATGTCTCTAAGCCCCAGTTTCCTTGGATGCAAAATGCAGAAAATAATTCCTATGCACGCTTCTCCACAGTTCTGGAATCTGAAGAGCTCCATGAGCGGAGAGTTTTTCATGAGTTTCATATGGACTCATTTTGGAGTAAGACTAGATCTGAGCTGATCCGATGATGTTTACAGTCATTACTTCTCCAACTGAGGGAGAACATCTGCACTGTTAGCAGCAGAAATACTCTGCTGTTTGCTTCTAGGATCCCATCCCTGACTCTGCTGGGTGTTCATAATGGACGCACTGTATTACTCTTATAAAATCCAAACGAAATCCTGAATTCTGCAGACACCTGCCCCCAGGCATCATCTAAGGTATTGGGAGCCCGTCATAGCACCTCCCTTGCAGGTGTGTCCTGAGGATGGAGTGAGAGCAGGTGCAGAGAGCCCTTCCCATCTGGGAGCTCCCGGCAGCTGCTGTTTATAAGGATGTGCCCAAGTGGGGCCTCTGCAGAAAGCACTTCTTTATCCTCCCAGCACCAAGCAAACGCATGAAACCAGTAACAGCTGACACGAATCCAGCCGCTTGCCGTGTGCTGGGCACCGTCCTAGGCATTTTACAGCACATTGCCTCTTTTTATTTTGACCACCCTCTTTCTTGTCACCCTATTCCTCCATTACCACTATTACCTCCATTCTACAGATGAAGAAACCGAGGCACAGGGGGTTAAGTAAATTGGCCAAGACCAGAGACTACTAAGAGAGACAGAAGTCAAACAGTAGCTACTGTTTCCTCTTCTTTTTCTTTTTTTTTAATTAAAAACAAAACAAAAAACCGAAAGAGCATTTTTGAGGTATAATGGACATATTACATTAGTTCCTGGTATACAACATAATGATTCATTATTTGGATCTATTCTGAGATGATCACTGCAGTAAGTTTACCTAATATCCATCACCACACCTAATTACTGGTTTTTTTCCTTGTAATGAGAACTTTGGAGGTCTATTAGTGACCTTTTTTTTTTTTTTAAAGATTTTATTTATTTGTTAGAGAGAGAGAGAGAGAGCGGGAGGCAGGGAGGAAGGGCACGGGGGAGGGGGAAACCATGTCCTCGCTGGACAGGGAGCTCCATCCCAGCACCCTGAGACCATGGCCAGAGCCCCAAGCAGACGTTGAACGGATGGAGCCCCCCAGGATGCCCCGTCTTGGCAACTTTCAAATTCATGATCCAGTATCCTAAACTACAGTCACCATGTTGTACCTGATGTGCTCCGGACTTACTTCTTTTATAACTGGGATTTTTAGGTTTTGACCCCCTTCTGATTTCTCCTTTCCTTGCTCTCATTAGAAGCACTGTGAATACAAAGGAACGAAGGAAAGGCGCTCTCCCTTCATTGACTACTTGCCGTGAGCTAAATAATTCCAAGTTGTGTCTCATTTCAGCCATAAAATAAATGGAGGGAGGGGGCGGGGAGCTGCGCTGTTGTTCTCCTCTGTGTGGGAGGAACACGGGGCGCTTCACTGACTCTCAGTCTTGTGGTTCCTGGCGAGTAACCCCCGTCCCTGCAGAGGCCCAGCTCTCGGGAGGAAGGAGGCGGGGGCGGGTTACTGGGCAGCACAGGGTGAAGCAGTTCAGGCCAGACGGGCCGAATCGCTCCATTAGCGAGATGTGCTGGTTTCAAGGAACTATTATCTGGTCCCAAAGTGCGGGAGTGACTCTCCTTGACCCACAGCTCAGGCAGCTTGATGGATCTTCTCCGTATCCCTGACCTTGATGTTGACACCATTTGCTCAGCCCTAACCGAAGTTCTTAACTGGCTTTTTGAAATGACTCTGGCATCAGGGTCCGGCAATTTTGATGCGACAGAGCGCGCGCCCGAGGACCCAGCGCCAAGCCTGGGTGACCCAAGAGCGGCCAGCCTCCTCTGCTCTCCTTCACCTTGCATTTTCTCTGGATGGGTACCTAATTCACCCTCCTTTCCGCGTCCTTTGGAAAAGGATCCCAACTGGCTTCTAAAGCATGTCCCACACTTCTTCTTTCTTCCGTCTGAAAGACCTCCTGTGCCGATTCCCACCGCCGTCAACTTACATATACCCATAAACCTCCTCTAGAAGTGTTCAGCTGCCCTATTTCCAACCCCCTCAAGCTCCTCCTTCTCTCCTCCACACTGAGGAAATCCTTAAAAGAGAATCTTGATCTTCTATTCATTCACTCATCACCTGAGTTTAGAATTGGGTCGCTATCCCTCCTTCTGCACTTTCCAAGCGATATGTGCACAGAGGGACCACCTCCCTACTTGCCTCTCTCTCCTCATTCTCTCCCTGCATCCCTGTAGGAACTTGAGGCTATGGACCTCCCCCTCTCCCCTCTCCAGCAGTTCCCTTCTTCTCTGGCCTGGGCTCTATGCTTCCCCCAAGTTCCTTCATGCACCTGTTCACTTCCCTTTGCTCAATCTTCTTACACTCCTAGCTGCTTAAGGGCGGGTAGGTCCTGCAAACAGGCTCCTGATGCCGCCCAAATGATCCCCCATTTTTTATGACCTCATCCAATCTGATGATTTCGACTATCGCTTCTAGGCATTGGAATTCCAAAGTGTGGTCTGGTCTGGCTTCTTTCTGGAGATGGGAACTTGACTCCCAGCGGCGGGGCGGGTGCACAGGTGGGTGGCCCGCTCCAGGTGCACACGCCTTCTCCCCCCACCCCAGCCCCATCAGGCTGCAAGGCTCCTCCTCCGCTTGGTCGCCTGTTGCTGTCCGCGCTGCAGTCCCTCGGTGGCTCAGACTTCAAATGTGAGAGTCCGTGTCAGCTTCTCCTTGGTCTTTGTCAAACGATGGAAATTCAATTTCTGGAATTTCTTGAACCTTTGAACCCTCTATCCCCTCTCCAGGTGGAGGCTTTTGATATATTCTCTCTTAACTATTGGGATGGCTCCTTAGCAGATCTCTGAGGTCTGTCTTTGGCCCACAGGTCTGTCATTGAGGATGCTGACCGTGAATTTGCCAAAGTACAGATCTGATTATGGCATCTCCTCAGAATTTTCTGTGAGGCCCTACTACAAATGCAATGAAATCCCAAGTGTGTAATGTGCTGAAATAGCCCTCTCATTTGGGCTGGGCCTCAGTTTCTCCCCAGCTCGGGCTGAGCCTGCTCCCTACCGCCTCACCACATGGTTGCTGGGTGGCTCTCCTCTGCCTGGAAGGCCATACCCATCTGCTCCTCTCTCCTGGTTTCTAGGAGCTTTCTCACATCTCCCCTGGGTGGGTAACGGCCCTTCTTCTAATCTCTGTAGAGTTTGGGGTAGCAGGTGAGCCTGTAAATTAAAGTCAAACAGTGTTTACCCTTGGTAGTACCTTTTCACTCAACATGATGAGTCTAGTATTAAATTGTCATTTTAATGCTCTGTGCTCAGTTAATTAGTTATTACCTCAGAGGGTCAAGAAAGAAGAGAAACTCAATGGCATATTACTCAGCCATCAAAAAAAAAATGAAATCTTACCATTTGCAATGGCGTGGATGGAACTAGAGGGTATTGTGCTGAGTGAAAGAAGTCAACCAGAGAAAGACAATTAAATGATTTCACTCACATGTGGAATTTAAGAAACAAAACAGAAGATCATAGGGGAAGGGAGGGAAAGTGAAATAAGACAAAATCAGAGAAGGAGACAAACCATAAAAGACTTTTAACTACAGGGAACAAACTGAGAGTTGCTGGAGGGGTGGGTCATGGGGGCCTGGGGTAACTGGGTGATGGGCATTAAGGAGGGCATGTGATGTGATGAGCCCTGGGTGTTATATGCAAATGATGAATCACTGAACTCTACCTCTGAAACTAATGATACACTATATGTTAAGTAATTGAATTTAAATAAGATTTTTAAAAATTAAAAAAAAAAGAAAGAAGAAAAACTCACAGGCGAGTTTTCCTTGAGTGTTTGGTACATTGCCCATCAGGCCAAAGACTGGAGAGGCCAAGGCAATCTCTCTTATCTTTAAGAAGCTTACACTTGGATTAGGCAGGATTTGTGGATTTATGCCACGTGACATGTGACATCGTTTCACTCAATGTGTGGTGCTGACAGGAAGGGCTGGGTGGCCCGGATGAAGTGTGGGGGTCTGACATTTTAATTCTTTTTTGGTTTAAACATTTATTTTCTGTGTTTTGATTTTGTACCTGGTATAGATGATTTGGGAAAGTCTTACAGGAATAGTTCCTTTTACACTCTCCTGTTTCTTTATTCAGAGGCCAAGGTAGGGATGGTGGTCTGCCAGATGCTAGTAAAGACAATTTTAGCAAAAATCTTTTTTAAGTTAACAGTTTTCATGTAAACCTTCTTCAGTGGTTTCTTGCTTTACATGATGTAATCCATTCATGCCTTTGTCCATTCATTGAATGCCCATGGAATGCCAAACTCACTTATGGTGAGAGGGTGAGCTTGGGTCCTTCTCAGGAAGGTCAGTGCCATGGCCCTGAGCATCAAAGCCACAATTCACATCCCAAGAGGTGTTCAATTGGAACTGTTGCTTTGCTCTGCTATGCTGTGGGTGTTAATTATCCAACTACAATCTGGAGTCTGCTGAACCGCTTGTCTCTAGCAGGTGGGTGTTGGGAGAGTCAAGGAACCAAGGGCAGAGAGCAAAGTCCCTGCACTAGTAGTGAGGATCTGGGTCACGTGCATTTAAAAAATTTCTGTAGCAACCTATTGATATAAAAACACCATCAAACTGACAACTTACCTGAATCTTACCAAAGCATCTCCAAACAGACTTTTCTAGTAAATATTCATACAGGAGAGCTTTAAATGTTATACCAGAAGCCTTTCCAACCACAGAAATATTGGAGGTTAAATATTAGGACAAAGGGACTGAGTAAAGTCAATAATCTACTCTTCCTTGAGCAAAACATAGATATCACTGTGCTTAGAGCTGATGAGGAATGAATGGGGTACTGAATTCAGAAAACCCGGTACAAGGGCATGAGATCCACACCTTTGATAAAATACTGATTGTTCATGACAGATCCTCTGTGTGACCAGTCATTTGGAGGGAGAAAAGAAGAGCATTCACACAGAATTAAAAAAATAAGTAAATAAAATTATTTCCCATTAAAAATGTCCATTTTTGGCTTTTTGGGTAATCTAGAGAAATAGAAGGTATAGTAAGCAATTTATCAGTCCACCTTGACATTCAAAGCACTTAGAATGTTTTTTTTTAAGATTTTATTTTTTTATGCAATCTTTACACCCAGTGTGGAACTTGAACGCATAACCCTGAGATCAAGAGTCATAACCTCCACTGACTGAGCCAGCTAGGTGCCCCCAAAGCATTTACAATGTTTTAGGAGTTTTGCTGGTGTTTGTTATTATGACACTGACAAACTATGTAAAAAATAATTTTCTAATAGATGTTCAAATGGATTTATGGCTCTATTTATTTTATGTGAGCCCACAACATCTTTCAGTTTTGGTGGATGTTCTAAAGGAAAGTAGGGTATGGTGGGTGAACCTAGTGAAACACAAGAGAAACTGAGTCTATCTCTGTGTAATGACTGGCCCAGCTGATTGCCTTCTGATCTCTTTAGCAAAAATTACTTAAACAGCATTTGCATCAATGACAAAAAAATAGGATGGAAATATGAAATGTAGATAACTTCACACTCAGAGCAATCAGTGCTGAAATGAAGGCTTTTATGAAGATAAGCATTCTTTTTTTTTAAAGATTTTTATTTATTTCACAGAGGGAGAGAGATCACAAGGAGGCAGAGAGGCAGGCAGAGAGAGAGGGGGAAGCAGGCTCCCTGCTGAGCAGAGAGCCCAATGCAGGCCTCGATCCCAGGACCCTGAGATCATGACCTGAGCCGAAACCAGAGGCTTTAATCCACTGAGCCACCCAGGCGCCCGAAGATAAGCATTCTTATATTTTAGTGGCAAGCCTACAACCATGCTCTGTTGATCTGATTACAAAATAATTTTGGGGGCTCCTGGGTGGCTCAGTAGGTTAAGCATCTGCCTTTGGCTCAGCTCATGATCTCAGGGTCCTGGGATCGAGTCCCACATTGGGCTCCCTACTCAGCAGGGAGTTGGCTTCTCCCTTTCCCTCTTTCTGCCATTCCCCCTGCTTGGGCTCTCGCTCTCTCTGTCAAATAAATAAATAAAATCTTTAAAAAAAATAATTCTTAATGAAGAGTGACTCTGTGATGAGCGCTTCTCTATTAAAGCGATATTCTCTATCAGTAAGTTTGTGATTAGAACCACATAAAACTGTAGTTGAATCTTCCAGTTAAATCCCTGCAGAGGTGCCTGTTCTCCAGGAGTTGACATGTCAGTGCAGCATGAGACACCTCCACGAGGGATGCCACGGTCACCACCCACCAAGGCCCTCATCCACTTGCTGTCCCACCTCTTCTATGTAAAGTCTTACAAATACAGAACATCTCGAAGATTAATGCAACAAACCCATGTGTGTGCACCCACCACCCAGAATGAACAAATATTAACATTTTATTTCTAAGCATTGGTGATAGACATGCACATACATATTTAATTAAGCAAAATGAAATTGAATATAACAGGCAAAGCTGAAATCCCTTTTAATCTTCTTTCCAGACCCATTTCCCTTTTCCCTTCACCTGCTCAAATTAGTATAGTGAGTGTCGTGTATAGCCTTTGAGCCAAGCTTTCTCTTTATTTTGTATATTTATACATATAAATACATATATAAGGATATGTCTGTCTATCTAAATAAATGATATTGCTTACATTTTGGAATAGAAACCTCATTTTATGGAGTGTGTTTTCCTCATTATAATAAAAGCCCAAGGAGGTAGCCATAGAATCTGCTCACCTCTTTATCCCTGGCGTGTAACCTCATTTGTATCCTGTGTAAATACTCAACCAACATTGTTGAACTGTACAGTAACTGGCAATATATTATGAAATATTATGAAGTGGTATTCATTGGTGTTTTCACTATGGTGAGTACACACACACACACACACAAACACACACACCCCTATGCGTGCACCCAGATCCCCAGAAGAGTTCAAATAACATTTCTCTGGCCATGGAGCTTGTTCTTTAGGGTACTTCTGTATGCCCCCCCCCTTTCGAATGCCTATCTGCTTTTCCCCTCCCTTGTCCTGCTCTGCTCCTTCTGCCCATCCGAGTCCAGGCCCCTGAGACCCTTGGGAATCTGCCAAGAGTGCCTCCTACCACTGTGGCCAACAGAGGCACTGTGGCAAGGCCATACAACTGATCCTTTCTGAGCACCCACTCTTTAGAGCTCCAGATGCTCTGAAAAGACAGTGTGTACCCCGCTGAAGAGAGAACCTCCATCTCCCTATTCCCTCTGTTGATTCCTCAGTTAAGCTGCTTTGTGCAGAGTGCCCTTCCAGCTGTACAGGATGCCAGGAGGGGTCTCTTTTCCTGTCTCGCTTCTCCAGAGTGCTGGTTCTTTCTTGTAAAAACGGTCATGAAGTCAGTGCGGACCAGTTCTCTTAGCTCCATCCTGGCAGGGTGCCTGGGGCTACCCTTAGCTAGGGTTGCAGACTCTACAAACACTTTCTTCTGCTCAAACCTATCATCTCCTGTAAGAGACACTGCTGACACTGGGCTCCATGCACAGCCTGCCAGCACCCACCCCTATTCTCAAATGACCACTTCCTACAAACACCTGCTCTTCTCTCAGGTGGCTGTGGGGACAGGAAGAGCAGGTGCACAGGGCAAGGAGAAGTTCCTGACTTAATTCCCCTGAAAAGAGTGCTCAAAAGGAAGGAAGAATCACTTGAAGTATGCTCTGTGCTCTCCCCCAGTCCCCAGGGAGAACGACCCTTAACGCTCACAGTGACAGCTGGCTTGATTCCCTCCCCACCGCCCCGCCAATGTCTCCTGAGATCACCCTCCAAATAAACTACCTGTGCTCAAATTCTTGTCTTCAATTTGCTTCTCATAGTTTAGTTAAAATGCACTATTATCTATTCAGTGGTCAAAAGGAACCGTTGACACAAAAATCAGCATGGGGGATCTTAAATGTATATTGCTAAGTGAAAGAAGTCAATCTGAGAAAGCTTTATATAATAGGAACTCATTTATATGACATTCTGGAAAAGGCACAACTACACAGACAGATCATCAGCTGCCAGGAATTTGCAGGAGGGTGGGAGTTGACTAGGTGAAGCACAGGACATTTTTTTAGAGCCGAGAAAATATTCTGTATGGCACTGTAGGGATGAATAATAATACTACCCATTTGTCAAGCCTATAGGACTCTGCGGCACAGACTGAACCTTAGTATATGCAAATTTGAAAAAACAACAACAACAACAAAAAAAACCGACCCAGAGGGCAGGGGCTCCCAGAATGAAATGCAGAATGTAACAAAAGAATATACCTATTACACCACAATAGCCAAACTATGGAAAGAACCTAGATGTCCATCAACAGATGAATGGATAAAGAAGATGTGGTATATATATACAATGGAATACTATGCAGCTATCAAAAGAAACGAAATCTTGCCATTCGCAACGACATGGATGGAACTGGAGGGTATTATGCTGAGCGAAATAAGTCAATCAGAGAAAGACAATTATCATATGATCTCTCTGATATGAGGAACTTGAGGGGCAGGGTGGGGGGTTGTGGGGGGTAGGGAGGGAAAAATAATGAAACAAGATGGGATGGGGAAGGAGACAAACCATAAGAGACTTCTAATCTCATAAAACAAACTGAGGGTTACTGGGGGGTGGGAGGGTAGGGATAGGGTGGATGGGTTATGGACATTGGGGAGGGTTTGTGCTTTGGTGAATGCTGTGAAAGATGTAAGCCTGATGATTCACAGACCTGTACCCCTTGGGCAAATAATAAAAATAAAATTAAAAAAAAAAAAAGAATATACCTATTACAAATGTATGGTATAATTTCACTGAAGGAGAGAGTCTGACCTAAGTAACTTCAGAAGTGACTAGAAATGATAAGCCTAAAGACAAAAAGAACTGTACATAAGGACTGTGCTCTAGGTGATGAAGTTGTTAACCATGGAGGGACAGGTTAATTATCCTGAAACCATTCTATACATATGTTGGAATTGAATGAACAAGTAAATGAGTGGCAGCCAGTGGGAACCAACTTGCTTTTGGAAGAGAAGGTTATAGACAAGCTTGGGGGAAATGCTGCAATGAACCATGTGGGGCTAAATTAAAGTCAAGGGCTGAATTAAAGTCAACTCATATTTAGCTTAATACAGATACTGACATAGAAATAACTATATATGTGTGTGTGTAGCTATATCTGTATGTAATTCCTGGTTACGCTCTCTGAGCCTAAAGGCAATGGAATCCAGTATCAATGAGCACACCTGGCTCAGATTTTGTTTTCTAAATACCATTTTCATATAAGAGGAAGCAGAGCTCATTACAGAAATGGGTGATTCTAGGGATATGGAAGGGAAACTACAGAATGAGCCTGGAGTATCTTGTAGTGACCAAAAGTAAGGAAGTGCTCAACAGACTAAACCACAGGCATGTATACATCAAAAGGACACAGGAGCCATCTGAAAGAGTTCTCAATGGCCAAATCTGGAACAATTTGAGCAAGAAATAAATTTCACTGTACTGGATTATAATCCAAGGTATAAAATAAATGTCCAGGGGCACCTGGGTGGCTCAGTAGGTTAAGCTTCCAACTCTTGATTTTGGCTCAGGTCAAGATCTCAGAGTTGTGAGGCTGAGCCCTGAAGTAGTCTCTACACTGGGTATGAAGCCTGCTTAAGATTCTCTCTCTTCCTCTCCCTCTGTCCCTTGCCTGCCTGCTGCCTCTCAAAAAAATAAAAATAAAATAAATGTCCATGAGTCTACACTAATGTAAATAAATGATTGAATCAATAAATAAATGGAGGACAGGAGAGACAAATCTCTCAAACAGAAAAATTCCCAATAATTTATGTAGATACTCCTCCCTCAAGCAGATGGAATACACCTTGAGTATGGGCTTTACACAGTGACTTCCTTCTGAAGAGTACACTAAGGAAAGTGGAGAGAGAGTAATTTTATGCAGTGGAACCTGACAATCATGACATTAGCCAGGCAATCAAGGTCAACATCATCAGTGATAAGTCACGCTGATAACACTTTGAAATATAAGTTGATGATAAAAACGTACCCAAATTCAACTTAATAAGGAAATGCAAATTAAGGTACTAATGAAATAACTTTGTCCATCAAATTGTGCTTTCATACCTTGCTGATAGTTACAGATGTGAACTGCAGTCTTTAAAATGTCTACCAATATTGATTTAGGGATTCCATTTCTAGAATTTTATTATAAGAAAATAATTAAGAATAATTGAAGGCATTTATCCATAAATGTTTATGTTTATATTGCTTCTAACAGCAAATAATAAAAACAGCCTTTATGTCCATTGATAGGAAATTTTTTAAATAAATTGTACTTCGTCCATTCAAAGTAACATTAATCAGTCATTAAAAATGATTATGTAGGTCAGGGGTGGGCTAACTGTGTTCATTGGCCAGCTGCCTGTTTTTGTAAATAAAGTTTTATTAGGACTCAGCCATGCCCATTTGAATGACTGCCATGTTAGTTTGCTAGGGCCATCATACCATTGACTGGGTGACTTAAACCACAGAAAAGTATTGTCTCACTGTTCTGGAGGTTAAACGTCCAAAATCAAGGTGTCCACAGGGTATGTTTTTCTCTGAACACCATGAGGAAAAGATCTGTTCCAGGCCTCTCTTCTTGCTTTGTTGATGGCCATCTTCTGCATCTTCGTGGTGTTTTATCTCTATACGTGTCTATGTCCAAATGCCCCCTTTCTCTAAGGATGCTAGTCAGATTTGATTAGGAGGCCATCCTAATCTAGTATGATCTCATCTTAACTAATTACATCTGCAATGACCCTATTTCCAGAAAAGTTCACATTCGGAGGTACTAGGGGTTAAGACTACAGCATAGGAATTTTGGGAGGACATTGTTCAATCTGCAACAGCTGTTTGCCTGTTACAAAGGCAAAGTTGAGTGGCTGTGACCGAGACCATGAGGTCTGCAGTTTAAAGTTGTCACTTTTCAGGAGAAGTTTGTGGACTCCTGCTATAGGTTTTGATGTGGAGAAGATTCAGAATATATTCTTAAGTGAAAAGGATTATAAAATTACCTTCTGGAAAATTACCTCATTGGAAAATGTCTATGTGTAAATAGGAGAAAAGCAAAGAATATACAACACCATATTGATAGTGGTGATCCTTGAAGATCAGCACTTTGAGTAATTCTTATTTTCTTTTAACTTGTGTTTCCTAATGTTTCTAGTATGAACATGTATTATTTTTGTAATTATAAAACCAAAAAATTTATGCCAGCATAATGTATAAAAAGACTAGACCACCATGCTGTCTTTGTAAGCACGGGGTAGAAATGATTTCCACACAGTATTTATTCCAACTTCTAGTGTGTTTCCCTGCATTGCAGAGTCTGAAAATCTGAAAACTACATTTTTTGCACCTCCCCCCTCCCTCCCTCCCAGGGTTCTGGGTGCAAAATATATTGTACCAGTAGATGGACCTGTATGGGAAGAAAGCCATCACTTTGCAGCTTTGCCCCTCTCTGTCAGAGTTCAGCTCTAGCTCTGAGCTAAGAGGGGGTTGGGGCAGTGGCTGTCTCCCTCTTGGATTGCAGCTAGAGCAGGAAGTTCTTGGAGTCAACGACTTTCTGATTCTCTGCCTTCCTGATATCGTGGGGACGCAACCCTCTGGCAACCCAATTCTGCGACATTGCTCATTTTTCTAGAAGTTATTCCAGGACACCTAGCCCAAAGGCAGGCTTTCCAGCCATTTTATAATTAGATAAATCTTTCTAGCCTAAAAATAGCTGACTTATTGTTTCCATGACAGAACCACAACTGACATAAGGGTTGGTGAGCAAGTTGGGGACCAGATTTTGTTAAAGGAAAAAAAAATGTATTTCAAGAGAAAATACATTTTATGATAAGTTGAATGAAAAATTTTCAGAGGCATCAATACTTCAAGTGGCTTGAAGTGCATCTGAATTGCAGAATGAAGAGTAGAAAGAACTGGAAGCATTCTGCCAAATCTAAAACACAGCTCAGATCCCCCAGGTAATAAATGCAACAGGGTCACAGATCCCCTCACTTTTATGAAGATATGCAAATAGAATGTGGCTTTAAAATTGTTCTACAGGGGATCTACTTGCTCCATGAGCCTTAGCTCTAGGGGATTTGTGGAAGAATGGTGAGGGGCAGGATTTAGCTGGTCTTCCCAGGACACTCACAGCCCCACTCCAGGCTGTGCAGGATTTCCAGACCCCTAGCTGGCACACAGCAGGGTATGGGGCCAGGAGCCTGGCCCAGGCCCAAGAACACAGTCATGCCCTCTACCAGGGGCCCACGGCTGCCATGTTGATTTGGAGTCCACAAGGATGTGGGCTCTTCCTGGCCTCCCAAAAGAAAGGGAAACCTGGGCCTGAAGGGTCCTAGAGGGAGGCTTTAGGAAAGTTGGTTTCATGTTACCATCCTTTGGCAAACACAACAGTTCAGTGTAGTATTCAGAGCTCAGGCTTGGAATTCTCCCACCTACTGGCTTTGTGACCTTGAGCAAGTCACATAACTTGCCCAAGGCTCAACTTTCTTATTTGTAAAATGAGGATCATAATGGTACCTACCTCAGTGGTTTGCTGTGTCATAGGAAATAGTACCTGGGATGCGCAGCTGGCACTGGGCAAGGCTAACACCCAGCTCGGCCGCCATAACCAAGGCTGTCACGAGACTTTCAACTACTACTGTTGCGAGTACCCAGAGGGAAGACCGGTTGTAAGCACTACCCACCTGTAAGCTGTTACTCGTTGTATGATGTAGACTGGCAAGGTTGGAAGAAGTTGGAGGGTACAACCTCTTCTTCACTGTGAGGCATACATGAAGTATGAGTAGATATGGACAAGAAACTGGAAGTGGAAAGTGATAGCGCAGGAGCCCTGGAAGAACCGGAAATGAGTCCAGAGAAACAAAAAGAAGCCAGTCAAGGTGATGCTAATGGTGAGTGGGAGGGATGAGGGTCACCTTAGGGAGGAGGCAGCAGGATTGAAGCAGAGAAAAGTCGTGGTTTAAAAAAAAAAAAGCAAACAATTCTATATAAAGATATGTGTAATCACACACTGCCCGGCCTTCTGTTAAATGTGATTATTCAAGTTGATACATCATTCCTAAAACTGCATCTGTGCGTTCTAAGAATGATATGAGTCTTCCCTGGAGTATGTGGTAAGAATTCTTTTGTGTGTGTGTGTCTTCTTTTGTTTGTTTGTTTATTTTTATTTATTTATTTATTTAGTTAGTTAGTTAGTTAGTTCAGAAAGTCCATTATTACAGGCTGTGTCCAGCCATGTGACTCCATTGGTCCCAGAATTCTTGGACCCAGCACATACACAGGAGAAGGCCTTGGCCCATGATGTCAACAGCACACAATACATGCCTGCAAAGGAGCCCAAAGGTCCACAGCCCAAGGACATATTCCCGCCAGTACGGGCCAGTAACATCTCCAATTTCTCTGCAAAAACCATACAGCTCAAACAGGCTGACATCCCCAGTTTTTCGACTAAACCCATCCTGCCCAAGCAGGCCAACACCCCCAGTTTGTCAGCAAAAACAATGCCACCCAAGCAGGCTGATACCCCCAGCTCCCCAGAAAAAATGATCCCACTCAAACAGATGGACATCTTCAATTCCTCAGCAAAATCCATATCACCCAAACAGGCCGATACCTCCAGTTTTTTAGCAAAAATCACCCCACCCAAACAGGGTGATACCCCCAATTCCTCAACTAAAACCACCCCATACAAACAGACCAGTATCCCTAATGCCCCCGCAACAATCGACCTGACCAAGCAGGCTGACACCCCCAATTTTTCACCAAAAATCACCCCACTCAAGCAGACTGACACCCCTCATTCTTCAGAAAAAAATGTCCCTCCCAAACAAGATGACATCCCCAATGCCTCAGAAAAAGTCACCCTGCCAAAGGAGGATGGCACGTCTACTTCAGGACAAGACACCCTATCCAAGGAGAGTGACACCAGTTCCTCAGCAAAATCCATCTCGCTTAATCTGAGCAATAGGCCCAAGTTCTTAGCAAAATCCATTCTGCCCAAAGGGGCCAACACCCCCAAATTGTCAGCAAAAACTTTCTACTCTAAGCAGGTCAACAACCCTAAGGTTTTAGCAAAAACCATCCTATCCAAGTACAGCCACACTTCCAAGTCCTCAGATGAAAGCATCCTGCCTAGAGAGAGTGACACCAAGTCCTCAGAAGATACCAGCCACCCCAAGGAGGGGGACATCCTCAAGTCCTCAAAAGAAACCATTCCATCCAAGGAGGATGACATTCCCAAGTCCTCAGAAGAAGCCACCCAGCCCGCAGCAGGCAATGTCTTGGAGCCATTAGAGACAATGGAACTCCTGGCGATAGACTTGGTGAAAATGATCCTGAGCAAGGAGGAATTTGAGTTGGCACTCAAGGAGGCCGGGGAGAAGCTGGTGGCTGTGAACTTCTCAGCCACCTGGTGTGGGCCTTGCAGGACCATCAAGCCCCTTTTCCGGTCCCTGTCCTTGAAATATGAGGACGTGGTGTTCCTAGAAGTGGATGCTGATGAATGAGAGGAGCTGGTGAGAGACCTGGAGATCATTTGCATCCCAACCTTTCAGTTTTATAAAAAAGAAGAAAAGGTGGGAGAATTTTGTGGCGCCTTTAAAGAAAAACTCGAAGCAAGCATTGCAGAATTAAATTGTGAACGCTGAAAGCACTGTTAACAGTCAGTTGGTTATAGTTTGTGATTTGTTTTTATTTACCAAAAGAGATGAGACATAACGGAAGTGTCTGTCTGAATGACATCTGCTCATAAGTGAACAAGTATTAACTTCACCTTTTCAAAAGTTAGTAAAGCACTAAAGCATACTGTGACCATGTTTTCCTTGGTAGGAAAGTGTGATATTAGAATTTCCTTTGGTGGAGATTGGAAACCCACCTTTCTCCTATTTTTTTGATCATGATTTTTTTTTTGGAACTCACCCTTGAAAATTCAGTTCACTTGGTGTTAGTGGCAACATTGGAGATTTAGACAATTCTTCTGTAGATGTACAGGATTTAAAGATGAGTGGAGACTTCTTTTCTCATTTGGGGTTTCTAATAAGATGCTTTGGGAAATAAAGAATTGGAAAGATTCACATATCCTACCTAACCTCCTCTAAGTGCAGAGAGTGCTACAGAGGCCTCAGGAAATCCCATGAGCTCACCAAGACTGCGTGAGATTCCTTGGTGGCAGAGTCAAGATCAAGGCCATGTTCCTAGATCTCATATGCAGGCCTCTTTCTACTAATCATGCCCACAAAATCCGAGACAGAGCTCCCAGCTTCTGGTTTCTCCGACCAAGAGCTTTATTATTCAGTTCAAAGTCAGGGTGATCTTCAATGCCATTATGATGACATCAGCTCCCTGGTGACAGAGTTCCTACGTTGTCTCCAGGTAACGGGGTTTCTGAAACCTGCTCCCAGACATCTCAGAGCCCAAAGACCCAGGTCTGGTTCACACATGGTGGCTCCATCCGAGTTAAAAAAAAATGTATATGTGATACACACACACATATAACAGGGTATATTTAGTGTATATAATTTGATGAATTTGGACATATGCATACACCCATGACATCATTACCACAGTCAAGGTAATAAATATAGCCCTCACCTCCAGAGTTTCTTTGTGTGTCCTCTTTTTTGTCATTGCGGTGGTGGTGGTAAGAGTACTTAACAGGAGATCTAACCTCTTAACAACATTTTAAATGCACAATACTGTGTTGTCAATGACAGGTACTCCGTCGTACAGCAAATCTGTAGGACTCATCTATTCTAGAGGACCAAAACTTCTACCCAGTGAGCAACATCTCCTCATTTCTCCCCCTATTCCTTGTCAGCCACCATCCTGTCTTCTGCTGGTCCAGAGTCTTTTAAAGAATTAGAACTAGTTGTCAACATTTAAAAAACCAGGATTCCCTTTAAAACCTTGAATTCTAGCTTTTCTTGAAAAATTATTAAATTGGGCAATCTGGGCTTGCATTTCCTCAAGAAACCAATCTAATCTTAGAGGCTCAGTGGTACTGCCTCCCATTGGTGGTGAGGAACTGGGCTGGCTTCTTTTATGCAGCTGAGTTGCAATGCCTCAGTTAACCGCAGGAGGGGGCTGCACCAGCGACTCCCACTGTGTGCACTATCTCAATTTTAGACCTCATCTGAGCCATGAAAAATAACCACCTAACAATAGAAACAAAATGCCATGCATACCTGGACTTTTTTCCAAAGCCATTCGGAATGACCTACATAAAGTATTAATGATAAGGCTAACAAATTCGTGAAAATGAGTAAGATGTCAACAGAGGCTCATATAATCACTCTGAGTGGCACATTTTGTTCTGAGCTTCTTAGCAGTCTGGATGGGGTGGGGTTGAGAAAAGGGAAACCCCATAATAAACAGATGTCATTACCCCAAAGGAGAAAACACTGGAATTGGAAAAATGAGTCAATGATTTCTTGTAACTAAATCCCAGAGGTCATCTGGGAACCTCTGAATGAGGTTCTTGAAAGTATTTTTCATAAGAAATTCAGAAACAATTCTCATATAGCTATTTCTGGTAATAATCTCTCATAAAAGCCAAAGCTATGATCATAAACTACTTTTCAATGAGAGGATTGGGGATTCAGGGTGCACAAGTATGTAGCTTTTGATTTTCATATAAATGGACATCTATTAATGACCCATATATCTATTCTTTTCTTCTGGTATAGAGAGACCTTTCTCTGACTTTTTTCACTTAGATGTGTTCTTGTTTTCCATATTGAACAGGCTGCTTTTAATATAACTTTAACTGCTTAGACATTTAAGAATTAACCCAACCCCTCCGCTACCAGAGCCCCATTTGGACAACCTAGCCATGCACCACTTTAGACTGTGTAATTTGGAGGACCAGGTACCCCCAAAATCTAACATTAGTTAGTTACACCAACAGCTATTTCTGGGACTGTAGTATTGTAGGTTTTATTTATTTATTTATTTTATAATCATAGGTCTTTCTTTAGGTTGAGGTTACTAAATGATGACATGGACAATGAATTAAGGAAACCCTTGAAAATAATCATGATAGATTTTTGGGTGGTTTTAAACCATTCCTAATGGAACTCAAGGGAGGAAAGCAAAGCACAACTCTGCAAAGACAACTCTGTAGGGCCAACACAATGCAGAGCAAGTGTGGGGCTCTCTGACAATCTAATTCCATCCAGGGATAAAATCTAAACTACCAGAGAATTGATTCATGTCCTTCAGACTACCCACCCTAAGCACCACTTCTCTGGACTGTTTGGATAATAGTTAAACAGTAACCAGGTCAAAGTTATGTTCTCTGGCACAAAGCTTGAGTATAGATGTTCTCTTTTGCTGATTAAGAATCATGCGCTTAAAAAAAAGAAATGAACCAAGCAATTGTCATCACCTCTAAGACTGAGCATGAAGGAGAAAGCATTTCTAATGAGAAAGAAGATTCCAGATAATCAGATTGGCTGTGCATGATGATAATCTAACTAGAGCCCTAACAAGTATCAGTGGAAAACCCGTTTGCTTTGAAAAGAAAACTCAACAGGGGCGCCTGGGTGGCTCAGTCAGTTGAGTGTCTGACTCTTGATTTTGGCTCAGGTCATGATCTCAGGGTCATGGCGTGGAGCCTGCTTAAGATTCTCTTCCTCTCTCTTTGCCCCCCTCCCCCTGCAGGCGTGCTCTCTCTCTAAAAACAAACAAACAAACAAACAAACAAACAAACAAACAAACCAAACAAAACCAAAACTCAACAAAGTGGCAGTATTCCAAGTAATCTTCAAAAAATCAATAGCTTCCTTTTGATTCAATGATAAGTGATTGGGAATTATTATGGAAAAAGGTCTCATTTACAACAATGACAAAAAAAATAGAACACCTAGCAATAGTCCTAATAAGAACAGTAAGGATTTTTAAGACTAACTCTAAACACTTTGAGACATACAAATAGATCTGAATAAGGTGAGACACAGTCCACTTTCCACATTGGAAAGAAAGATTGAAAAATGTTGAGTCTTTCCACTTGGGTAGACTTAATGTGATCCTGACCAATATCTCCTTGAGATCATTGGGAGAACCTGAAAAAATACTTAAAAATTCAAGAGTAGATAGGAAAAGTTTTTAAGAAATAACGAAGAGAAATTTGTTCCATCAGATAGTAAGATATGTAATCAGTACAGTAATTGTCTAGTAAGTATAGGGATACCAATAGAAGTATTGATGAAGAAAGAAGAGAGAGTAAAGAAACATAATAGTAACCAAAAATCAAACTTCAGGATGTAAGTAGTAATATATCAATAAAGAAATGTTTCAGTTTGATCAAACGTGAGTGGGTAATTTAAAAAAAATTGTTAAACATTAGGTTTCTTGGGATGCTTGGGTGGCTAAGTGTCTGCCTTCGGCTCAGGTCATGATCCCAGGGTGCTGAGATCCTGCCCCACATCAGGCTCCCTGCTCAGCCAGGAACCTGCTTTTTCTCTCTCCCTCTGCCGTGTGCACTGTAGGGCTGTCTTATCCCCAGATCGGTCCCCTTCCCACAGCATTTTCTTTCTGAGTCTCAGTTAGTTTGGGAAACCACTGCTAGAGAGAGAGAGAGGGCTTCCCAGTCGGGGGCGGGTGTGTGTGTGTGTGTGTGTGTCTTTGCTGTCCAGGTTCTAGGGCTTGAGCAGGTTCAGTCTCCTTGGAGATGTCCCTGTTGGCAGACATCCTCATTAGCATGCCCCTTATTTTTCTGATAATCTAGAACATTACTGTTGGAACACACATGTTTCCACAACATAATCCCACCTCAGTGATTGAATTGCCTAACCCCATAAGGACCTTCCTCCCATAGAAACCTGTCCCCATAATTTGCAAGGCTGCTTCTTTTCCAGTGGAGTTAGGACTTCATATTAGCAGACTGAGCATCCTTCCTTCGTACTCTCTCTCAGATTGGTTCCACGGCCCTAACAGGAATAAGAAAATAAGCTCATTGCTGAGTCATGTTTACGGGGTGTTATAAAGATAAACTGAGGCATATTAAAATTTTTATGAGTTTATTTGAACCAAAATTGATTCCAACAAGGAAGCACCAAACTGGAAATGGTTACGTGCTCTGCCCACAAGAGCTAGGGGAAGACTTGGTGCAGAGAAGGTGTGTGAGCAAAGAAAGGACATTATTTGATTGGCTATAGCTTCAAGCCTTGTGGGCTATTTGCAATTGGCTGTCCTTAGGTTTTGATTTCTTAACCCTGAGGCATTTACAGGCTTAGATTTTCATTTGTTTACATAGTTAGAGGCCCGTCAAGCTAAAGGTCTCCTTATTTAATTAATTTAACAAAGGCTGGAATTCAGCCCATTGAATTCTAGAGCAGAGGTGTGAGGGTGCTCTGTTAAATGCCTCTTAATAGACTGGCCAGATTTCTGAATTTCACTTATCACAAGTATGGCCCTTTTTCTGCTCATCAATGGAAGAGCAGGTGGGAATGAGAAGAGTGGCTTCCTCTTCTAGATTCACTGACCAAAAAATAGGTAAAATGAAATAAAATAAAATAAATGAAATGAAATGGAGTAAAAAGTTCAAAAAAAGGAGTAAAAAGGTCAAAATACTAAAAACAGAGTGATTCCTGTTTTCTGTAAAAATTGAATAAAGTATTGTTTGCTCTCTATGTATGGATATTTTTTCTTTCATTCTATTCTTGGTTTTTTTGTTTCTTTGTTTGTTTTTGCTGCTTACATAGACACTGAAAAGAAAAAGTAATTAGTGAAATGCTTTGGAAACACCAGCTGCTAAAACAGAATCTGGGAGGACTGAAATAAGAGGGAGTAAGCATATGGCCCAAGGTCAAGGATGCTTCTGGCCAAGTCTTCAAGTGCAGACCTTCACCTGAGGCTCTGTGTTCTGGTTGAGCTTTCCAGGCCTTCCTGGCTTTGTGTTACCAATAGTCTTAGACACAAAATCCCCTAAGTTCTTCTGCTTGGAGATGAAGTGCCTAAGTGGTCGAGGAAGCTGTGGGGAAGATGGTATATTTGTGTTTTGGTGGCAAGTGACAGAGACCCAACTCAAACCTACTTCAGCAAAAATGGAGAATGTGTTGGATCTTGAAACTGGAAATTCTAAGGGGACAAAGTGTTTCAGGGGTACGTGGAGGTTCAAACAACATCATCAAGACACATGTTTTCCACCTCTCAACTCAGCTACTCACCACTCCCACTCTAAAAAAAAAAAAAAAAAGGTGAGGGTGGCACCTGGGTGGCTCAGTTGGTTAAGCGTCTGCCTTCAGCTCAGTTCATGATCCCAGGGTCCTGGGATTGAGCCCCACATTGGGCTCCCTGCTCAGAGGGGAGTCTGCTTCACCCTCTGTTCTTCCCCTTGCTTGTGCTCTCATTCTCTCTTTCTCTCTCTCAAGTAAATAAATAAAATCTTAAAAAAAATTTTTTAAACAGTGGCACTTTCATTAGGAGATCCTTTAACACCCACGGTGAAAATAGTTGCCCATTGCAACAATGACAAATATTGGGATCCAGATAGCAGGGAGCCAGAGAAAGCCCAAGGTTGTAGCTTCAAGGTTTAGGAAAATCAGGATTTTCAAATTCCAGAGTGGAAAAAAAGATGATTTATTTGAAAATGGAAAGACCGATATTAGAAAATGATAAAAATGAAGAAGTTAAGGTTGGTAAAGACAGGCAGTGATTGAAAGGAAGAAAGGCGAATCGTGAGCACTGAAGGAAAACGTGATCATTCTATTATATAGTAATTAGAACTAATTAATTAATTAATTTTACTCACAAGTTGAGAGTCATCTTCTCTTAGGTTGAGATGGTGATTTCAAATAAGAGGGCGATCTGGCTTGGGGAAGAGCAAAGAAGGGCATGGCCGTTCCCCCACAGAACCATTCTGCAGGTCTTCATTGCTGTTTCCCCTAAATGCCCCTGAAAGGTCTCTGGCTTCTGAGAGCCACCTCACTAGTGCCATCTGAGGAAGGTGGAAAGAAGGACTCCTCTCTCTCCCATGCCCCAGGAAGGCCACAAAACCTTGGTGTTTGAAAGGCAAAGCTAAATGCAAGTGTAATGACTCACAGATCAATATCTTTCACAGACATTAGGAAGATATAGAAGGAAGTCACCAGTTTGCTAATGATTCTTAGTTTAGAAATGGCAGATGAGGTTAGCCGCCTCCCAGGGAAGACTTTAAAGAAGATTTCCCTAAGCAGGCCAGTTAACACTGGCAAGACGACAGTGTTGTCATGCTATCAGGAACACCAAACGGCTGGAACTGCAACAGTGTAACAATTCAGCATTAATGTATTTTTAATCTCCCTATATTCATTTCCCTAATAAATTTGATCTCTTTCTGTGAGTTTGAAATTGCTCACAGGATAAAGATGATTTCTCTCAAATAATCTCTGTTTTGGCATCTGAGGTTTTTAAAGAAGGATTTATAAATCCAAATTATAATCCTACTTCATTTGGGATTGCAAATTTCATGTATGTTTATCGAGAGAAAAAATGCTAAAATAAACTTGGTTTCTCCTCAGGTCCCATCCATGTATTGATTTTTTTCTGTATGTGCTTTAAAACACACACACACACACACACACACGCACTAAGATTTATTATGTGAAGTTCAGATACTATACATGTTTATCACTGGTATTCACGTTGAAGGGAGGAAGATAGGTACATGTGTCAGTAATGAGTTCTATTCACAGCCAATAGTTAAACAGTTTTCAGTGTAGGGAATATTCAGAGCACATAGGCTGTCCTGTGGGAAGACTGCTTAAAGGTGCTTGTAAACTGAAAACTCCTCCGTTTTTAATTAAAATCAATAAACTGATTTTTAATTCTTAGGATTCTTCTATCCTTTATTGACTTGCTCAAATATGAGCTCTTGATAACCCCCATCTATCCTCTTGGACGGAGATGAGATGCCTTTCCCACAATCCAAGTGAAACATGTCCAATGTCCCCTCTCTGGGAGGAATGGGACTTGAGCTGACAAGCAAGGCAGTAGGGAGTTCCTGAGGGTCAAGGGTTGAGAGTAGAGGTCTCTCTTGTTTCAGGCAGCAGATGTGACTACACAGCTGAAAATGAGACCCAAGAAACCAGGAGGGGGACACAGAAGTTGTCTAAACCATAGAGGTGATCAGTGGGTGTAAAAGTCAGAATCTGGTTACTGGGCATGGAGCCAAGGTGGGCTCAGGGGAGACGATGTGTGGAAGGTGTGCGAAGTGGAGGAGGCAGTCACCTGGGACAACCACAGGTGAATGGGGCAGAGGTGTGGTACAGAGTTGGGTCCCCTTGACTTTAAGAGCCATGGTGAGTATGGACAAGATCTTAGTATTTAAGTGCCGCCCTAGCAACACACTTACTTTGTCTCTTCCAAGTAGATCATTGGGCTACAGCAGAAGTCTAAAATCATATTGCTTATGAAATTTTTAGGAACTGTAACCAGATTATGCTTACCAATCTCACCATAAGTTAGGTAATAGGTGTCCAAAAAGGTTATCTGAAATAGGGGATATTTAATCCCATAATGGAGTTTGTTATCCCTTGGCAATAGACAAAACAAAATGTATTAATGTTTGGGGGGAAAAATTGGCAGTTTGGGGTCTTTGACTTGTGGGGTGAGAGCTATCATAGTGGGAAAGTATAGGGATGAGTCTATAAAAGTGCTCCCACTGCCCAGGTCAGAATAGTAAATCGGTGCGATATCACACCACAGAGACTCATGCCTCTGTTTAAAGCTTGAAAGGATACAGGGTAGTGGTCCCTCCTATCACATCTTTATTTGAATAGCTGGCATCTGCAGAAAATGGATGGTAGAACACCACAAGCTAAACCAAGCTGTAGTTCCTTTGTAGTTGCTGGACAGAGCAGTAGGGTTGCTAAAGCAGATTAATAAGGTTTCAGGTACATATTATAGGGCAAGTGATTTGGCAAATATGTTCTTTTCCATTCTGAAAAGGACAATTTGTCTTCACGTGGAAGAGACAACAACGTGCATTTACTGTTTTGCTCCAGGGTATTTTGAAATTTTCCATCCTTCATGATCACATGTATGAAGAAATAGGAACCGTCTGGACCTCCTGAGTAGCAGTGACACATTACTTGATGACATCACGTGATCGAGGAGGACCGCAGAAGCTAGGGTACCATAGGCCTCAGCAGGATGGCAGAAATTCAGGGACCTGCCATTCAGGAGAGATGTCAGGGGTCCAGTGATCAGATGTGTACTGAGATGCCTTCTCCAAATTAAAAGATGAATTCTTGCCTTTGCATCCCACAAAGAGAGAAACAGTGCCTGGTATGTCTCTTTGGTTTCTGGTACAGATCGATAGATATAGATATATCTAGATATATCTGTGCTTTATCTATATATCTATATCTACCTATCTGTATATGTATGAATGATAATTCACCGAAGCCTTAGTTGCTTATTGCAAATTATCTCTTCAGTACTATTCGAAGTACTATTCAGTTGTAAAAAAAAGAGTGAGGAAGCCCTCTATGAACTGATATGGAGTAATTTCCAGGATATATTAAGTGAAAAAAAGCAAAGTTCAAAAAAGAATATAATTTTTAACCCTTCAAGTAAAAATTAGGGTGATCTAAGAAATATACATGTATCTGTTCATTATGCCAAGGAGGGAAAAAGAATGCTTTTGACTCTAAGAACCATATCAATGCTTCACATATGCCCAAAATAAATAAATAAAGCAAAGAGGGGGGGCAAAATGGAATACAAACAGTAAAAAATGAATTTAATTGTATTCCGAGTGAACACTATAACCATAATGAAGGGAGTGGGAAAGGAAAACAGTTAAGTAGCCTTGAAAATCAGTATTTTGACTGTAACTGTAAAGTAAAAGACAAAATGACCCGTACACGAATATCCCCCCCCAGTCAGTAAATCTGTTTTTCACAGAGGCTGGGGTTAGCAATTCTGAGATTACTCCATATGCATTATAGGATTGAGCGAATAAGTAAATTTATTGTGGATAATGAGAGTAAGTTCTCCTACTATCCTAGGAGAAAGAAGTTGCAAATAAGGGGAAGGAAGGCTAGAATGAACTCTGTGATGTTAGATTGGAATGGAAGATATCAGTATGAACTCATTGTTTTTAAGATAATAGATAGATGATAGATAGAAAGTAACTAAATACACATGCCTGTATATTTAAGTATACGGATTTTATAGTTTTGCCCATGAAAGGGCACGGAGACAATGACACTTCAAGTAGAATGAGCACATCTAGGGGGCAATGTTGGTTTCTAACTACCATCATCCAATAAAGGATTTCAGGATCCTCAGCAACTCAGCAAGGGAAGTGTAGGATGATCCTGAAATGTCTTGGAGTACTATAAAGAAGTGCTCAGAAAACAATGATGGCATATTGAAAGACACAGGAGCCAATTTGAAGGAGCTCTCAATGGCCAAATGTGGGAGAAGGTAAGCAACAACAACATAAATAATGGTAATAGTGGGTTAGAATAAAATAAATTTGCATGAGCCCATTCTTACATAACTAGATGAAGAAATAAAGGAATGATGTAGGGGTCCAGTGATCAGATGTGTATTGAGATGCCTTCTCCAAATTAAAAGATGAATTCTGGAGAAGGGACAGCTGTTCCTTGCAGTAGATTCCAATGAATAAATATAGAAGGAATGATGGAAACAGATAATCACTTGTTCCAGGCAAGAATTGTTGACAGATACTAAAATGAGTGAGATTTTGATTAGGAACAGGGCAGCTGCAGCTTCTCAAAGTGTTTCATCTTTACAAGATAGTAACTTTATAGGGAGAAACCTGGCAGACACCACCTTAATCACGTGAGCAAAGCTATCAAAACCAGAAATAAATTGGAACTGTGCACATCTGATAGAATGCATTGAGAAGAACCAGATATCACTACTGTGGTATCCTCGCTAAAAATGCAGAAGCTCAATCCAATCAGGAGAAAACACCAGACAAACCCCAAATGTGGGGCGTTGTAATATAACTGGCCAGTAACCTTCAAAAATATCAAGGTTATGAAAGACAAAAAAGATTCAGAAACTCTCCCAGATGAAGGAGAGATCACAACTAAATGCAAGCTGGGGACCTGAATTGTATCCTGGACAAGTCAGAGGACATTAGGGGGGAAACGAGAAATTCTAAGGTCTATGGGCTAGTTAACAATATTGAATCAATATCATTTTCCTGTTATGGGTAATTTTTCTAGGGTTACGTAAGATACTAACTTCAGGGGAACCTAGGGGAGGACAAGGCATAAGTGGAACTCTCTGAACTCTTTTTGCAACTTTTCTGTAAGTCGAAAATTATTTCTAAGTGAAAATTAGAAAACAATAAACGTAGATTGAGTACCTTCTAGATCCCAGGCCCTGTTCCAGATGCTGGAGATACAGCAGTGAACAATGGTTTCATCAAAGCGAATGTACAATCGAGGACCAAGCGTTGTTTACCACATTGCCAAAGAGTTCTGGAATTTATATACTCCTTTCCAATATTGCGTGGTTACTACGTCTTCTTGGTGAGCACAGCCTAATTTCAGCTTAATGTATTTCTTCTGAAATTGAATCATTCTGGTAAGATTGATGTGTGATAAACCACACATTATCTGGATTGTACTTTCTTTGTCACTATAGAAACATCAAGAACAATTCATACACATTAAAATCCAGACTTCATTTCCATTCTTTGGCTTTACGACTCTTCTAAATCTGTCATTCTGTTGATTTTCAACCAGATTAAAAAATAGGATAAATTCTATCCCAGTAGCTTTGTGCTGAATTTATTTGTCCGAGTTGTGTCAAATCACCTTCCCTTGGTGAGGAAACTGGGCAGGGGGCAGCCTGGTGGGTCAGTTCTAATGCTGACTCTTGTTCCTGACCACAGAGTGCAATTGTGGGGAGATTGAAGAACCCCATAAAGTGAAACTGGCTGGAGATGAGGATGGAATCAGAGCTCTGAAATTTATGTGACTTATTCTTTGCCAGCATATGACAGCACTGGTGGGTCGGTCATGTAAAGGGAGCCGAGAGGAGAGAAATAGAATGTGAAAAAAAAAATTAGGCGTTGTGTGTGTTTTTCCAAGGGTTCAAGCATTTTTACCATATCTGGAAGAAAGTAAAATAGTGTGAACAGCCTTTAATTCTAAACAGAGTGCTCAAGGTGAGGAAGCCGCTCCATGAATTTCTTCAACAAGTTTCTACGGCCATGTAATTACAGCTAAATAAAATGAAATCTACATAGTTGGCTTCAACTTCTTTCAAACATGTTGCAAGCTGACAAAAGCTCCTGAGTAAACCACTAGAATTTTTTTTTAAAGATTTTATTTATTTATTTCACAGAGGGAGAGAGATCACAAGGAGGCAGAGAGGCAGGCAGAGAGAGAGGGGGGGGAAGCATGCTCCCCGCTGAGCAGGGAGCCCGATGAGGGCCTCGATCCCAGGACCCTGAGATCATGACCTGAGCTGAAAGCAGAGGCTTTAACCCACTGAGCCACCCAGGCGCCCAAACCACTAGAACTTTTATAGCATGGAACACTTCCACTACAGACATTGTGCTGTCTGCTTGACGGACATATTTCTTGGCACAAACTGTCTGAATGAATCTGTGAAGTCCAGGCACACGTCTGGACTGACTTGAATCAACTGTTTACTCCGTGCTTGCCACCCCCTCTCCACTTCGCATCATAGTCTCATCGATACTGAACTTTCTAGATTCCTGACTGGCAACTGGTGAGGTCTCAGGCTGGGTGTCTATTTAATCACTGGGTCCCCATCCTCCCTTCGGCCCCTGGGCTTAAATAGCTGGTTTCCCTTAACCTCTGGAACCAGAAAAGTGATCCCCAAATAGATTAATAGTTCTATTTTATAATGTAATGATTAGGAACTTACTTAATATAATCCAGACTTATGTGACATCACCAGATGCAAGCTCAATGGATACCTCCCTCAAGAGAATTTTTGGGGAAGTATTTGTCAGATTGTTCCATGGAGTTTCCAGAGGGACAATTCAATTGCTCGATTTATTATTTTCTTCACATAAATTTAGGATCCTAGTTATCGCAAGCTACATAACTTCTAAAAAAGGAGCCAAAAACGGACACTCGTGCCTGCCTAGGAATGAGCAATTATGAAGTAAATAACAGTAATGGTAAAATTTATTATTTTTTATTAAAGATTTTATTTATTTATTTGACAGAGTGAGTGAATGGGAGAGAGCATGAGCAGAGGAGGAGCAGAGGGAGAGGGACAGGGAGAAGCAGACTCCCCGTTGAGCAGGGAGCCTGACATAGGCTCCATCCCAAGGACTCTGGGACCATGACCTGAGCCAAAGGCAGACACTTAACCTACTGAGCCACCCAGGTGCCCCATAATGGTAAAATTTATTGAGCACTTACCTGTGCCAGGCATTGTGTTCAAGTATTTACAAGTATTATCGTATTTAGTTTTCACAGCAATCCTGTGAGGTAAATGACTTTATTATCTCCACGTAAGTGATCGATACAGAAATTAAGCCCAGGTTTGAGGAAGCCAGAGCTCTGATCCCTGAGCTAGTGCTTAAAATGGCCAGGACAAGTAAGGTCAGAAAAGCTATTTAAATGCAAGGAGACAGCAAGAACACGGTAATGGAATGAAATGAGCAACCATTTGTGCTAAACAGAAATGTTTTTATTCTTTTATTTTATTGTGGTAAAATATACCTCACATCAGATTTGCCATCTGAACCATTTTTAAGGGTCCAGTTCAGGGCACTAAGCACATTCACCCTGTTTTTCAGCTGTTACCACCATCCATCCACAGAACTGTTGCCCATCAAACACAGACTCCCCATGCCCCCTCCCCCAGCACCTGGCCACCACCACTCCAATTTTTGTCTCTGTGATTTTCACCACTTAACGAAATGGGACCTCACAGAAGTGGAATCACTCTGTATTGGTTCTTTTGTGTTTGGTTTATTTCACTTAGGAAAAAAATGCCTTCAAGATTCATTCATATTTGTAGCATGTGTCAGAATTTCCTTCTGAAGGCTGAATAATATTCTTCTGTATGTATCTTCCCCAAAACAAAAAAAAACCCCATACCTCAGAAAAAATAAATATTGGGGCACCTGGGTGGCTCAGTGGGTTAAGCGTCTGCCTTCGGCTCAGGTCATGATCCTAGGGTCTTGGGATCAAGCCTCGTGTTGGCCTCCTGCTCAGTGGGGAATCTGCTTCTCCCTCTCCCTGTGCTCCCCACTGTGGTGCTCTCGCTTGCTCTCTCTCTCAAATAAATAAATAAAATCTTAAAAAAAAGAAAAAATAAATGTTTTAGTAGAAAATCTTAGAAAGGTGTGAGTGTGTATATGTGTGTGTGCCTTTATATGTACCTGGACATAAAAAAAATGCCACGATCTAGAAATGGCCAGGTTATCTGCAAAGCATTTCCAGACTCTCCAGGACTTAATCACTTCTATTACAATTCTTCCATAATTCCTTCCAGGTCCTTCTCTTAAAGCACATCACTTGGATTATGCTTGTTTAAGTTTTTAAGTTTTAGACTTGTTTAAGTCTAACTTGTTTAAGTTTCTAAGTTTTAGTTTTTAAGTTTTTTAAGTTTAAGTTTTAGACTGTCAACCTCTTCAGGACTGAAGTTAAGTATTAGTCTTCTTTGTGTCTGCCCTAGCCTACACCACAGAACTTGGGCCCAAACAAGCCATCAACCAACACCTGGAACAAAGGAAAAGAAAAAAATTATTTCTAGTTTAAGTTTAAAGTTTCTCATTAAGAAGATAACATTTGGCTGTGGGTTTTAAATGCCCAATAATTTATATATCTATGATTTATAGCTATGGTTTATATTTCAAAGGAGATATCAAATTTTGTGAACAATTATATAACAATCAATGAATGCCAAATACTGTGTTAAGTACTTTATACAGATTATACCATTTAGTACTCAGAGACAATATTAAATATTGGATGTATTATTGCCATTTTATAGACAAGGCCATAGTGTTTAATTGCACAACCAGGCAAAAAGTGATGGAGTCTGAATTCCAGTCTCATGTCCAAATCTGTGTTCTTCATCCCACATCTACTCTAGGTTTTGTTAGGGCTATACAAAGAAGCCTGTGTGTTCAGAGACTCTGAGAAGTCGGGCAAGGTATCAAATGTGGATTTTATGTTCACAGGCATCTTTTAATTTCTACTTGTGTGGTTGCCTTTAAGGATAACTGTATTTGTGGGAGAAAACACATTTAGAACTTCTGAGAATCTGGTTGCTCACAGGTGCTCTAACTTTGCAATCTAGAGAAGGAAAATGAAATGAGCAAGAGAAGAAAATGGTTCAGTAAGCAAGAATGGAGTTAATGAAAATGTACAATACTGGAGGCCAAACTATTGATCCAAACAGTCCAAGGATACTTAAATATGCCCCTTCCTCAGCTGTTGACATGGAGTGGGATCTAGTGCCTGGAGACGACAAGGGAGACTGACATCCTCAGTATGTTCCCGATGGAGGTGTAAATTGTTACAACCCTTTGGACAAGAAGTATGCAATACAGTGATGCCTGTGTGACTCACTTGGTTAAGTGTCTGCCTTCAGCTCTGGTCATAATCTCGGGGTCCTGGGATCGAGCCCCACATCAGGCTCCTTGCTCATCGGGGAGTGTGCTTAGCCCTCTGCCTACTTCTTCCCCTGTTTGTACACCCCTCTCTCTCTGTGACAAATAAAAAAAAGTATGCAATATGAAATATCTCTGATCCAGTGGTCCCACCACTGGAAATCTCCCTTTAGAAATAAAAGCATTCTATGATAAATATACACATATAAGGATGTTTACTGCAGTGCTATTGGTTGTGATAAAAGCCTAGATCAACTTACATGTTCATCAATAAGGGAACAAATGGTTCTGTAGTAGGGTTATCGATTCTATGGTTTTAGCTATTAAAAGACTGAGTTAGATCTTTACCAACTGAGCTGGCCAGATATTGTTAATATACTGTAAAGTGAATCAAGCGATGGTCTGGTAATAAGCTAGAATTCGTGTTAAAAAAAAAAACACACCAAAAAGCCAACTAGCTCTTTTTTTGTAAGTATGGACAAGGTTAGAGAGCGATACACAGCTCAGGCGGTTAAACTGGTTACCCTAAGTGGAGTAGAAATTGGGAGGTGTAGGAAGAAAATTTGGTCCATCTGCTTTTTTTGGATTATGTCATCTGTTACAATGGCACAGATTGCTTTTACAGTATAAAAGATTAATTGAGAAAACACATATTCTTCAAGTGATTCTTCATAAACAAAGATGATTAATTTTACAGTTTTAACTGCTTTAAGTGGTTATAAAAAGAAAAATCCCCAGGATAAGTCTTTTTTTTTCCTGACTCTTCTTCTAGCCTTGATTTTATGTGGTGAAGCTCCCATCTGCTTTCTGTTGGAATCTATGTTTCTCACTGGAGTCTTACAAATGTGCTATACACAGTAAGCACCACCAACAAATCCCCATTTACTGACGTTGCATCCCTGTGATACTTCGTGGCCTTGTATATCTTTTAGTGAGTTATCAGTCTCCATCGTGTCTCTCTGATTTAGACAGATCTCTTGGTGTGCAGTGACTCTGCTTCGTTCCTGTTTGACCCCCAGCATCCTTGTTACTCGGTCAGGAGAACGGTTTGCAGCCCTTGTCTTCTAGAACAACTCAGCAGATTTCTGCCCTATCGACTTCCTTCCTGAGCCACTCTTGGCTTCCCTGATGCCTCACTCTGCAGTACTCTAACATCATAAGTTGGAAGAACACAATGAAGGAAATGAGGTGCTTAAAACATTGGGGGGAGGGGTGGAGGAGCAGGCTCTTGAATTGGGGGGAGGGGTGGAGGATCCAGACTAGGCTCCCCAGGAATGACTCCAGGGCAGGACTGAACTGGCCCACCTGGGCAGCTGGCCTCTGGGAGGCTGCACCTCTTGCCTCTGACCCAGGAATCAGGAAGCTGGACCCAAGCAGGGACCACTGCTTTCATTCACCCCCAACAACTGACTGTTTCTTGATATCCAGGAAGCTAGTAAGTGGATGCTGGAATGGTGGTGCAGAAAACTTCAAGTCGGGGGTTTTGCCTCAACAGAAAAACTGCCAGAAGGGGCAGAAAGCTGGCCTCCGTCTCACGTCTAACTTTTAAGACTTGCCTGAGTGTGTCTCACTACTCAAATTTATTCAAGAACAGAATCCTAGCTGCAAAGGAAAGAGTTCATGTTTGTCTCTCCTGCTCGAATGTAGCCTTATGGGAGCAGAGACCATGCCTAGTGGCTCCCCACTACACCACCTGTAGCTTCTGCACTACCAGGCACACAGCAATAATTTAGCATGTCCAAGGTGACAGTGCTGGATCCGGGCACTACCCTAAGCTCTTTTTTTTTAATAAAGATTTTATTTATTTATCTATTTGACAGAGAGAGAGAGAGAGAGAGAGAGAGATCACAAGTAGGCAGAGAAGCAGACAGAGAGAGAGGGGGAAGCAGGCTCCCTGCAGAGCAGAGAGCCCGATGCGGGCCTCGATCCCAGGACCCTGAGATCATGACCTGAGCCGAAGGCAGAGGCTTTAACCCACTGAGCCACCCAGGCGCTCTACCCTAAGTTCTTCATGTGCATTAATTCCTTTAATTCTCACAACAAACTTCAGATGTAGGTATTATTACTCTCCCCAGTTTACAGATGTAGAACAGGCACAGAGAGGTGAAGTAAGTTTGCTAAGACCATACAGTGATAAAGAGGACTTGAACCCAGCAGTTCAGACCCAAGGCCTGTACTCTTCCTCAATACGCTTTACTGCCTCAATGTTTTTTGCAAGTATGCCCATTTAAACGTTTACTGAGTCATATTACACAGTGGATTGATCCTATACAAATTCATAATTACTGAGTACTTTTATAAAGTTTAACATGTTTAACTATAGAGATGGTTATGCTTTGTTACCATTTGTACTAGTAACTTTTTTTTTAATCCTTACCCAACCTGTGAGATAATCTGTCCAAAGGTGAATACCATTAGTGATTCAAGTGGGTTGAAGTAATATTCAAGGACTTCATACTTCTTAGACTCATAAAAACTTCTCAGTAACTAAAGAAATATCCTTGAGTGTATTTTATATATATATATGCATGTATATATATATAGTGAGTATGCATATATATATATGTGGTCTGTATATTTGCTAATACTTTAAGAGAACTTTATGTGCTGCATTAATCAACACAAGAACAACAATGAACATTAGGCTCCATGTTTCTCAATTCCTAACTTAAATGTTAATACGTAAGTCAATTACATTTTAAATTGTCTTAATCACTTACAGTTGTCATTTCATTGTGGCTTTTGGAAAAGCAAAAATGCACAGGATAGAAAACTGGGCAACTTTCCCCCAAAGTTTAGCTCTGTTACTGTCATGGGATGCTCTCACCCGTGTTTTCATTCCCATAGTTAACAACAAAAGTAAAACTGGCTGTTATTTGGTAGTTCTGAGAAGAGTGTGATGATGTTTGTAAAGATCTCTGAACTGCTAGAAGAAAGGTATTAATAAATACCAAAGCATAAACCTCTTAAATAGTGCACTATTTAATGAGGGATAGATGATTCAGGTGGACTCTGAGTCATTATTAAGGCGATGCCCTAAAATAGTAATAGAGGAATTATTCCAAAGATGTTTCATGGATTCCTAGATTATCAGATATTTAAATTCTCCTATAGTTCTCAGACCATATGATATTTGAAGCAATACTGAGAAGGCAGAAACAGTCCATTTCAAAGGTAATGACTTAAAATGGGCAGAAGTTTCTTCATCAGATAGACTGGAAAACTGGAATACATCCAGTTCAGACTTCCCATTGAATTCACGGTGAATGGGTAGCCATTGCCCCATATGGGAGTGACAGGGAACTTCCTCAGCATGCTGTACTTGCTAATTGCTGTTTGCACACCACTGGGGATTCCCAAATGCTTTCCGGTAAGAGAAATGTCCATCTAGCTGTGGAGGAGCCAGTTCAGGCAAGGCTAATTTGCTCATGGATAACAGTTCTTAGGCAAGCACCAAAATAAATAAATAAATAAATAAATAAATAAATAAATAAATAAAAAATAAAAATAAAAAAATTAAAAAAAAAGGCAGTTTGTGACAGCTTCAGAGCTGTCAGTTCACAGTTAAAGATGTGTGAGACACCATCCCGTGGAGTGATTGTCAATCTTAACTTTTTTTTTAACCTTAAGCCATCTCTTGACAAACATACCGTTTTGTATTCTCCTTTGATAATGAAATTTCAAAATAAATTTTGTGAATAAAAGTAAGTCAAAGGAAAGATAAATTTAGGAAATACTTTTCCACGACTATTTAAGCACTCCCATCCTCCGAGGTTTTTCACGGCTTAAGATACATTCTTCTGGTGTAGTACAATCTTCTGCGGATGCTACGTTAGCTATTCTGGAGAGCTATCCGCAGACGGGCCCTGAGACATGCATGGATTGCGCTTGAGAACTTGGACTTTGTGCCTACGGTTAGATTACTGTTCATTTGCTCATTTATTTTCAAGACAAACTGCGCTGTTCCTTCATGGCAGCAGACTCAATATGTCCTTTCTTTGGTAGTGCTTCCTAGGGGCTTAAATTCAAGTAGTACGGTATAGGTTTATTTACGGCACATTCATTGGTTTCATTGGATGCTCCCGTCCCCGAGTACCCTGGCAATCGGTTAAAGGTTTGTCGGCACCTTTGCTCACAGGATTTTCCTCACTTGGTTCGGTTTACCACACGCTATCCATAAACGATGCAGATGGAATTCATTTCCAACACAGGAACGTGACAACTGTTTCGGTTTGGGTCTATCCTTAATAAAACCGAAGAACAGACGCCCGCAACTGGACGCTGTAGATTTTGACTTCTATTTCTAGCTTGTCAGATTTCCCCAACGGCGGGTTTGCTTCCTAAACGAGGGGTGTTTCCTCATCTGCTTTTGCATCACTGAACTGAATTCAGGAAGCAGTAGACGTTGGATTGGAATACGACAGAGAATGTTGCTCTACCAATAGAGGGATGGGTAGATTTAGAGAACAAATTGACAAATCCCGGCCTGTTTTCCACGGGCGTATTTTCTATTTCTAGGCGGGCGACCTCAGGTCAGTTTTCAAAAGTTTTTTTTTTTCTTTTCCTTTTCAGCGCAGAAGAGACGCTCTCTGAGAGCCAAAACTGAGTGTCAGCGCGCCCCACCCCATTCGCCTCCAACGGATCTCATTAGCCTTCCCGCCCACAAAGAGCCACTACTACAATTCCCAGCAAGCATCGCGCAGTGCCGCAAAAGGACGAGGCCCCACTGGCATGCTGGGGGTTGTAGTGCCTGAGCCTGACTACTCTTTCCTTGTATTAGGCATTCCCACTCGGAAGACGGTGATGCGCTGCTACAGCAGGCTCTCCAGTTTCGTAGTCGGAGCTAAACGTGCCCAAGGATTGCGCCCTTCTGCCCTGCGGTGCGCATCGTACCGGTGCCACGGGGCTTTGCTCCGCCCTCTGTGCACGCCCGTTCCCTTGACAGCTTGAGCCCCGAGCGGCCGCGAGGCCTGGAGTGCGCAGGCGCACCAGCCGGCGCCGCGCAGGGCTGGACTCGAAGGCGGGACGAGCGCAGGGGCCTCCCGGCCGCCGGGGCGCGCACGTAGGCACGCAGAGGCCGTCACGTGGGGTGCCGAGGATCGCAGT
>LNAC01000175.1:1046104-1142608 GCA_002007465.1 Ailurus styani | reverse complement strand
AGCCGGCCGGGAGAGAGTACAAAACCACTGCCACCCAGGGCGGCTGCCACCAGAGAGGAGCGAACTCTAGACTCGCCCGTGGAGGAGACCTGGGGCCGCTAAGGAAACGGCGGGGAGGGGAGCGAGGAGGAGAGACGCTGAGGACCTGGCGCCGCCGCCGCCGCCGCCGCCATCTTGCGGTCCCGCGGGGGCGCCTCCCGGGTGCTGCCCGCGCCGCTGCCCGCGCCTGGCACTCGTCCTTGGCCCCCGAGGGCCGTCGGGCGTTGTCTGGGAGGGTGTGGGTGGGCGGTGACCTTCGAGCGTGCGCTCGGGTCTGCGGCGGGAAGGGGGGGTCTGGGGGTGGCGCAAGCGCGTCGGTCGCCGGAGCCGGCTGTCAGCGGCGGTGGGAGGCAAGGCAAGACGGCTGTGCGGCGGCCCTGGACTCGGTTCCGAGAGGGAGAACTGCCCCTCGGCCTCGAGCAGGGGCTGGGTGGAGCCGGTCCTCGGCCCTCGCGCAGGGGGTTGCTGCCTACCTTTTACCTTGTTTAGAATTGGGCTGTCAGGTACGAGGAGCGCTAGGGAGGCGGAGAAGCCCATGAAGTCCTCTGGTTATGACTTACCCGGTTGTGTTGGCAGAGACCCAAGCGCGTGCGGGCAGGAAAGCTATGCGTCAGCCCGGGAATTGATAGTAGTAGGTTAATAGTAGACGTCTTCCTGGTCCTCCGGTATGACATTTCAGCTCACCTTCCGCGTAGGGCGGACCTGCTGTTTGCTCTTGTTCAGCTCTTTGGCTTAGCTCTTTTGCTGCGGAATCTTCAGGGTTGGGGACTTTCACCTTTACGTTTGCGGTTTATGAGAAGGCTGATGAGGTGTCACTCAGCGCTGGAGCGCCCTTGATTTACTTAGTAGCAATGCCTGTGATGAATTATAACTCCGATTTGGTGATCCCTCAGGAATCCTAAAGGGCTCTTTGGCCCATTTGTTTTTCAGTATGTAGGGTACTTTAGGGAAAAAAGTTAAAACCGGCTTCTTTTTAGGAATACCGAAAGCGTGTGGCGATCCAAAATGGAAAGCAGATTCCTTCCTGTCTCCATTTAAAGTGTTAAGTGAATCGCTTTTTGGAAGGTTCGTTATCTTGTATTTCAATTTCAGCAGTTATGATGATAGCAGTTTTTGTGAAATGTGTAACCATTTCAGTGCTTAAAACAAAATAAAGCCTTTATTGTTGTACAAGATCGAGTCCAAAGGACAAAACAATTGCTTTCCATAGGCAACGTTTTAAATAGTTTTAGGAATTTTAAAATATTGTTTTCTGGTATTAGAGTAATATTGTGTAGCTACTTTATTTTGCAAGCTTTTTAGTACATTTGCACAGTTCTTTGGAAATGGGAGCTGCTTTTTCAGTAAGGATTTGGTTTTAAGACAAATATTTTGAGGGGCACTAAGTGTATTTTATTGTAACAAGTTTTTGTGTGTGGCATTTCACATCGTTTTAGCTGAAAGAAAAAAACACCTTTGGGGAATCATGAAATTACCTTAGATAGCCATTATCTTTGGTTGGAGGAATTTAATGTTACCCCTGTAATGGATTGTGTTCTCTTGAGAAGTTAAAAGAACTTTTACTTTTACTTTTTGACAGGCCGAGTTTACAGAGGAAATTTCTCTATTGGAATAACCATATGTGTATTGCCGTTAGGGACTTAGAAGCCTTTAAAACCAGTTTTAGGTCAGGAAATGTCCATAGAATTTGAAGCTTTCTCCCTAGAAAAGTTGTAATGTTGCCGTAGTAAGAGGCTAATAATAGTGGAGAAGCAAGCCTAAAAACAACTGAGAACCCTACACAATTAACATTTCATATGTTTCACTTATTTTAGGTATTGTAGAGTTATTAGTCATGATTATAGAACAGGTTTTTCTTGTGTTATGGAAGAAAGTAATTCACAAGGACCATTTTAATTTTTTTTATTTTTTAAAGATTTATTTATTTAACAGAGAGAGATTACAAGTAGGCAGAGAGGCAGGCAGAGAGAGGAGAAGCAGGCCTCCTAAAGAGCAAGGAGCCGGATGCGGGGCTAGATCCCAGGACCCTGAGATCATGACCTGAGCCGAAGGCAGAGGCATTAACCGGCTGAACCACCCAGGCGTCCCACAAGGGCGATTTTAAAAAGTTTCGACATCAATAACCACTTTTTAAAATTGACTTCAAAAAAGAAGTATTTCATTGAAAAATTTAGAGAGACATACTCAGTCGGGGCACTTATTTAGTGAACACTTATTGAAAGCTTTTTGCCATCCCTGTATTAAGATTATTCAGCTGAGTAATACAGCAGTAATCAGTTCATATTTGGGGATTCAGTGCTAGACAAGGTGGGAGAAAAGATCGACAGTTTGTACTTAAATGGGGAAAGTACCCATTACAACAGTGAAACATTTTAGGTTTTATCTTTGCCCCTGAGGAGCTCTTGAGACTAGTGAGGGAGACCTAAAAGGCATGTAGGTGCTATAACAGAGGCATACTGGTATGAAGAAAGACCCCTTCCCTAACTCCCCCTCCTCGGATTCTTGTTAGAGTATTATTTTCATTTAGGGAATGGGGGGAAAAGGGTTGGGCAAGGGAGTGGTGGTTTACTCAAGCACTGATGTAAAAGAATGTGTGGCTTATACTTAGTGGTTTGCTGTGTGCTTCTGTTCTAGGGTGAGATAATGGGGACGATTGGGAAACAGGGTAGGATGATGAATTAAGAGAGGCGACCTTTGGTGTCATATGATTTCTTCCTTCTTAATGTTATTTTTCTAGTCAAAGGTTAATGATTTGCTTTGATGGAAATCTCTGTATTCCAGTGCACAGTTCAACACTAAGTAAGGAGACTCATTTAGAATCCACAAACTCCTCATGCTTAGTTTGATGAATGATATAAAGTCATTTCATTTTCACTTGCCCTAAGTCGTCTGTAATTTTTAGTGTAAGTCTGTTAAAGGATAGTTTGCAGAATTCTCTTATCTTTCAGTAGGCTTATTTGAATTCTTTTGAACTCAACATTTGACTAAGATGGTTTCTCCAAGAGGGACTTGTTTAATCATTCTGAGAATAGGTAGTGAATTTTTCTGTCATATGCATAACAGTCATCTTGATAGGAATTATCAGCACTTTGCACAATTATGGAGAAACAGATACCAGTTTAATACATTTTTATAAATAGCTCTATTTTATTAAAAATTTTGTTTTATACAATTGCCAACATACGAAGGTTCTTTTATAATGGTGTAATGAATTCTAAGGTAGCTCTTTTGTTGCTTTGGTAAAGAAAAAGAGGTAGATACTTTCAAATTCTGTTTAAATCATGGCAGTAATTTGACCTAGAATTCAGATTTGAAATTTGATATTATATCTGAGAGATGATTTTTTTGTCTTGTTATAATTTATTATTATAAATTTTTTCCAATTGTTATGTAATTTATTTGTATAGTAGTATTGTAGTTTTGGAGAATAGTTGGAAGAAGGAACTTTAGAAAATGCTAAAATAAATTGTGAACATATTCTTCCTCTTAATATCAGAAAAAGGACAATAGACCAAAACCAATTATGTTGAAGGTGGCCCATAGCAGTATCAAGCCAATAAAGAAAATTAAGCTCTCTGAGGAACCAAGAAACTGTTAATGTGTCTGCCAGAGTATCTTTGAATAGCAGCACATTACTGAGAAGTACAAGTGAGGATGTAGAGTTCTACTTTTGGCACATTTTTCGGTCTTTCAGATCAGCTCCTGTTTCACAGTGGCTTCATCAGATCCCTGGGGTGATTTCCCCAGCCCTTTCCTGGGCTACAGACATCTTATTACTTCATTCCTTAAAAGCTTTTGAGTAGCTCTTGATTGCCCCCTGGATAAAAGTGTTTTTTTTTTTTTTTAGTATGACATTTAAGCCCTTCCCTGATGTGCTGTCTCCTCTTGTAACACCTGTTCACCTGCACACATCCATACTTTTCCCCCTGAGAAAGAATCACATATCCCAGCTTGTTTGTTCTGTTTTTATTGGTAAAGGTAAAATCCCTCATGACTCATACTTAGACCGTGTTCCCTCAGATATTTTCCCTCTCATGTTTTAAACCACTGACTTCTTCCTTTAAACATGTAAATACACAAGTTTTTCATTTTAAAAACAAATAAGCAAACAATAACTTCTTTGACTTCCAACTCCTTCTGGTATATGTCCCTCTTTGTCCCTCATTTCCTTTGCAGTCAGACTTGGAAAAATTGTCCCTGTTCACTGTCCAGTGTCTCACCTCTTGTCCACTGTAGTACTACGTCTTATGTAGTACTCACTGCTTATTGATTGCTGATCGCATCGATCATTTCCAATTCTTATTTCTTTGGCACTTGGCATTATTAACAATTTCTCTCTTTAAAAACTCAAGTCTTTTGACTTCTGTGTAATTGTCTTCTAATATTCTTTGTTGTCTTTATTGTCTCATTTGTCGGATTTTTCTTAATTGCTTATGTTTCTGAGGTTCTGATTTGGTTTTATCTCTGAACTTTCTTGTACAGTCTCATTGTTTTGATGACTTCTTCTCTTCCTTGCTCTCTCTTTGCACTCTCTTTGGGTTCACAACCAAATTTATATTTTAATTGAGGCTTTACAGTAGTCAGTTTTAGAATTGCTTATTGACTCTCTGGATTTGAATTTTTAACTCAGACTTTTTGCGGGGGAGGGGTAGTGGAAGATAGAATCTTAAACAGGTTAGGAGCCCTACACAGGGCTTGATTTCACAACCCTGAGATATGGCCTGAGCCGAAATCAAGAGTCCCGCTCTTAACTGACTGAGCCACCCAGGAACTCCTTAACTAAGACATTTCAAACTCGGTATATCCCAAATGGGTTTCTTACAACCCAAGCCTATTTGTCTTCCCATATTTTTAATTTTCTGTGGCATCATGATTACCTATACCAGAAATACTCTGTATATCTCCTAATTAAGATCTGTATTTCTACATCCCAGAGATAACTCTTGAATCTCTTTTAAAACAACTCTGCTTTTAAATTTATTCATTTAATTATACAAGAAAGATTTGAGTTTCCGCTATGTGTAATAAGTGTTGAGTAAGTGTTAGAACTACAGTTTTGAATAAAACAATCTTTGTTACTCATGAGGCAATTCAGTGGGAGAGATAGACACCAATCCAGTAATCAGAAGAAGGAAATGTAGCTATGAAGTGGTGTGTAGTGCTATGAAAATGTGAAATAGAAGACTTTGGTATGGAAAGGGAAGATACAATTCAACTAAGATTTTCTAAGAATGAGAGGTTTCCTGAGTGAAAAAGAAAGGAAAATGCACTGGGAGCTGCATGTATTTGCAAAGATCCTGTGACAGGAGGGAGGATGAAACATTTAATGTTACTTAACATGTTAAACTGACATCTCATGAGTGTGGTGCTGGTTTGTAGGTTGAGTAAGGAGTTGTGTTTTTATCCTAACCTACTGAGGGATTTTAAGTGGGGGGAATGCTAGAGGTAGAGGGATTGGAGTGATAATTACATATGTATTAAAAAAAAACCAACACAATTCTGGCAACAACATCAGGTAATATTAGAGGGGAGGTAGAGATGAATTAGGCAGTTGTTTCGGTCCAGGCAAGAACTTGGTCTGAGGTATTGGAGATGGTGAAAAGTTAGAGGGTCAAGCCAGTGAGACTTGGTGGTTTATTAGATAAGCTTATGCAGGGTAGAGGTATCTTGGATGTCTCTAAGATTTCTGGCCTACCTAACCGGAGGAATGGTGGTGCTGTGCGCTGAGCTTAGAAAAGAAACACTGGGTATTTGAAGGAGTAACACGTGTGTTTTACTTGGGTTGTGTGGGAGAGTGGTAGGAGGAGGATCCTGATCTCATTAGGTATGTTAGATGTGTTTGGGTCCTTTCAAGATAATTAATGAGAAGGTAACTTAGTAGGTTTTGGTTATGTGGATGTGTTACTGAGGGAGAGGTCTGGGCTTTGGATAATTACTTTATTTCGGGTGATCTCTTGTCTTTTTTCTGCAAGTCTGTAGACAGGCCTGCTTTTCACTAGTGTCACACTCCTGCCAGAACTACCCTTTGTAAAATGCAAACCTGATATTATTGCTCCTTTGTTTAAAGAACTTGGCATGTTTTCCCGGTATGTAGATGAAAAAGTCCAAGATCCAATGCCTGTCTCTTCATTTCTCTTCATAGCTCTGGTTACATGAAACCATTTTCCCAAAGATTTTAAGCTGTTGCAAGACTTTGCAGAGGCTCTGCCCAGAGTATTTTTCTCCCTCATATATGTCAAGTAGTCTCCAGTTTAAGAATCCCTTCCTTTTGTGAAGTCTTTGACTTTGCAGTGCACGTTGGTCACCACCTTCCTTCTTCAGGCCACTGTTGAAACTTGTGCTTATCTGTAATATCAGCGCTTAACCCCATTACATAGTATTTATGCTTGTGTATTTTTTCTCTTCCAAACCGTAGGTTAACTGCTTGAGGATATACTTGTTTATTTTTATGTCCATGGTAACAAGATCTGGCATGGATGATTGCCCAATTAACGTTGATTGTGTTGATAGGACTCTGATGATTTCTCCAATAATTCCATGGTTTGCATCTTGGATCTCTTTTCAGTGGGGTTTTTCATCTGTCTTTGCAGGTAGTTGTGTTTTCAAATTTTTTTTTAGTTCCGGAAAAGGGAAGAGTAAGGTATTTTGTTAAAAGCTGGCTAACCATAACTTTTTTTCATCTTTGTGCTTCACCTTTTTTTTTTTTTAAAGATTTTATTTATTTATTTGACACAGCGAGAGAGAGAGAGAGAGAGAGAGAGAGAGAGAGAGAGAGATCACAAGTAGGCAGAGAGGCAGGCAGAGAGGAGGAAGCAGGCTCCCCGCTGAGCAGGGAGCCCAATGCGGTCCTCGATCCCAGGACTCTGGGATCATGACCTGAGCCGAAGGCAGAGGCTTTAACCCACTGAGCCACCCAGGCGCCCTGTGCTTCACCTTTTTTCCTTTGTGAAGTGTGAAGCAGGACTAGGTGATTTCCTGGATGTTTTTCTGGCCCTGAAGGTTTTGAATGTGTGTGACAGCTGAGAACAAAAAGAAAACAAGATGTTTCTCTAAGTGGAAAAACAAATATAAAGTATTGGGAAAACTTGATTTGTTCTTGGAGTTTGGTATTTTGTGATTGTTAGCGTTGGTAATTTTTTTGTTGGTTTACTGTATTAGTTACCTTTTAATTTCCTTTAGGTAAGACCTTCCTTCATCATGCAGAGGTGTTCTGTGAGGAGAGTCTGTTAGCAAGCACCCTTTTCTTTTCTCAGAGGCATTTTCTACCCTCTCTTTTTCTTGTGCTTTTGGATCTTAACCCCGATGGACTATTTAGTAAAGTCTTAGGTGCTTTTCAGAGGAGAAGGTAGTTAATGTTAATATAGAATGAATCTTAACTTTTCTCTTCAACCTTAAAAAGTTGTTTTAAAAGAAGATTAAATGTAAGAGGGGAGCCCTTTTGCAAAAGCTTGTTTATTTTAACTGAAATGTGACTCAAATTATTAGATTAAAAAGTTTAAAACTCCTTATGAAAGCTTTCAGATCCATAAAAATATTGTAATGAACTTTTATACTTAAATCTAATAGCTTTATATGCTTAAATTTAATAATTGTAGCATTTTATCATGTTTATTTTTTGTATGTTTGCTGTGCTGGGTTTTAAATAGATTCTGGATATCAGACATTTCAAAACTAAATACTTGAGCTTTTCTAATAAAGGGACATTTTCTTTACATAATTTTAATGTCATTATCTTAAGACTAAAAATAATTAATATCATTTAATATTTAATCTATCGAAATATCAGTCTTCTGTGTATTGCATTTGGTTGTCATGTATCCAACTCTTAATTTTAAACACTGCCTCTCCCACCTCTTTTTTCTTTTTCTTTTTTTTGTCATACTGTTTACTTGTTGAGAAGATCAGGTGGTTGTTCAGTAGAATGTCTGATATTCTAGATATGTCTGAAATGTGTTTCCTGTAAATTCGGTTTTAGATTTGAAGGCTTGATTAGATTTAGGTTTCAGTATTTATTGGTAAAAATACTTCATGGATGGAATTCTGTCACATCAGGTAAAAAACATCTACATAGATATTTTTCATGACTTACTTGTCATTAATATACCATAGTTTGCTTAGCTGCTGTTCTGTTTGGAATTTGGAATGTTCTCTATAAGTAATCATGAACATTTGTAGTATTTCAAAATTCAGGTTTAAATGAATGAGTTAATGTGTATTTAGCTTTTTAAGGATTTAGTTACCATTTTTAAAAATAGAGATGTTAATTAAAGAAGAATTGTTAAGATGAGAGGACTTTAAATACTTAGCTTGCAGTGTAATTCAGTAGGTTTCTTATGGGCCTGCATTTTGACAACTTTTATTTTGAAGCTGTGTACTTCCATATATACATCCATCCATCCACACACATATATCCATTTATATGTATTTACTTTAGTGCTTGGATAATCTGACGTTGAGTTGGAGTGACTGCCATACCTTTAAAGGTATAGGGTATCTTTGTTTCCTGTTTAGTTGTTTTCTCTATTAAACAAACTGGGAAGATGAAGCACTTGGTCTTGTTTTCTGAGTGCTGTTCCTACTGCCAAAAAGTTAACTAACAGTAAATCCTCAGAAAATGTGTTTTTCTGAGATTTTTTAAGTTTCCTCTTCAGCACTTTGCTTTCTGAACAAATTAAGCTAATAGGTATACATGTTAAAAAGTCCTCCTGATCATAAAATTCTTGACACTAAGTATGGAATGCTTAATGTAGTGAATTGAAAAAGGATGGAAAAGTGTAAGGCAAATAAAAATTACTCAGTGTTACTGTCTAGAAATAACGACTGCTAACATTTGATGTATTTCTTATGTTTTCTGTATATAATTCTACACACTTATTATCCTGTATTTTTGTTAATATTATTGTGATCATTTTCTCATGTTATGAATATTTTGCTTCTGACCTAACAAGTTTTAGATCTGTAAGTCGTGCTAAAAATTTTAATTTCCATTTCTCCCCAGATACCATTTTCCTTTTGTTTCCTACCATCCTACTTAATTAGATTTTAAAAAGTTATCTAAACTCCTGGGCGCCTGGGTGGCTCAGTGGGTTAAAGCCTCTACCTTCGGCCCAGATCATGATTTCAGGGTCCTGGGATCGAGGCCTGCATCGGGCTCTCTGCTCCGCAGGGAGCCTGCTTCCTCCTCTCTCTCTGCCTGCCTCTCTGCCTCCTTGTAATCTCTCTCTTTCTGTGTCAAATAAGTAAGTAAAATCTTAAAAAAAAATAAACTCTTAAGTATGGAGCCACCTCTTTTTTAATAAAGATGTTAAATTAAGTATCAGGCATCCTTCATGTTTACTCTTGAATGGAAATGTTCTCTTTCAAATAGTTTTTTAGGTGTGTGTATATCTTATTTTTCTTTAGTAGAAGATTTCACAATGGAAGGATGTAATTTATATAAAGTTACAAATCAAAATGTTCTGTTTCTGTGAAAAGACAATTTATTGTTTATTCTCTCCCTAATGTTTTCAAGACAGTTGCTGGGATTGTTTAGCAGAGTGAGCAGCCTGTGCATCAAAAGGCCTGAAAAAGCACTTCTAAAATGTTTACAATAACTTTATACAGAATGTTAATAAAGCTGAGAAAATTTAGGATTGAATTATCTGTCACCTTGCCATAGAGTAGAAGGTATTCTTTAATTAAAGCCATCAGCAGGTGAAGTTGATCATAATGTTACATAATTTTAGAGCCCAGGGGACCCTTGGAGGTCATTCTGGTCTACTGATGCTAAAATGCATGGGGTTAGACTGCCCTGGAGAAGTCAGGTGATTGGCTCAAGGTCACTCACCTAGCTAAATGGTTTTAGATTTGAAGCCTCTAATTCAGTGTACTACTTTATGGTTTTTACAAATGTCATATTACACCATCAATAGCAGAAACTAGCCCCTGCCTCCCCAGAAGGCTTCCAAAGGAATGAATAGAATAGATGTTTTGACTTTTGACTTAGGTGCTTTTCCATGTGGAGGTAATGGATGCGTATTTAACTATATGATCAAAACACTACTATATTATTTGAAACTGGTACAAAAGAAATAAGACAGGCTTCCTGCCAATTGGTAACTTCTTTTAACTATGTCTTTAGCCCCATTCTAGATGGGAAAAATTGTTCTTTGTTTTTTTGTTTTGAATGACTACACACTACTGTATTAAGTGGATTTTGGTGAATTTTCATCTACATTCTAGTCACGTATTCATGATTCAGGATCCATATTTTTATAAGTAGTGTTAGTGAAGCTTTAAACAAGATATATTATTTTTTAAAACCTTGAATAGAATTTGACTCATTTTTATTTTCCAGAAAGTAGTACTCTGTTTATTTGTACAGATATATTTATACAATATAATAGTTATTCACTACCTGCTTTGCCAGAGATTTTTATAGCTGCTCGGGATATAGCAGAAAACAGAACAAAGACCCAGTCTTCATGGGCCTTGCATTCAAGTCTGAGATTTCAGTGTATTTGGAAAAAATAAAAATAAAAAACACAAATAAGGTGACTTCATTTTAAAAAATTCCAATGAAAATGTTTTAGGGCTTTCTTGGGTGTAAAACATAAGATATTTTCTTACTGTTTATGATACTTTAGGAAATATTAAGTTGACCTATGTATTGGGACCAAGGAAAATACAGTATCCTTTTAAAAATCTATTTTGTATATTAATGATTTGACTGCCATTTCATGGCTTTTTACTGTAGAAATCTACCTGGAATGCTTAGGAATTAGGAAACAACTGTAGCTAGGTAATTAGCCTAAAATAAATACAGAATTTATGAGAGTTCAAACTCTGGAGTCACACCTGATTTTACTTCCCCACCTTCACTGTGCGGTAGTTTATGGTCTTGGACAAGTGTTTTAATTTCTCTGAGTCTGAGTTAACTTGTTATCTGTAAAGTGGGGATAATGAAGTGTCTACGTCGTAGACTTGTTGTGTGGGACATAATTCATGCAAAGTTCTTGATAATGGCAGTGCCCAGTAAAGGCTGGCTGTTACGAAAACTTGTTGGCACTATTTTTACTATTACCGCCATGCTACTATAATTGTGGAGAATCTTAGTAGATGTTCTTTATACTATACAGTGTATACTCCACATGCATGGTTATTTTAACATGACATTATTCAGGCGTATAATCCTTCTGTAACTAGAATACTGTATAATCAGTGTTATAGCTGTTAATTTGCTAAAACCTGTGGAAACATTGAAGTGTAGTCATCACCTGCGGCATTTATGTATTTGAGCTAAACATGCAGTCTTCCTCTTAGGATTTTTACTATTCTGTTTCAATAAAGGTAGGATGAAGGAGTAAAAATGTAATGGTTCACCTAAATGACTTAAGAACTAGAGTTACAGCATTTGAAACAAAGCACACATATTTCTGATATTTTTTATTTTGTTACATGTTAATTAAGAAAAATCCACGTGACTATTCAACCGTACTTCCAGTGCATATATAGCCAACAAGTAGTATTAAGCAGTTACTGTGACTTACGGTCTGTGTTAATTACTCCAGTTCATTGAGGAATGAATTGATCTTAGGGAGCTTATAGTTTAGTTGGATGAGATGGGACATGTACATAATAAAGTAAGCAAGAAGTGCTGTGAGAGAGGTATAGAGTATGTGTCGTGTGAATTGTATGGTCAGTCATGTTTCTCCTCCAAGATTCATGCTTTGGTTCATTGCACTGTCTGCTATTAATTATTCAGAGGCCACTAACTGAGTCTGTTCCTCATAGCCAAGAACTCAGAAAGACCTTGTCAAGAACTGAAGGGTCTGAAAATGGAGTGTACTATACTTTTATGAATATTGGTAGAATATATGAGATTCCTGGGTTCAGAGACAAAGGACTTTATTATTCATGACAGTGCATGTAACATGAGCTTCGTATTTGTGTTGATTTATTTTGCTCCCTCAAAGGGCAACACATGGGTTCAGTTCAGGCGGATGCTACTCACATAGTGGGTTCGCATCATAGCTGAGAAGCCGTTGAGTGTAGGGAATCTGAGTCTTTGCCAATCGGCTGCATGGAAATTTACCTGACCTTTTTTTCCTAGAGGAAGACCTTATCTTTATTACACAGAACAATAAAAAGCCTGCTCTCTCCTCAGGAGGGAGGCATTGTTTTCCAAGACTGTTCACTTTTTAAGTACATCCTTGACAGGATAACCTGGATGAAAGCCCCAATGCCTCCACATTGAAAACATGCAGAAATGCTGGAGACCTGTAGAGAATTACCTCCCAGCTGGCCTTGGAGTAGCTAGCCTAAATGGATGTCTCAGAGTTCATGAGTTAATGTTCATGTACATTGCCTTTTTATTTTTAAGCTGCATCTCAGGCCTTTTCTGTTTCTGAAATGCTCTATGCTATAGACTACTGCTTATCCTGAATTAAAGCTTCGATCTCTTTAGAGTAAGCAAATATTGAACTCAAATTGATATGCATGCTGGGGTGTTTAGGAGTGGGTATACTGATGTCTTCAACTTCTTTTGCATTAAAAATAAGATGGATGGACAGAGATGGATAAATATGTTGATAGTCTCAAAGTAAATACAACAAAATGTTAATCGTTGAGTCTAGGGAATATTATTGTTTACAGTGATTTCAATTTCTTTCTTTCTTTCTTTCTTTCTTTCTTTCTTTCTTTCTTTCTTTCTCTCTTTCTTTCTTTGAGGATTTTATTTATTTGACAGAGAGACACAGTGAGAGAGGGAACACAAGCAGGGAGAATGGCAGAGGGAGAAGCAGGCTTCCCATGGAGCAGGGAGCCCGATGTGGGGCTCAATCCCAGGACCCTGGGATCATGACCTGAGCTGAGCCAAGGCAGATGCTTAACGACTGAGCCACCTAGGCGCCCTGATTTTAATTTCTTTGTATGAAAATTTGCAGTAAAATGTTGAGGGGGAAAAAACCAAGCCAACCGCTGTCTTCTATTCTCTCCCCCAACTCAGTTTTTGCAGCTAAACTCACCTTGGCATTTCAAGAAAACTTCAATGTCAATTCATATCAAAATGTAGATGGATGACAACGTTTCTTTCTTTTTTTTTTTTTTTAAGATTTTATTTATTTATTTGACAGAGAGAAATCACAAGTAGGCAGAGGCAGGCAGAGAGAGAGAGGAGGAAGCAGGCTTTCCGCTGAGCAGGGAGCCCGATGTGGGCCTCGATCCCAGGACCCTGAGATCATGACCTGAGCCGAAGGCAGAGGCTTTAACCCACTGAGCCACCCAGGCGCCCGGATGACAACATTTCAAAAATTTGTCTAGTCAGAGTGGTTCTACTTTTAGCTGTTTTAAGCGTTATGGGCTTCTTTTTAAAATTAGGGATTTGGAGAATTAGGGTCCCACTTTTAGAAGGAAATCATTTTTCTGCATGCTAGCATTTTAGGTATATAGCCTGAGTATAAAGGACGTTTCATACAGGAAAAATATTTTTAGGTAAAGGAGGCAGACTAGTTCCACTTGGCACATCCTTCTTGGTGAATTGCCCTAAACCTTTACTACATTTTTGAAATTTTAGTTTGCAGGTTTTTTCAAATTCATGTCCGGACTTTTTTTTTTTACACAGAGACCATATTTGTGTCTGTTATATTTCTGATTTTTAGAATTTGGGGCAGGGCATAGGATTTCGGCTTACTGGCAATAGCAGTTGTTCTTGGAATTAGGACACAATGCTTAGTAACAGGATATGTTATAGCTGCTTAAAAGTGAGGCTAAATAAAGTAGGAAACAACTCTTGTAACTATAAAAGATAGGATTATTTTGATTATAGTTTTTTTTATCTGATGAGTACAGTAAGTGTAACCTGTATCGTGGAATTTTCTTATTTTATATGGAATACTATTATATACAAAAGTGAAATTTCATCTCTAACCTAGGAAGTATGTATGAAACGGTAACTGTGATTGGTGACTAGTATACTATTAGATAGTCTGAAAATGGACTATTTCAGTGATTGTTTCTAAATGTTAAAGTAAGCATTTACATTAGGCAACTGGCAGGATTTTCCTCAACTAAAGGGATTAAGTTTTAGAAGTCCTCAAAAAGTACTTGTTTTTTTGTATAAATTAAGATGTTTACTTTCTCATCAAAACTGCTTTTCACTTTTTCTTCAGGTTTTTTTTAAGGCTACATTAAGAATCAGCTTTTCTAAAGAAATTATTGTTTTGCATAAATGAAAAATATGTACTGTTTATAGAATTACCAAAAAGTTAAATGCCCATGTAATCACTGCCTAGGACAAGAACCTAGGGCTTGGCTAATCATTCTAAAAACCTTCCTTGTACCCTCCCAATTACTGTCTCTTTCCCTGCAGAGTTGATCTCTATAGTGTATGGTAATCGGTCCTTGTTTTCCTTGTTTTTCCTAATGGTTTAACAACCAGAGCTTTGCAAAGAATAAGTTTTCAAATTAAGCAGGAGATACTGATATAATGCAGTGGTTTTTTTAACCCTATTGGACAGGATACCCCCCATTTTTGTGTTTTATATTCTTTAATGCCCACTTTACCATGTTAAAATAAAATTCATACATAACATTGTGTACCAGCATACAAATTTAAAATTTTAATATAATGTCCTAATTAAAACATAAAGGAGAAGTAAAAAGGAAATTTATAAGGAAATAAACATTTCAGTGTGAAATATTTGGGCATGACTGTAACAAGAGGAAGTGAAGTAGCCAGATACTTGTAATCTTCCTAATAACAAGTAAGTTTGGATTTAGGAGAACACAGCAGTTATCTGAATAGGGCTGACTGGTTTCTTTAACATTTTGACTTAATAAGAGCAAAATAAGAAAATTTATGCATATGGGTAGAAAATTTATGCATATGGGTAGAAAATTTATGCATATGGGTAGAAAATTTATGCATATGCATTGTGGGTATCTCAAATGTCTGCTGATACAAGTGTGTTGTGATTCAAGTATCATGAGGGGCATTGCTATTGGTACAATAATTTTCTGTAATGGTAAATTTAACCTTTTCAAGTTTTGGTGGAAAGAGAACAGATTTTTCCTTTTTTACGCAACAGATATATTTCTGGAAAAGAGATTTTCATTAGTGTGAATTTCTGGGAGGGGTATTTGAAAATTCCGTAGGATGAGGGCATGATACTTCTTTTTATGGGACTGCCCAGGCATTGCAGAATGTCTAGTAACATCCTTTTCATTCCTCTTTTCCCCCACCCCACCCCCACCCCCAGCATCACTCACTCAATCCTAAAGCGAGACAGAAATAACTGTGAGGGTATCACCCTTGGATTTAGGATTTGCTTGTGGTGCTTTCAGTAAATTATATCACTTTTGCTCTATTTTTTAGGGTCTTTAAAGGTAGATTTTCACCAGGTTTTTTTTTTTTTTTTTTTAAAGATTTTATTTATTTACTTGAGAGAGCAGGAGAGAGCAAGTGAGTGAACATGGGGGTGGAGGGTCAGAGGGAGAAACAGACTCCCCGCTGAATAGGGAGCCTGATGTGGGACTCCATCCTGGGACTCCAGGATCATGACCTGAGCCGAAGGCAGTCTCTTAACCAACTGAGCCATCCAGGCGCCCCTCTCCAGGGCTTTTTAACCTGGAGGATTCAGGGATCTATGATATGGTAGCTTTTTTGTGGTGGTGGTTGTCAGAATTTCTTTATTAATATTCTTATTAAGCGCTAGCTTAATACTGCAGAAAATTTCACATCACCCTTTGACAACCCATTCTTTCCTTTCCCACCTAAATTCTTGATAAAGAGCTCTGAAGACACATTCTCTTCTCTCTCTTGTATAAAACTTCATCAAGTAAAAGGAAGGAACTGTGTACATCTTAATGTACAATGCTGCCCACAGCTATGGAAACAGTGTTTGCCCAGGCTTTTATTGTCCAGGGCCTGAAAGACTCTTGTTTATGAATTGTTTCTTCACAAAGCCTGCACCGCCCCCCCCACCTGCCCTAACCTCTCTATCACCTCCTTACCCCCAAAAATTCCGTGTACATTTTTTGTGAATATTTGACTATGCGTGTTATTTTAGGGTGTAGTGTATATAGCTTTCATCAGATTCTCAAGGGGTTCTTTGACCCACAAAAGTGGATCAGATGTTTCTTTACATGATTTCTTATAAAATTAAATCCGGTTATTCTTACGCTAATGTTCATCAGTATGTGCTAAGTTTCCATTTTAACCTGGAAACTAGGCTCAGACTCTGAGCTGTCGGCTGGGAGAGCAGCCCATATTGAGATGCTCAGGTAGAGGGACACAGTGGAGCAGAAAATTTCAAATTCAGATGTTAGGTGGGCTTATTCATTTGTTAGGTGGGTAATTTCACATTTTGCTGATGCGGTTAATATATTCAGTTAAGAACTTTGTTTTAAATTGGTGGGCTTTTTTCTTTAGACCTATTATCTTCATCTTTAGATAGTTTGCATTTTTGTGTCACAACCACAATCTGTTATTAAAGATTTATAAGCTCTCTCAGGCAACATAAATTTTAAGTACTATTTCAGATTTCATATGTTGTTGGAAATTGACACATGGTCATTTTCTAAATCACTTTTAAAAGTTTGTTATTTTACCTTATTTTGGAAAATCGGTATTTTCCTCTAAAATCGAGGTTATTTAAAAAATTGAATTAAAAAAATCATACTTAAGTATATTATAAAAAGTAGGATTGTTCAAAATTAAGTTTTGTGAAAGGTTTCTTTTGTCATGTTTCTAAGAAATTGTACTTTTTTAATCCATGCTTGGTGCTAATGTTGAAATAACCGTATAAAAATATACACATTCTCAAATATCTGTAGTTAATTTTTGAATTTTGAGAATGTTAAGAAATGGAATCTATATATCTTTTAAGACTCCTAGTTTCATAAGTAGTTTAAAATATGAAACCAAGATATGATATGTGGGTTCAGGTGCAAAATGGAGAGATCGCAATATTCCCCTTTACCTCTTCTATGCTAGTGTATGGTGGAGTTGTTAATTAGCTGCTTGTCAAAAAATGCAAGCATTTGGTATTGAAGAAGTAAAGGGGGTATAATAATATACAAATTGAGTGATTGTTACCATATAATTAAAGCAACCTGTTTAGAATATCATACTTTGTATATATACTTAAAAAAACACACACATGCGTACCTGTTGATTTAAATAGCTATTTTTCATTAATTTTTTTGTAGCTGTTTCTCTGCCTTTATGTTTTCTACTGTTGTTTTCTCATTTCTGTCTTCTCCCTCTTAAGAGTTCCAAATCTTTGTTAGAAAATATTTTACAACTTAAATTTTGAGTGTAGGGTAAGATCATTTCATTCCTTAGGAATTGAAATAATTACCATTTAATGGCCTTAACTTTGAAGTCTGTTTTCCTTTGGTTGCCATTAGGCAGGTCTGTTTATTTTCATCTCCTGCACTCTTTGGAATGCCTCTTTTCATTTGACTGTATTTGTTTTTCTCCTTCAAATCTTTGTCTTAGATGATTTTCCAGTATTCAACTAAATGGGAAACTATCTGGTAGAATTGAAGAATTTTCTCAATCTGGGCTCCATACTATAAGGTTTGCTTATAGACATGCTTATTTTTGTTTATTTAAATAAAGACAGTCTGTGTAATGGTTGTCTTTGATTTCACCCTTTTTGCTTTTTAAAAAATATAACTTAAAACTGATTGCTTTGAAAGCCATTTAAAATTGCTTTTGGGTTAGTTAGAAGTGTTAGTCACTGCTTCCTCTTGGGACGTACTTTTAAGTTTGTCTTTTGTGCCCAAAGTACAAGGTAATTCGTTTTATTGTCTAAAGTAATTTACATAATGTCTTACAGGCTTTTCTTCAGCCAAGATAAAAATGGCTATAATTTTTCTTTTACCCTCTTTTTAAAAAAATGAGGTGATACTAGTTTAGGACTAACTTAATTCAAGTTGGAGTAGATTACCCTTCTGTGGGTTCTTTGTTTTGTAATCTCATGTTTGGGTATATCACCAAAGGTTAGAAACTTTGTATCTAGAGCATTTGACATAGTGCTCATAATAAACACTTAACAAATATGTGAGTGAATGAATGAATGAGTGAATGAATCAAACCTAATTGAGGTGTGAAGCAAGAGCACTATTGACATTGGATATAGTATCCTTAGATGTAGAGATTTTTGGTGTTTGCTTGGTAAATGGATTTGAAGACTTGCACTGGTTTGCAGACCACTGGAGAAATCTCATCTCTTCAATAATGTAAAAACCACACTGTAAGAATATAATTGTGGGCTTACTTCATAAATCAGAACTTTCCAATACTTTTTATTTGATTGAAATAATACATGTTCATATAGAAACTTTATAAAATACAGTAAGGAATGAAGAAGAATATAAAAGTTATTTGTAAGCCTACCTGGAAAAAAGTACTGTTAGTTTTTTGATACAATTAGGTGCACAGACTTCAGTTATACTTTAAATAAAATTGAGGGTATATACATTCAATTTTGAATTCTGCTTTATGTGTGTGAATCCAATTAACATCTTTTTCTGTTTTGGTTTTTTAAACCTTACAGGCCCCTTCACAGATGTAGTCACTACAAATCTTAAGTTGCGAAATCCATCTGATAGAAAAGTGTGTTTCAAAGTGAAGACTACAGCACCTCGTCGGTACTGTGTGAGGCCCAACAGTGGAATTATTGACCCGGGGTTGACTGTGACTGTTTCAGGTAGCAGATCATGTTCTGAATTTGAACAGTATTGGATTCTGACCTTTCTATGGTTATATTGAATTTGGTTTTAATTAACCGGGTTTCATCTGGAGGGAGGGAAATGGTTTTTAAGTTATTCTCGCTTGTCTTTAGTCATGTGCTTCTGTTTTCTTTTACTATATGCCAGCTGTTGCAGACATTTCTCACCCTTACCTTGCGGTTGAGGGTGTCTGTGGTCAATTTATAAACAATAATTGTTTTAAAATTTTTATATCCTTTATTTCTGCCACTCAGTACCACATTCTCTGCCCTTATTATTTTATCTTTGAAATACTACATCATTTTTGTGATTCATCATTCTTTTCAGATCTCTGACTATTGTTACGTATTGCATGCAGCTATACAAGTAATATCCTACTCTAAAAATGCCTATTTTTTGCTGTACAGTGCCTATTTTTTTGCTGATTGTATCAGATTAGATGAGTGTTTCTTCCTTTCATTATAAATGCCAAAGTGTAGTGTTTTGGCTCCCTTTTGTGTTTACTTGTAGTCCAAGGAGTATGCTTGGTTCGCTCCATATATTGATTGCTTACTCCTGCTGTGGGGCCTGTGCCGTTGCCATAGTTAATGCCCTCTATAAACTTCCTTTCGTATTTCAGACTTCCCAAGATAGTACTCCTTAAGAATATTATCTGATGTAGCTGAGAAATAGGGAGCAAGTATGAGAACATGTCTTAATTATGGGAGAACTTCTTAGGCTTCCCACAGAGACCGTTTACTCTTACTTTTCTAGTAGTAGTTCTCATCTCCCACTCACTGTATGTCCTGATAACAGGTGGAGCAGGAACACACATGGACCCCTCTCAGCTGAGAATCTCTAGGGGCATGGCTTAGCCATGTATGTTTTTAAAAAAACAAAACATGCCTGGGTGATCCTGTTAAGTATTCCTAAGATACTAGTTCTGTATCATTTTCCTAGTTTTTAAATCCACAGCAGATTAAAAACAAATTATACAAATAGTGAGAGCCTACAGCAAGCCCAGGGAGAGTACTTAGAAGTAGAACTTGACTGCAAAGGTAGCGAGGGACTTATTGTAGAGTTCTCTGTGACACTGAATCCTCTTTCAGTAGGTATAGCCGAAAACTGAGAGCTAGTAGGCCCTAGAAGAGATGTTTTTAGTGAGACTTGTGATATGGTGGCCCAGGAGGAATGTGTTTGTGTTTCTCCAAGTTCATGGGAAAGATGGATGGGAAAGGAGAAGATAAAGCAATGAGTACACGCATTCTGGAAGTTGCTTTCTAAATCTTCAAGCCTTTTAGCTAATTTGGAAGAAAATAGAATTATTTCTATCCGTGTGGTTAAAAATAGTTTTTTGGTGCATCTAGTTTTATCCTTAGGAATCTGTGAAGCTACTCAGAATGACATTTTCTTGGAGGTTTCTAAATTGGTGATGTTTTATTGTATTATTTCTTAAAAGTTTGAATTGTGCAGGTTCACTTACAGTGGATTTTTTGGATAAAGACAGTACAGTACTGTAAGTGTAGTTTTTCTTACAATTTTTTAAATTTACTTTTTAAAGATTTTATTTATTAGAGAGCGTGTTCATCAGTGGGGGTGGGAGGGGGCAGAGGGAGAGGGAAAAAAACTCCCCACTGAGTAGGGAACTCAACGTGGGGCTCGATCCCAGGACCCCCAGGATGATGACCTGAGCCAAAGGCAGATGCTTAACTGATTGAGTCACCCAGGTGCCCCCCTCTCTCTCTTTTTTAAAGATGTATTTATTTATTTGAAAGAGTGCCTGAACAGGGAAGGGAGAGAATCTCAAGCAGACTCCCTTCTGAGTGCAGAGCCCCATGCAGGGCTTGATCTGAAGACTCTGAGATCATGACCTGAGCTGAAACCAAGATGCTCACGCAACTGAGCCACCCAGGCACCCTTCTCTTAATGATTTTTTTTTTTAAAGATTTATTTATTTGATAGAGTGTGTGTGTGAGTGGGGAGAGGAGCAGAGGGAGAGGAAGAGAAGCAGACTGCTGAGCCTGGAGCCCAACACGGGGCTTGATCTCATGACCCTGAGATCACACCTGAGCCAAAATCAGGAGTTGGACAGCCAACCGTCTGAGCCATCCAGATGGTCCCTCTTATGATTTTCTTAATAACATTTTCTTAAAGTAAGCTAGGGAGCTTACTTTATTGTAAGAATACAGTACCTAATACATACAGTATGGAAAATATGTGTTAATCTATGATTTATGTTATCGTTAAGGCTTCTGGTCAGCAATAGGCTATTAGTACTTAAGTTTTTGGGGAGCCAAAAGTTATATGTGGATTTTCAACCGCATTGGGGGTTGGCATCCCAGTCCCTATGTCATAATAGGGGTCAACCTGTACTTACCAAAACTCTTGTCTTCCATAAACCCCTTTTGTTGAGCATCTGACATATTAAAAACTCTAGACATACTAGTTAATGTTTACATAGCCTGCCCTCAGATTCTCCTCCAATTAGAATGTAGCTCTTCAGTTTTTAGTGTATTGCATTTCTTTATAAGGAGCCACTCAAACTGTGCTTCCTTCCTCTAGCAACTTTTCCTTGATTGACTTTGTATTACACACTCATTTCTTTTTTCCTTTCTTTCTTTAGTACTTAGTTTTGTGGGATCTTTCAATTTGACATATATTTTTAAGATTCTTTAAGTCTAATTATGTGGTCTGCAATAACTTAGAATATAATTGTCATAAAGTCACAGTCATGTTTTATGTTTTCTTTCTATTCAGTTCTTACCGTTGAGCCTACAGTGATGGCTCCGTGAAGGGCATTAATGGACATTTACTGTGCTTTATGTGGATGCTGAAGCATTTATCCTGTGCATTTTTTTCTGCTTTGTATTTGCCACTTTAAAAATTTTTTTAGCCATGTTCGGAGTTATGGATATCTTAGATACACTTAGAATAGGATTTTCTTATGTGATTGCCATTTCTCACATTTTCTTAATTGCATTTGTTTTTTGAAAGTGTTGATGTACATGTATAGAAGATATATTTTAGAAATAATTTATGTTAGCAGGGGAATAATTTGTATAATACCATATACATATTTTGTGTAACCGTAGATTTGTTCTTACAGTCTTTGTAATATAAATTTAATAAAAGTTTTGTGTCATCTCTAGTTATAAAGGAACCTCTAAAAATCCTCTTAAAGGTTACTGAAAATCTTGAGTGCTTAGAAAAATTTGAATATAATTATTAGGATGCTAGAAAATTTCTGGAAATGATGAGAGTATATCTTTTCCTTGTATACTTTGTTTTCTTAGAATCAGATTTAAAAAGATAAACTTCTTGAATAAGTTTTTATTTAAAATCTATTTTTGAAAAATTAGTTTTATTAGAACACTAAAATGTAGTGAGTTTTGAAGTTACTTTTAAATTCTCCTTTACGTATCCCAGCTGTCTGATTCTAAAAGATAACATCACTAAATACCAAATGAAGCCTTATATTTATAACTGATTTTAATAGACAGTTTACTAGATTTTAATCTGCATTTACAGGTATTATAATAGTTAGTGTTGACAACATTTTGAAAATTTTCCCAAACTTAAATTTACTGGGGGCAATCATAGATTTGTATTTATCTTTTAAGTAGGTGTTTATTTTGTGGGTTGTTAAAATAGTTGGAAACCATAAAGTTGATTCTGGGTCCTTAATGTAAGTAATCCAGGATTAGGTTTCTTGAACCCTTGCTGGTTTTCTTTAAATTTGCACTATTAATAAAACAATAGGGATGATAAGCAAATGCAGAAGAAACAAAGTAATGTGTCCTTTTTCTTATTTAGTAATGCTACAGCCTTTTGACTATGATCCCAATGAGAAGAGTAAACACAAGTTTATGGTACAGACAATTTTTGCTCCACCAAACACTTCAGATATGGAAGCTGTGGTAAGTATAGAAGTGGAACGGAATTTATTTTGAGGGATGTTGTTGAAAATGTGGGTTTTGTATAGTTCTTATTTGAGAAAGCTAATTTTTAATTTAAAAATATGTAAACCTGTTAATTATAGATAGTCCTGACTTAATTTCAAGAATGCAAGAATTTTGAAATAGTATTTCTTAGAAACAGTTTAGAAATGCTACTGTGAGTAAGAAAGCCCTTCAATCTCTAGAGATGTTAGTGTGATTTTAACAGATGGTGATAGTAGGTTTCTTGAGGATTACATACAAAGTTCTATGGTATTGCCAGATAACAGGGGCAGGGTGGTCAGTACGGAATGCTGCTCTGCCTCCTGCCTGAGCCACAGACTCCACCCCTGCTCCAAACAGCCACTGTGTCCCCTGACGTGAAACCTATTAGTTGTCCCTTGAGGTGTGAAACCTATTTGTCACGGTCATACTTTCTGTGTCTCATGTTGGTTTTGTTTGTTTTTAGTGGAAAGAGGCAAAACCTGACGAATTAATGGATTCTAAATTGAGATGTGTATTTGAAATGCCCAATGAAAATGATAAATTGGTAAGTAGGAAAATGTGAGAAGATTGGACCTATGAAGTTCTCATTTACTTTGAGATTAATTTTTGCTTCTGTTTTTGGGCTTTTGGGTTGTGTGATGATGTTATTCCACATTTTAAGACTTAGTGCTTATTTAGGTTTTTAAAAAACTTCATATGCTTTTTTGATTTTAGAACATTTTGTCCATTCAAGAAGAAAAATACTTTTGGATAGAATCTTCATGATGGAGAAGAACCATTTGTTTCTCCCAAATTTTTGCCACTTTTAAATCAGTTCACGTTCTTTAGAATGAGGCACACGTATGCATAAATATAATTAAATAATAGACATAAACCACTTTTTGACAACTCTATAACCAGCAACCTGGGGAATAAAAGATTTAATTTACATGGACAAGCAGTTTATTCCAAGTTTGGCTATTCCCAGGTATTTTGTTCACTGTTGATTTTGGTCAAAATCCATCTGATTTTATTTCTTAGTAAATAATTTTTATGTTTCTTTTTGATTAATGTGAGGCAAATACAATTTGGAGGACTGAGGAATATATGTGTATAGTTTAGAAAGTCTGTGAATGTATAGAATGAGTTGTGGTCACTTTCCCTGTTCTTTTGAAATGCAGATTTTAATCTTTTTCTATGGTTTGTTGGAAGGACTTGAAAAAGCTAAGTAAGTTTTTTCTTTTGTTGACTTAATATATAAAATGATATGGTAAATAGAAATGGTGAGTACAGTTAGGTTACACTCTGACATGACTTGTTGCCTTGATTTGGAAGCCATTTGCCCTATTGAAAAGGAAATTCTCAGATTAGATAAATACCTGGGCTCATTTACTCTTTTAGAGTTACTGTGTTACTCTTTCAGAATAAGCTGAAATGAAAGAGTCCCTGAGTGGTAACTTTTATTATGTCTTTTAATCCCCTTTTAAAGGGATGTTGAGATATTTGCCAAAAATAAAAAATGTGAATGCATTTATTCTTACTAGAAAGTGAGTGTTCACTGGCATGTTGATGCTTCCCATTTGGAGTTTACTTTCTCTTTTGCCTGTGCTGCCAGAAAGCTAATAGCTTGCTTATTAGCTCTTACTGTGGCAGCTGAGAAAATGTAATTGCTCTTACTGTGGCAACTGAGAAACTGAAAAAAATAAGTTCAGGATGTCCAACGTAATGGCTTAACATACGTATATTGATAAATTATTCATCAGGCTTACACCTTTCACAGCACTCACCATAGCACAAACCCTACCCAATGTCCATAACCCATCCCCCCTATCCCTACCCTCCCCCCCCCCTATTTTATTTTTTTTTTTTTTAGATTCCACATAGAAGTGAGATCATACAGTATTTGTCTTTCTCTGACTTACTTGATTTAGCATTGTGCCCTTGGGGGTCCATCCATACTGTTAAAGATGGCAGGATTTCCTTCATTTCTTCGTGGCTGAATAATACTCCATTTTCTTTATATATATATACACACCAGAACTTCTGTATTCGTTCACTGGTCAGTGGCCACTTAGGCTGTTTCCTTGTCTTGGTGATTGTAAATAATGCTGCAGTGAACATAGGGATCCAGATAGCTCTTTGGTGTACTGTTTTCATTTTCTTTGTATATATTCCCTGAAGTAAAATTGAGTAGAAACACATCTGGATATTTTCTCACTTAGAGTTATGTCATCTTTTATGGTGCTTTAATAAACATAATTAGAGGTGGGACTGTCTTTCATCTGGACTTCTGTTATACTCTGTATAGTAGATAATTTGAGATTATAGTCCAAAAAGCACTTGCCCAAGTATTTGATATTATTGATGAAGAGTAAGAAACCAAACCAGAAGTTGATGGAAATAATTTGGCTGTGATAGTTGTGCCTAGCCATTTTATGCACCCCATAGAGGAGAGCAGCAGGTGTACCTGCATATAGGTGTGACACCTAGTAATCCAGGAAAGTGGTTTTGGGTCTGCTAAAGGGCTTGAATAAATACTGAATGGACTTTCTGGAGTCCTATACCATGGAGCATGAGTAGAAATAGTTTGGCCCTGGAACCTTTTCAGAGCAGGTATTATTAGGAACGCAAAGTCTATTCCATATAATTTCAGAGTATTCCAGAGACAGATTCTGAGCCTAGGTGAACTAGCTGCAGAATGTATTTCCGCTAATTGAACTACTTGGGTTTGTGATGTAATTACTACCTGATAATGGTAAGGAATAAGTATTAAAGATAATGATTTTTTAAAACATTTTATTTGGAAGAACTTTAAACACTTAGAAAAGTACAGTGAACCCCTGTGAACCCATGGCCAGTTTTAACAATGATCAGTTTATGGTTGATCTTAATCCATCTAACCACCCCCCTCACTTTTCCATCTCACATATTATATTTTAAGGCAAAACAAGATATAATATAATTTTATCTGGAATTGTTTTGATGTATTTTACTCAAAGATAAGAACTTTGAAAACAGGAAAAAAGAATTACAATGCTATCATTAAGCATTTTATTTTTAATTTTATTTACATTCAATTAATTAACATGGTGTATCATTAGTTTGAGAGGTAGAGTTCAGTGATTCATCAGTTGTATATAACACCCAGTGCTCATTCCATCATGTGCCCTTTATGCCCATTACCCAGCTATCCTGTCTGTCCACCCCACTTCCCTCCAGCAGCGCTCAGTTTGTTTCCTATGGTTAAGAGTCTCTTTTGGTTTGTCTCCCTCTCTGATTTCATCTTGTTTTATTTTTCCCCTCCCTTCCTCTGTGCTCCTCTATTTTGTTTCTTACATACCACACCACATATGGGTGAAAATCATAATTATCATAATTATCTTTCTCTGATTGACTTATTTCCCTCAGCATAATACCCTCTAGTTCCATCCATGTTGTTGCAAATAGCAAGATTTAATTTTTTTTTTTGTGATGGCTTAGTAATAGTCCATTGTATGTGTGTGTGTGTGTGTGTGTATACCACATCTTCTTTATCCATTCATCTGTTGATAGACATCTGGGCTCTTTTGATTGGTTGGCTATTGTGGACACTGCTGCTATAAACATTGGAGTGCATGTGCCCCTTTGGATCACTACATTTGTGTCTCTGGGTAAATACCTAGTAGTGCACTTGCTGGATCATAGGGTAGTTCTATTTTTAACTTCTTGCAGAACCTCCGTACTGTTTTTCAGAGTGGCTGTAACAGCTTGCATTGCCGTCAGTGTAAGAGGGTTCCCCTTTCTCTGCTTCCTTGCCCACAAGCCTTTGAAAGCTTATAATATCATTAATATCAAACTATTCAGGCAGATTCAAATTTGTCTCACAAATGTCATTTAAAAATTTTTTTGCAGGTTGTTTGAATTGAGATCAGAATAAAGTACGTATACTGCTTTTTGAAATGTTTCCTGAATCTCTTATCTATAGATTTCATGTTTTTCTCTTTCAAATTTTTATTAAACTGACTTTGTCCTATAGACTTTCCCTGTAGACTAGATTTTGCTGGTTACATCCTTGTGTCATTTAACTTTCCTTGTTTTGGTATATTCTAAAGTTGGATCTAGAGGTTTGATTAGATTTTGATTTATTTTCACTGGAGGTGGGGGAGAGACAAGACTGCTTTGTAGGTGGTGATACATTCTCTCAATATGTAATGTCGGGTTTTGTGTGTGTGTGAAGTTAGTGATCATTGTGTGTGCAATATGTGAATGAGTGGTTCTCAACCAGGGGTAATTTTGCCCTTGGGGGTACATTTGTCAATGTCTAGGGACATTTTTGGTTGTGACAACTAGGAGGGAGATGTTCTAAAGGCATCTGGTTGGTAGAGGCCAGGGATATTGCTCAGCACTGGCAGTGCATAAGACAACCCTCACAACAAAGAATTATGGGGCCCAAATATCAGTAAGGTCAAAATTGAGAAACTGTAGTTTAGTTTCATTTAGGATTGCATAATGTTATTTTGTCATTCCTACGTCATTTTATTAGTTATAATAATGTGTAGAGAGAAATTGGGCTGTGTTAACCACCCCATCCCACTCTCTCACTTCTGCTCCCAGGTCTTCCTCACCCATCTTCCCCCCAAAAGAAGTAGATAGACGTTTAGTTTAATTACATTAGGTAAGTATATCTTACCTATTTGAGGATCTGGATCTTTTTAGGTATGCTGTTAGTGTTTAGGCATTTACCTGTTCTTAACTGTAGAAAAGGATATGTTACTGTTTTGTTGATTTCTTCAAGTTTTCAGGACCTTGATACTGAATATATAAACAAATGATTGAAGTTTTATGGTTGTCAGGGTAAAATAGATGGCAGGTCTAGAAGTATAGTGGTTGAGTTCTTGTTTTTAAAATTTTTATAATTTAAAGAAATTTTTTTTTTTTGGCAAAACAATTCTAACCTATTTTGAAACATTATAGTGGGCTCTTTTTGGGAAATATTTCTTTGATTTGCATCATAGATGGAGTGACCTAGGATTCTAGGAACCCCCCCTTTTTTTAAAGTAAATGAGGGTACTAGTAATAATTATTCCAAGACAACAGACATCAACTAATACTGTTATTAAGCATACTAGAATTTGTGGTCTCCCTAGTCCTAGGGAAACAGCAGATCTTTGGATATATGTCAGTTAATGGCCCATAGTCAACTTCAGTTGACTTGTGTTCAGCACTAGTAACAAGTGCCATTCAGCATGTTCCCTGGGTAGTTGATAGCTGGAGGCAGATGATACTAAAGTGTTGACTGCTTTATTTTTGTGAAGTTGGATTCTTGGAGTTATTAGCTCTTTTTAGTTATTAGCAACTCTGTATTATGAAATCTAATGTATTTAGTGGTAGTGTTTTTTTCAGGATTGAATATGGTTTTAATTGTTATTTTATGGTGTTTTATCACCTATTTAATTCTTTGTGTTCAATTAAAAAATTTTTTTGGTTTATTTTGAGGCCTCCAATTCTACTTGAAATTTTCCATATTTCTTAAATGCATTGCATTTCATTTGTGCCCTCCATCCTAATGTGTGTTAATGACATATTTTCTAGGAAAAAAATACCTGTTTATCCTAAGACTGATGGGTTGTCAAGAACAAGGAATTTCAGTGGTGTTATGTATACAAAGATCATTTATGATTAAATATACATTGTTTTGTGTTGAGACAAGGAACAGATTGGGGACAGTGCATTTTTAAATGAGATGGAGTACTCATATACATTGACCTGAGATGGAGTACTCATATACATTGACCTGAATATCACTAAGTATTACTTAGTGTGTATCAACATTTTAGTATCCTATTATTTTCACCTGTATTAAAGGAATTTGAGAAGATTGGAAGAGAACTATGGAGATACTGATGCACTAGAATGATATGCATCTTTAAGTTTGCTTATTGGTCCTGGGAGAGAGAGAGAGAGAAAGTGTGTGTGTGTGTGCGCGCGCGTGTCTGCATGTATGTGTCTGCGTTTGGGATGGTTTTTGTCGAGTACAGGAGAGGTTTATAAAATACTGTATTTTTTGAATCTCAAGAGGGAAAGATTGATTTAAGTTAAAATTGTTCAGGTTGAGTATTACCAAGGATAAGAAAATATGAAGTGCTTGTTTTTCAGATATTGACAAGCATGATTAGCAACAGAAATTAGAGCTGCGAAATTAGAACATGTTCATTTTAGGACAACATGAGACAAGCATAAATTTAGTAAGATTTATACATTTAATTAGCATAATGCAGATTGATCATAGCTGATAATATAAATAATATATAAAGGGAAATAATATAAAAAGTTACAGAAACTTTTGTACTTTTTGCTTTAACATAGTTATTATTAGTGTTATATCTTATATATAGTACATTTTTATAGAATAAAATGTGAATGTCTTAGAGCCTAATGATTTCTGTGTTAGTCATTCCCAGTACCATGCAGGAGAAATCAGTTTGATGCGAATCTGAGAATATGTTTCCCATGCCAGCTCAGGGTATAACTCCACCAGGGACTGCTCCGGCTGTCACTTCAATGAGCAGCATCAACAACACAGTTCCAACAACTGGCAGTTATAGTACGAAGAATGATCCCAGGGGACTCAATGTGTCCAAACAGGAGAAGCAGAAGGTTTGTTTTAGGGAGTTAACAGCTATAGGAGTTTACTAGTGTTACTGGTTATGTTAATATAGTTTACCTAGCACATACGTGGTATTATGAGTATATTATGTGAAGTAGATAGAATTGAAAATTTCAGCTGTATTTAAAACTACAATAGAACCACAAATCACTTAAAAATCAGGCACAGAAACTATTCTCTGTTCTAAAAAAGCAAATTGAGCAGTTATAAAATCTCAGTAGTGAGCAGGACAAATTAAGTGTGAACATTGTTATGAAGTTGTTATAATTTTTTCTGTCGTTGAGATTTTGAGAGCATTCTCTGGAAAAGGAGTTAAGAGCTTATTCGAATAGACTAGCAGGTGTAGCAGTAAAGGTAGGAGCTGGCAAACATTGATCTCCAGGCAAGTATTTGTTCATATATATTAAAAAAAAGATAAATTATTATTTTATGTTTTGTTATCAAACACAAATAATGGTACCTCTTTAACTGTCATTATTATTTACAGTGCCCTAGGGTAGGAGAATATGTCATTAAATAACCCTAAAGATCTTAGGTCATGGTTGAATATGTGTGTGTGTGTGTGTGTGTGTGTGTGTGCGCGCGCGCGNTAACCCTAAAGATCTTAGGTCATGGTTGAATATGTGTGTGTGTGTGTGTGTGTGTGTGTGTGTGCGCGCGCGTGCGCACATGCGCGTGCTNAAAAAAAGATAAATTATTATTTTATGTTTTGTTATCAAACACAAATAATGGTACCTCTTTAACTGTCATTATTATTTACAGTGCCCTAGGGTAGGAGAATATGTCATTAAATAACCCTAAAGATCTTAGGTCATGGTTGAATATGTGTGTGTGTGTGTGTGTGTGTGTGTGTGCGCGCGCGCGCATGCACATGTGTGTACTTAACATTCACTTAAGATGACAGCATGTCAATAATGACTTCTGGATGGTGTAATGTTTGCTGTATGATTCCCTTTATCATTTTTTGCTTACTAGAAACTTGAGGAACCCCACAGTTTGAACAGATTGCTTGTACTTTGATTTGGCTTTGCAGAGAATATATGTACGGGGGCTTAAAAAAATTTGATCCTTTATCTAAATGTCTGAAACTTTCTTGATTTTTTTAATTTTAGTTATTTCTGGGAATCATGGTTCTACAGAAACAGTAAATTGGTTTTTTAGAGTGAAAATAAGTCTCTAGTAACCTTGTTTTTCAAATACTATTTCTTCCTAGGTCAAGGCCTTAATTATGCCTACAATAATTTTATGCCATAGCCCTTAGTTTTAGTCATAATTTCCTTTACAGACATTAAAACATTTCTTCTGAAGATTTTATTTTTAAGGTATCACCCAACGTGGGGCTTGAACTCACCAATCGTAAGGTCAAGAATAGTACGCTCCACCGACTGAGCCAGCCAGGTGCCCTCCCCCCCTTTATATTCATTTATATCCCTTATTCATTATAGGCCCAGGAATGTAGCCTCATATTCACGTTCTTTAGCTCAAGGCTTGTCCTTCTCAAGGGTTTATTGCGAAAACCTGTTTTGCCTTATATTTTGCCTTGTCCCTTCTGTTTCCAGTCCCTTTCTCTGTTTTTCTAATTACCCCTGATAGGGATAATTTAGAATATTGGAATTGAAATTCTGAAGATTGTTAAAAAGGAATAGAGAAGTAAGTTCAGTTCATGGATGGAAAGGGATTATTGCAGATAGGCTAATATAAAATGGTGGAAAATGTACAAGTTGTGGCATATTTTTCTGTCTTGATGTCATGGCCATGACCTTCCATTTATTCTAATTGCAGTGTTAAATATAACGTTAATATAATGTTACTATTCATCAGTTTCCTAAGAGTCATAGCATGTTGAATCCCTCTAGTTTGCTTGTTTCATGGTTCTCAGAACAACCATTCTCCTCTTTCTGGACCAGTCTAAGCAACTCTCAAGGAACGAGCTGTTTTCCTGGAGCCAAACCTCAGTAGTGGAGCTCTTGAATGGAAGTACATATTTAAAGTCACAGCAGCCTTAGTGTTCCTATCAGGCTCTTCACATGGTTACTACATGAATGAGTCAGCCCCCTGCCGAACTCTCCCTTTTAATCCCCAGTTAAGTTAGGTTATACATGCTTATACTTTAAATATACACAAATAAATTAGATTTCATTGCATCGGCTATGTATGTTGACTGGTTTGTGGGGGGCCTAAATAGTACTTGACAGAAGTGTACTCCCAAGTAACTTGTTTCATATCTTACTTGACTCACTGCTGAAATGTGTTTTTAAGCTTCACTATATCTTTTGCATTCTAAGCTTTATGTCTATGCTCCACAAATTGGTTATGACATTTCCTTTTTGTTATAAAGAATATAACATTAAGAAAAATTTCAGTGAAAAAGAAAAATCTAACTTGTCAACCATAAGATATTCGTTGACATGTTATTTAAAATCCCAGAGAGTGGGAAGCTACCCATCAAATGTCTAAAAAGAGTGAGATGTTTAAGTAGTTTTATTTAGGCACAGAATAGAATATTTAATGACATACTGTATCATTTAAAATGATAATTAAAAGATGTACATATAAATGGATAAAGATGAAAATGTTACAGTGTATGCTGATTTTATAAAATGCATGTGAGAAAATATTGGAAGTAATACATAAGTAACAGTTGGTTTGGGTTGAGGAGATGGGTAGTTTCCTCTCCCTCTGATAATTCTGAATTTTCTGGAATTTCGAGAATTCATTTAAAAATAAAAAGCTAATTGTGAGGAGTTTGATGATTCCTCATTTTTGTTTTTTTATCTTCGTTTGTTGGTCTCATGTATCTCCTCTTGATTTTTTAGTCAGCTTTCTGGTTTTGAGTATATATTTTTTTCCAATTCGTAATCAAAACCTGAGGATTCCTTAGTTGCCATATTGTTGACTGTTGCTTTCATCTTTATAGAGAAAGGCAGTGAGGTGCCTTCTTTTTACGAATTTGGACTTGTTCTGGGTTGGAATTGCAGCACACTTGAAAAATCATTTTGAAATGAATTCTAATTACTGTTAAGGGAAAGTTTAAGAAAGAATATTGATGGAGAGAGAAATATATTTGAAACAGATTTTTACTAATAGAGATGGAATTGGTCAGGATAGGAGGGGAAGATAGGGTGAAGAACAGGAAAGCTAGCAAGAGGACAGCTCAGAAAGAAATTAGAAATAGGCTTCTTAAAAACTTCACAGCAGAGAAGCTTCTGGAGAAAGATGAAAAAATCTTAATGTTGACAGTCAAATAATATAGTGTTGTACATTAGAACCTCATTATAACATTACTGATTTTTACATGGGTGTAGACATAGTGATCAAATCACATTTCCTTCATAAGAGGTACTAGTTTTGCCCCTTGAACTAACAATATTTACACTTAATATGAATTTGGGACCTGAGATGGTGTTGTAGATCTGTAACCTATAATTAAATCTTATTATTGAGTACTGTGGAATGCCATAAAGTCGATTTTGGAAATGTTTTTGTTAGAGGTTTATATCTAAATAAAGCAGCTTAAAAAAAATCTAACATTAAATTTCTAGCAAGTAAGATTTTAGTTGAAGAGATGACTTGTTGCACTAATACTGTTCCGGTGTAGGTGATAGTGTTTAAATGACATTCAGGTAAAGGATCTTAAAGCACTTTAGACCACAAGCCCTGGGACACTTACTTAGGCACTGCCCTAGATATTTATCTATATTGGGTGAGTGTTGGTAAGAATTGCAGTTTTAGGGCTCACAATTTTAAAAGTGTCTTAAGTACTACTGTGATTCCATATGGAATTTCTTGAATTAAAGCAAAGAATGTTGGTGATAATTTGAAAGAATTATTTATGCTTGAGTTTAAGAATGTGGAATTAACTCCCTTACCTCCTCTTTTTAAACCATGATAAGTTTATGTTCATTATCTCCCCTTCTATATTTATATCCTAGTTATTTTTTCCCATTAATAGAAGTTAGGCTTTAAGTGTTTTTCTTAGGTACTCTTGTAATTTCATTGGAATTATTACTATAATATCCCCCCTACCCCCGCAGAATCTTATTTGAATTACAGAATCAGAGCACTGAAAATGACCTTCATTTTTGGATTTTGATTGGCGTAATTCAGCATACTTTCATTGAATACTACTTTTGTCCAGAGTGCTGGGTTTTAGGGGTAAATACAAAAAGAAATGACTTGCTTTCCAAGCATTTGAGGTATTGTAGGAAAGAACGTCAAAAATACGTTATTATGATATATGATAAGTGCTGTGGTGCAGGTAAGTGTGAAGGGTTTTGGGAGTAGAGGAGGGGGTGGGCTGCTTATTTTGACTTCTCTTAGTGCCGACCTTTATTAATATAACCCTGCTAAAATTGTTCACAGATGACTATAACCTCCGGTATTTTAAAAAAAATTCTTATTAATGAAATCACAACCTCAGAAATTTCCATTTAAATGATTTTTTGGAGAAAGGTATGGAGTTTCAACTTGAATTTGTTTGAAATCTGTAAGGAGATTTGGTCCATTAAAAAAGTGCCACTATCTTTGTAATACAGAATGATCTGGAACCTAGCAAAACTGTTCCTCTGAATGCCTCTAAACAAGATGGACCCATGCCAAAACCACATAGTGTTTCACTCAACGATACTGAAACAAGGAAACTCATGGAAGAATGTAAAAGACTTCAGGGAGAAATGATGAAATTATCAGAAGAAAATCGACACCTGAGAGTAAGTTGATAAGATAAGTTGATTTAAATGAAGGCATAAGATATGTGAATATTATTAGGCCATGTTATCCATCAGTTTTTAAATTTATCCTTGGTCAGTTCCTCTCATTTTCCCTAATTTTATTATGTCTTAACCTTTCCTCCCCACTCTTGCCTCTATAGTTTTACCAAGGCTTCTCTTTGCCTACAAGTTGCTTTCCTAGTAGATGCCCTAGTTTTTTGTGATCTGGCCGGTGGCATTGCTAGCTTCCTCTCTTGTTTGTAACAGCCTTTACATTCTGTGCCCTAGTCATATGAATTTGCCTCAAATGGCGCTCTCCCATATAGAGTAGGGGCATATGTGGCTATTGAACACTTGAAATGTGGTTAGTTTGAAGTGACATGTGTTGGGAGTACAAAACACTGATTGATTGCTTAGACTCAGTACAAAAAAAATACCTCTTTTTTGTGTTACACATTGAAATAATGTTTATATTGGATTGAATTTCATTATTAAAATTAATTTTACCATTTTCTTTTTACCTTTTTAATGTGCTATTAGGAAATTTAAAAGTACATGGGTGGCTAACATTTGAAGCTTATGTTTATATTGGACAGTGTTGGACTAGAGTATCCTGAAGAGGTCGCTCTGTTAATGATCTCTTTTTTGCTTTAGCTTGAGTTCTTCCTTCTGACCTGATCGCCCTTAAGTCCTATCCCTATCCTCATAAGCACATTATACATGCTTAGTCCTTGATTCTTGTCATCTTTTCAGTATAACATTTTCTAGCACTCTCTCCTCCGAAAAGGAAAGAAATATGGTTTTGGAATGCTATATCCTTTGTTTCCATGAAACCTCTGTCATCTTACTGCTCCTGTTTGTTGGAGGTCTTTCTCCCTCTAGTGGGCGGTAGTTCTTTGGGGGCAGGGACCTGTGCTCATTCATAGCACATGCACGTAATAGTCATTCTTACATTTGGATGAATAAATGGATGAACTGGTGAATGAGGACTAATTTGAATATGTGTGGGGTATATTAATTTGCTTCGACAGGTAATTATTTCAAGACTTGAATACCTTTAAATTGCCATCAAAGTAGATGATACAAAAATGTACATAAGTAAATAAGCTAAATTAAGGTACTCAATCCACATTTGATTCTTCCATCTGTTAAATGTATATAGAAACTACATATACTCTGAATCAGAGGCACTGTATCTTGAATTGATCTGTGCTGAAATAATTGTTTATCTCTTCCTATTTCATAGTGCCTCTCAGAGGCCCCCAGCACCTCTTGGGATAGTGGAAAGATTATCTTCATTCACACCTATATCCAGACACCATAGATTTTTAAGGATCCTCTTTTTGTTACCTTTACTTTATCTGCCATGACTTCCATGGCACAGTTCTGTTCTTTGATGAAAGGTGGGCTCCTTAGCATGTTTATTACATTTGTTCAAAAAGCCACTGTTTGTCTCTTGGCAAGAGGGGAGAAGTAGAAATGGTAGGAATGACATAAGTAGGGCAGGGCTGGAAAATAGGAAGAGTGGACAGGGAGAGAGGTGAGATTTGTGTGCTGGTTTCTCCTTTTTATTTATTGGCTAATGTTTTGTAGGAGATGTTATTTGAAAAAGTGTTCTGCTGTTTATAAGATAAAGCAAAAGAACCTTGAAGACCACTGCCTTATAGGATCAATTTCAGGCCCTTTATTAACAATTCATGCATAAGATCCATCATAATTTGTCACTGTTCCTTTTTAGTCCTTTAGTCCTGTGGTTCTTAAGTGCATCTGAATCTCCTAGTGAGCTTTTAAAAATACAGGTCCTCCCCAGACCTAGTAAATCAGAATCACTAGGAGTATTGTTTAAAGTTCTTGATGGGATTGAGAATAATCTTTTCTTTGCACAGGACAGAAGAATAAGACTAAAAAATCCCACCAACCCTCAGAAAATCCAGTAATTGGAAATAAAAGAGTATGACCTGAGGCGGACTCTTTAATTCATTTGGCATTAGTAAGCATACTAGAGAAACCAGTGTGAGAAAATAAAAATGAGCTTGCACTAAGGAAGTAAAAATCTGCCCTGTCATTCATCTGGTTGGGATGATATGGACACAGATAAAGCCAGTTGCCTAGGTAACAGGTATCATTATTTTCCCCAGGATCACACTGTGGCTGGTAAAGTATCATAACAACCTCCTATTTTGAGTGACTATTGCTTTCTTACTGAGAAGGCTTGTCACGTAAAATCATACTGTCAAAAACTTAGGTGTGTGAAATCATACCAGTAAGAACCGAGCAGCAGCCCACTCTTGTCTAGAGGATCTGAGTCATTTTGACCCAGAGTAGCAGCCTCCCTTTCCAGTCCAGGGGCATAGCCTCAAATGGGGGTTGGGGGTGGGTTTTCTGTATACAACATTCCATAGCTGTTGTGGTTTGTTGTTCCCAAAGAAGTAGGATTCAGTGTCTCCTTTGCAATCAAGACCCAGTGCTGGCCCTCCTGCACATGGACCTCCTGCCTTGAGCTCATCAGAATACTTGCTAGATAAAATTCATCCCGAAATTCCCCCTTCTTCCAGATCCTGTAAAATTCCTGTCTTTTCCTTCGGCCAGATACTCCCTGTGCCTCTGCTTTGTGGGTGTCCTGGTTGCAGTGTGTCCATAAACCTGACAGACCACAGCTTTGCTCCTGGTGGTCTTTGGTAACCAACGTAAAAATACCACGGGTCACTACGGAAATAAGTGCATGCACAGAACTCTTCCTTTCTTGTGTTAATATATTTTAGTGACATTTTTTTCCTTCTGTATAAATATAGCCATATCTGATTTTTCACTTTTTTAGGAGTACATTTTTCAGCTCTACTTTTTAAAGTCGGCATTATTGAGGTATAATTTATATTCCATTAAGGTGCCCATTGTGAGTGTACAATTCAGTCACTTTTAGTAAATTTATAGATTTGTGCAGCCATTATTAGACTCCAGGGTTAGAATGTTTCCATCACCCTAGAAAGTTGTCTTAATGCCGGTTAGCAGTTAATCCCTGTTCCCACTGCAGCCACATGCACGCTGATCTGCTTTTTGGCCATAGAGCTGTAGCTTGGCAGTTTGACTGTATGCGTATTTGTTTTTAAAACCTCTTTGTGCATATATTTTTTTCAGGATGAAGGCTTAAGGCTCAGAAAGGTAGCACATTCGGATAAACCTGGATCAACCTCAGCTGCATCCTTCAGAGATAATGTCGCCAGTCCTCTTCCTTCCCTTCTTGTCGTAATTGCAGCCATTTTCATCGGGTTCTTTCTAGGGAAGTTCATCTTGTAGAGTGAAGCATGCAGAGTGCTATTTCTTTTTTTTTCTCTTGACCAGAAAAAGATTTGTTTACCTACCATTTCATTGGTAGTATGGCCCACGGTGACCATTTTTTTTTGTGTGTACAGCGTCATATAGGCTTTGCCTTTAATGATCTCTTACGGTTAGAAAACACAATAAAACAAACTGTTCGGCTCCTGGACAAATTGTATATTACCAGATCATCACTAGCAGATGTCAGTTGCACATTCAGTCCTTTATGAAATTCATAAATAAAGAATTGTTCTTTCTTTGTGGTTTTAATAAGAGTTCAAGAATTGTTCAGAGTCTTGTAAATGTTATTTTAATAATCCCTTTAAATTTTATCTGTTGCTGTTACCTCTTGAAATATGATTTATTTAGATTGCTAATCCCACTCATTCAGGAAATGCCAAGAGGTATTCTGTGGGGAAATGGTGCCTCTTACAGTGTAAATTTTCTCCTTTACCTTTGCTAATATCATGGCAGAATTTTTCTTATCCCTTGTGAGGCAGTTGTTGACTGAGTTTTTCATCCTTACAATCCTGTCCCATGATATTTAACATAAAAAAAAATAAAACTGTTAACAGATTCTTGCTCGATAGCTTGTTTGTGTGTCGTGTCATTAGGCGGGGGATACCAGGGAGTCCACTGTATGGTAATTTGAAATTTATGATGCATAACTTTATTTTGCATTTGAAACCCTTTCAGATATTACAATACTTATAGTTAAAAGTTCTCATTCTATTAAGGAAAGGGATTGATAAAATTTTCAGCTACTTTTGGTGTTTTGGAAGATCACAATCAGTTTGTCTTCAAGATAATATAAAATAAATCCCATGAGAATAAAAAGACTATAATTTTAGTCCGTTTATATGTTTGCCTTGTGGCTCTGTTGCATTTGATTTATCCCATTCTTAACAGGTTCTTCTAGTGTCTTCTCAAGGAAGACTAATTCCCCTTGGTTCTAGTCCAGTGCTTTTTAACCAGCCTAATAACTCCTCTTATTTTAGAGCATTTCATAATAATAGTTTAAAAGTAGGTGTTTTTCCTGCTTAATTTGACATTCAAAGTAAATTTCTATTATGGAAATTTGGAATTACTAAGCAAGTCTTGGGAATTTTCTTTGTGGAAAATGACTTTATCCTTTGCAACTCTACCTATTAATGTGAAACACATTTTCAGTATAAATATGCATTTTAGGGTCCGATTCTTTCACTTAGTCTTATGTCTTCATTTATTTCACTTGTACTAGCATAGAAAAGTTTGGAATCAGAGACAGTATATTCAGTTTTTCTACTAAGTGCAGTCCAGTACAAGTGACTCTTGATTCCTGAAAATAGGTGTTAGTTTTGTAAAAGATGCACTTCTTTCTGAAAGGGAAACTAGACTTTGGGACTTGATGTGGTGCAGTGAAGTGTGTTAGGCCCAGGTCTCTGTATACATTTTATAAACGAGTGAAATGTCCCCCAAAATATTTTGGTTGCCTTTTCGCTTTGAATATGTTTTGAATTTGTCAGGCCACATGTAGTGTGTCATTGTACTCTATGGTATCTTATAAAACCTCTTGCCTTGTGTGCAGAAGTTACTAAAAGCAAACAAGTAATGCCTACATTACTAGCATGCTACTACAGGTAATGTTTTCACTGTTGTTCCAACGCTTACAGTCATTGTAAGATTTCCTTCCCTTTCTGATAACTGGAAAAGCATGCTGAAAAAAACATCTTGCATTTGGTCCCATAAATGCAGAATCAGTAATTCCTTGGCTTAAAGCTCTCTATATAAGTCAGCATTATTAATGATAAGTATCGAGCTTGATATTTCATAGCTATAATTTTTTGGAAATTTTGAGCAAAATCCCGTTTTATGGGAATGGTCCTTAGAACTCATTTATTTCAGCCCCCTTTTTTATAGTTGAGGAATCTGAGGCCTTTCTGAGAATTAAGGGAACTTGTCCTGTTCCCTTAGGCAGGTAGGTGGAGGCAGAGCTGAAACTAGAAAATCTGCTCTCTTGACTCTAGCTTAGTGTCTTTTCTGGTAACTTTGTAGAAAAAAAAAATTTGTCCTAATTTGACATTACTGAAATTACGAACATAAGATGCTATTTAATAAATGTATGTGAAATTTCGTATCCTAAGATTGTATTACGGGCTGCTGTTGAATAGTCTTCATGTATGTTTGGTTTTAGTGTTTAGGTTAGAAATCTGTCCCCCCCCCATATTGGTAATAAATATTATGAAATACAATGTATTTTTAGATAGGCATTTTACAAAATGCATTATGCAAAGGTTGGTTTTGGGGTAGATTGTAGTCTGGGCAGTATCTGCAAAATAAAGTATACATGGGCTTTTTAACTGCTTTACACATCGGGAGATGCTCTGATTGTATAGGAGACCTAATTTCTATTCTTTTAATTGCTGTATCAAATGTGGTCAGATTATTTTACTACCAGCGGTTACTTTGAAAGAGTCCAACTGTATTAATTGACTGATAATATATAGATTAAATTGTTTGTCTTCATTCCTTACATGTTTAGAAATTCTTGCTTTGTCTGCCTGCTTACTTGTGTATGTAAGCATGAGGGAAATATACTGTTGCTAATACTGAAAATCACAAGTAACTAAGGCCTTAAGTTCATATGTGACGCTAAATGCACTACCTTATTTCATTCTATAACTAATGTACCTTAACTTTGCCCATTCTTGTGTTTACAAGAAACACATTTAAGAATTGTATTCTGAGTGTGTGGTTTGTTACCTTTAAAAAAAAGATAAAGAAATGACACTTGGAAAATAGTATGTATCAAGTTTCAAAAGTTCTGCTCAAAGAAAAACAATATTTTTATTTTCTCCTTCAAGTATCTTAGCTCAGAAATTCTCCTAAAATTGAGATTATCTGCTATGGGGATTATTTTTGGATTTTAATCAAAATACACCACTTTGGAAACAAGTTTTATCAGTAAGATTAAAAAAAAGTTCTTAATAGGGTATATCCCCAAATTGTGATCTGCCACTTCAAAAACTTCGTGAGGTTTCCTAGAGCTTTGCACATTCCTATTCAGTGATTTTGGTGTGTGCATAGATTTTTTAAAAATTCACCTTTATGAAGTTAGGGAAAGATCAATGTTTACCGTATGGAAAAACAACAAAATAAGAAGGTAAATAAATGATCTTTATTTTCTAGCTTTCAAAGGAAATCAAACTATTGCGTGAATAAATAAACTGTTTAAAAATGTGGTGAAGTGTCATTTTCCTTTCCAAGAAACAAAAAAAGGAATTTGATTTCAACAGATTATGATGGTTTGTGTGTTTATGTTAAGTAGTAGTAATTGGTCACTCACCAGGACTAGAGTTCTGATGGCAGATAGTCTTTTGCTTAGTGACCTAGAAGTAAAGTACTTTTCATGGGAAGTGGGAACAGCTGTTTTTTTCAGTTCCACATTTGATAGCCCACTGTTAGAAGCCATGCTTCTGGAGAGTTCTGTGCCGGAACAGTGGCCTCTTGGGAATGCTCAGATCAGCCTGATGGTCATGGGAGTGAAGAAGTTTGAACATTCATCTGTGAAAGGAAATTTTATCTTCCTACGTTTCTGATTGTAGGAATAATAATATGTTTATTTTAGGGAATTTGGAAAAAAAGTTACAAAAAGATAAAAAGTAATGGCAAATCATGCCATCCAGCAGTATCAGTTTGTATGAACATTTTATTTCCCTTCAGTAATGCTTTTTAAGCATAATTGTACATAAAACTTTGTATCCTATATTTTTCACGTAATCATTTCTCTGTGGAATATTGAGAATCACGTTTAGTGGTTGTCAGATTGCTTTATGTTGACAATCACTTTCTTGACCATAAGATTATGAACGTTATATGTATGACAGAAAGCTTGATTGGTCAGGTAGTTCCCCTTCTAGTTAGGCACATCCTCCTAATTACCTTATTTCTTCTGTTACAGAACTCTGTTTCTTGTTTTCCAGTTGCTCCTTAACACCCATCCTCTCTTTTTCTTTTCGAATTTTTATTTAGATTCTAGTTAACATACAGCATAGTATTCAGTAGAAGAATTTAGTAATTCATCACTTAAATATACACAACACCCAGTGCTCATCATAACAAGTGCCGTTAATCCCCTCACTCATTTAGGCCATCCTCCACCCACCTCCATCAACGCTTTGTTCGCTGTCATTGAGAGTCTCTTACTGTTAGCTTCCCTTTCCTTTGTTTTCTTTCCCCCCTTCCTGTATGTTCTTCTGTTTTGTTTCTTAAATTTCACATGAGTGAAAGCATAGTATTAGTCTTTCTCTTGACTTACTTCACTTAGCATAATACACTGTAAGTCCATTCACATAGTTGCAAATGCAAGATTTCATTCTTTTTGATGGCTGGGTAATATTCCCCCCCCACCCTCCCCCCCCCCCCCCTTTCCACCCAACGTCTTAATTTGTTCCATCAGTCGGTGGACGTTTGGGCGCTTTCCTTAGTTTGGATTATTGTTGAAGTGCTATAGACATCTGGGTGCGTGTACCCCTTTGAATCTGTATTTTTGTATTCTTTTTGGTGAATACCTAAGAGTGCAGTTCTGGGTTGTAGGGTAGTTCTGTTAAGTTTGAGGAACTTACAGAGTGGTTGTGGCAGTTTGCGTTCCTACCAACAGTGTAAGAGGTATATAACCTCCACCTTGAAAAAAGGTGCAGGGAAATACTAAGATAACTGTTCCGTTTTTAGCATTGGTCTTCAGCTACAGTAGTACAGTAACTCACGTGAAGAGCTTAAAAAAATAAAGATAACTGATGCTTGAACAGAAATACTGGCTTAATTTGGTCGGGAGTGGAGACCCCTGGCATGGTCATTTGTTTTAAGCTCCAGTCATTTTAATCCACAGCCAGACAACTGTTCCATAGTCTTAAATGCCAAAGCCAGATACAAATTATGTTTAAGTAAGATTTAAGTCTTATAGGGCAATTGTATTTTCAGGATTCTTTTTATATTAAGTTGCGGGGGTGTTTGGGTGGCTCAGTTGGTTAAGTGTCCAACTCGATTTAGGTTCAGGTCATGATTTCAAGGTGGTGAGATTGAGCCCCGCATGGGATTACGTGCTGGGTGCCTACTTGATTCTCTCCCTCTGCCCCCTCTCACCCCATTTCTCTTAAAAAAAGTTGCAGGAGTCACCTTTAGGTATTGCTTAATGCGAGAGTTGTCTGTGTAGAAGTTAGGATTGTAAAACGCCAGCAAATGTCTTGTAAGTACATGTGAGCTGTCTGGAAAGATGATTTGAGAAATTTATGGGATTCAATTTTAATTACCACTTTGCTGATACCCCAAGTGATTATCTTTACCCACTAGGAAATTGTGATTCTACCTTTCTTATATTTCTCAAAGGATGAGATGGCTTTCAAGGTGTTTATGAATATGTGCCAGGTACTTTGTGTCAACTCATTAAATCCTCACTCAGATCCTTTGAAGTGGGTACTGTTCTTATCGCCTTTGTGTGCTGGGGCAGACAGGTTTACAGAGAGGTTTATACAGCTTTGACAGGGCAGCAGTTCGATCCTGAGGGTCTGGTCCTAGAGCCCATGCTTTTAACCATTGTAATTTAGAAGGAAAGGGAATGACTTGTACCCTGGTCGAAGTCCAATATTGTCTCCACAGAAAATTCATATGGTAATTATGTGATGCCTTTGATCCCTTTCTAAAGGCTGTACTCCCATTTCTTTGTGAAAACATTTGATCTTAAATATTCAGACTTTCTTGCCTTTATCTCCCAAAGAAGTGCAGAGAAAACATTGGCCCATTAACAATCTCAACTCATGAACAAAATCAATAGGAATATTATTTAAACAATTTATTAATGCATTAAAGAAGGAGGCTATAGAATTTATAGGAGTGGTTTATGTAACCAAGGCTGGAGGACAGTATGACTTCACTCTTCAATATGATCCTTTAAGATTTAACCATTATTAAAAAAAAAGATTTAACCGTTATTTCAGTATATGAATTTTGGTAAATTGTATAAATTCTTGATGCTGTTCTACAAGGAACAAAGGGTGTCAAGTAATACAGATTTTAAGACGCCTGAGGAAAATCCAAATTTTTTTGAGGGTGAGAAGTTATTGACACCTAAGTTCTAAAACAGTGTGGGGAGTTGCAGTTGCGAGTGACTGAAATCTATTTTACGTTACCTGAGCAATAAGAATCCCTTATTTTAGTATGTTGTGTGTTTTAGGAAGTAGAGGTTTGTTAGGAATTAGATAAAGGTGTTAGTACAGGTTTTTTGGGGGGGGGGACTTGCTTTTTTGTCCTATTTTAATTGAAAGTATATCCTTAAATGTGCAATATATAGATAAGTATAAAGGTGTTGGGAGTGTATCATGCTACTTTGAATTAAATTTAGGGAACTATTTTACTTGGGAAATTCAACTTAAAGATAACCTTGTGAGAATCAAAGGAAAATTTTGTTGCCAAGTATTTGGATGCTTCTTGTTTACTATCAAGCAAGTTTTACAATATTACTAAAATATAATTTAGATTTTCTTTTAGGGGTTCCTGTCTGGCTCAGCCGGAAGAGCATGTGACTCTTGGGCGTGGGGTCATGAGTGTGAGCCCCACGTGGGGTGTAGAGACTGCTGAAATAAATAAAACTTAAAAATAGATTTTTCTTTTAAAAGTTTACTGATCATATTTAATGTACCAAATAAGTGAATTATCTCTCCAAGGGAAAGATGCTCTTGCACTTTGAGACTTCCATGGAATTTGTCAGTTGGGGACTTTCATTATATATGTTTAAGACATGATTTCTTAGCAAGATTTTACACTATCATGAGGAAATGTCTTAAGAATTTTAACATTAATTGGGTAAGGTGGTTCCTTTGTAAAATAAGTCGTGGGTGGAGTGGGAATTTCAGGGACATAAGTATATTGGAATAGACACTAAAAGTGCTAAAAATTTGTTCATAATGTTTGCACAGTGATGTGATAAGCGGGGATGGCTCCCATTACTGAGAAAAAGTCTTGTAACATTTGTGCATTTAGTTGAGTTAGTGAGTGTTTTAGTTGAGTTAGTATAAGTGTTTCCAACACTTACTCATATATGTAAGTAATCCTTTCCATCCAGTACTTGATCTCTTAACTCCAGAAAAGTGTATTGCAGATGCCAGTAGATAATGAGATTTTACGTTTGCATAATGTGTTCCCCATGTCATAGTAGTGTGGGGATGGGAGAGGCAGTTGTGGCTGCAGAATGGTGTTGTCTTTCCCCATTTGTTTTGATTTTATTGTTTTTATTACGAAGGTTTCCCCAGCTCTTATTTTTCTGTTTAGGTCTTTTGGTTTCTTTTAAGGAGCAACTCATGAAAAATAGTAACTGAAGTCTCCTTTATACGCTTTTCTGAGCACATTTTTCTTTGTCACACCACTAGCCTGAAGTTTTTATCATTCTTGTCCACGCCTAAGATTTTACTCCACATGTATGTAATAATCAGTTATATAGTATATCTTGCGTGTTTTAAAATGTGACGTGTTTTTTTTACTCAGAGGATGACTTCTCTAGCTCTGTCTGCCCTCACCTAAAATTTCTTACTTGGAAGTGCCCACACTTGAAGTAGTGTATCCTTTGTGTACGTGTTCTGTGGACTAACACACCATTCGCTCCCCTGCTTTATCAGCTTGGGTCTGTTGTGATGTTCTCTGTTGCTGCTGATGCTACCATTGAAATTATGACACAAATACCTACCCAAGTCCTTGCCACAGTCCCTGAAGCCATTTCTTTTATGGTGGTGGTTCTAGGACAGGTATGAAGGCTGGCCCGAGGACAGTTGGTCAGACAGTTGGTCGGACAGCCCTAACAGCCACCTGCTGTGTGTGACTGTATGTGTCTCCATTTGCACACACCATTTTAGTAGTGAGGGAAACAAATCTGAGGGAAGACATGAGGTGCTCAAGTACCCACATGGGGTCATGTGTCTGTGCATCTTTGCTATTTATGCGTTCCCATGTGTGCTTGCCGACCGCATATGTACCCGTGAGTGTTGGTATGGAGGTGGTTTCCTGTGCACGTTCTTCAAGTAGAAAGATGTCCCATAAAAATCTGCAATTCCTACTTTTCAAAAATAAAAAATTTGGAGCATACGACTTGCGTTACCGTGGGCAGTAATTTGCTGGAACCAAGTAGCAGTTTTACCTCCAGTTTCCGTCACTACTTGTTTGATACGGTTTCACTTACTAGTGACCTGCGCGATCTGAATTCATCTGAACATGGGACTCTTGGTTTAGATACCACGTAATACCGAGTACTTCCTCTGTCCTGCACACTGGTGGGAGTCGGGATGGGATCCCGTTGTCGGGACAAAAAATACTTAGACACTTGCACCTAGTCAACAGGTGATTGGCCCCAGAAGGCCCAAAATCTGGTCCATTGAAACATAGGCATAAAGTTTGAGGAACAGTAAAAACTATTTTTATGGAGTACCTAATGTATGTCAGGTGCCTTATTTACCCTATCTCCTCTTCGGAATAACCTTTTAAACTTTGTAACAGAGAAGAAGAACTTGGAGAAAGGAACTTGTCCATTTTGTGGTAGAGCCAAGTCTATGTGGGCCCCTCACCGTGCCGTACTGCCTGCCTTTGGAAAAGGGGAATGATACTGTGAAACTGACTTCATGGCATTTATTCAACTAGACAGCTTCCTTTGGTCTCGGTCACCCTATTGGAAGTATAAAAAATAGTTTCTGCTTTTGAAAATCTTGGCAAATAATATACCTACAGCTTATTACACACTGTACTAGTGGTTAGTGGGTAGGGTGTGGCTGCAGTAAGATTTCAGAAATTAAGGTATTTCAGAATTCAGACTCTTTATAGCCAGCCTTTCAACCAGTTAATCTAGATTGATAGCTTTGTAAATGGTATTTATAGCATTCCAGTTTGAAATATTAAGCATGAGTAGCCTGGGAAGGAAGCCTATCAAAGTGGTTAGGAGCATGGGGTCTGGAGTGATGCTGCATAGGTTATAATTTTGGCTTGGTCACTTTCCTCGTTACGACCTTGGGCATTTTATTTCCCTGTGTCTCAGCTGTCTTAGGATCCTCACTGTGCCTGCGTCACTGGGTGTGAAGGGGATTGGAGAGGTGCAGCTGCTGGAGCAGTGTGACACCAGGCTCAGCAAATGTCTGCCGTTACTGTCTCTGAACACATGAGGTGGGAGATTGGGCAGTTGTCTGACTATTTGGGTTAAAATTGAAGCGGGATAGCCAGACAGCGGGTATTTGGCTTGGCATTTTATTTTTGAAATTATTAACCAGTCCTGCAGTTGGAGGCATTATCTGGCCATATATATGCACCAGCCTTTTATTGAGCACCTGTAGGGAGGCAGCAGGAGAAACAGCGTGGGTTTCCGAGGATAGACAAACTTGGATATGGATCTCCGCTCTGCCCTTGACAGGATGTGTGCTCTTGAGCAAAATGATGGAACTTCTCCAAAGTGCAGCCTCATTGCCAGTGATGTCTGATTTTCACATTCTTCTGTAACCTTGTAGGGTTATGGGGAGGACTGTAAGACATTTTAAAGAGCCTAGTGTAGTTTCTGGTACATAATAAACATTGAAAATGCATTTTACTCTGTCATTTATTCCTACTTAAAAAAGATATGGCAAGAATTTGCAAGTTTTAATAGCTGCTTGATGGTCATGGGTGATCTTGAGTTAGAAATTGTAAAACCACTTCAGAATGTAAAGAAGGAAGCTATTCTTGCAGGTAAGCAGCCTGTGGGCCTTAAGTGTGATGTGCATTTGTTTTTTGGTTCCTTTTTTTATGAATATGAAGGTAACATTAATTAAGGAAGCTTGGAAGTTCTAGAAAAATGTAGAGAAAACATCAGGATCCCATTCCCCAGAGCCAACTTATTAATAGCTTTTCAAGCGTCTCAGTGAGTATTAAATAAATATAATGTTCTATTTTGCATAAATATATATTAATAGTATCAAAACGTGTGCTTTTGTAAACCAATTAGCAATTAATTGAATTTACTTCTTATCTGGAAACAATTTTTGAAATTGTTGCATCGTACAAAAAAACCCCAATACACCCTTCAGGCAGATTCATCAATTAGTTGGCATTTTGCCCCATTTCCTTCAATATTCGCTCTCTCTCCACACGAGTACATACACATTTTATATGTGTACACTATGCATTCCTGATGTATAGCATACGTGTATACACATATATGTGCATTCACAAATGTGCCTGTATACCCATGTTTTACTTTCTCTTGAAAGAAAAACTAAGTTGCAGATGGCATATGGCATACCTATATTACCCCTAACCGTTTCAGTGTGTATCCCCTAAGAGTAAGTCTCATCTCTTGTGTAGTCATAGGACAGTTGTCAACTGGAGTACATTGAACGCTGATAGAATACTTTTTTCCCTGAATCCATTGTCCACATCCACCCAGTGTCATTTATAGCCTTCCCCCTCTGGGTCTAAATCCAGGCTGGGGTCCTTTGTTACTGTATTTAGTTATATCTCTAGGATCTAATCTGAAACAGTTCTTAGCCTTGGTCTTTTATTACACCGATGTTTCTGAAGAATACAGTCATCCCTTGCCTCCACCTTTTAAAATAGAGTATTTGTCATTGGGTTTTCTTTGACATTTTTTCCCCCATTAGGTTCAGATTATGGATTCTTAGCTGGATCACTACAGAAGTGGTTTTATGTCCTTTTCAGGGCATCTTGCCCAGAGGCCCATGGGGTTCTGGCCCTCGTTGTGAAAAAGGTGCACCCAGAAGGCACAGAAAGACGACGCATACCCTCTGGGTTCAGGGCTCTGGAATCAAACTGCCTGGGTTTAAATGCTGGCTTTGCTCTGTCACCCTGGGCAGCTTTCGACATGGCTGTGTCTCAGTTTCCTCATCTGTAAAATGGGGATTTTAAAAAAAGTGCATTGATACCCACCTCATAAGTTTGTTTCTTGAATTTAAGGAATTAATATATGTAGAGTGTTGAAGGAAGTGGCTGGCTCATAATTAACAACCATAGGGGCTAGGCATCATTATCTGTCTAGATCTCCAGGGGAGAATCTGTGTCTTGCCTTTTCCAGCATCTAGAGTCTGCCTGTGTGCCTGGGCTGATGGCCCCCCAGCCAGCAACCACATTGTGCTGACCTCTGCTTCCGCATCACACCTCCTCTTGCTATGACCCTCCAACCTCCCTCTTACAGACCCTGTGATGACAGTGCCCACCTGGATAACCCAGGATAATCTCTTCATCTCAAGACCCTTCACCCATCTGCAAAGTCCCTATGTGTAAGGGGATTAGGATGCTGGCATCTTTGGGGCCACTATTCGGCTGACCAGAGGGACCATCATTTCCCCACTCTCAGTCCAAGTCCTTTGGGTTGGACCCCACCTCCAGCAGAGATCGGGAAGTAGAAGATCTTGATTTAAGCCAATTGGCATATCCCACTGGTTCAGAGGGAGGTGGGGCACAGCCAATGGGATAAAAAAAACCCAACTGTACTCCTTAAATGGATCTCACTTTCTTTTGGTTTAATCAATCCCTTTCAGATTAGTTCAGCCTTTGTCATATTTAACTCAAGGTTGAAGTCATGACCAACACTATTGTCATCTCAAGGACTTGGGTTTGGATTTGGACCAGTGCTGTTGGTGGGTCTCAGCAACATTCTGCCCCTTCCTGTTTCATTCTGACCATATGGTGTGCTACAAGACTCTGTGGTCTCCCTCACCCCTGCTTGCCTCTTTAGACTTACTTCCTGCTCCTTCCTTCACTCTGTCTTGCTGGTCTTTGGCTATTTGTAGAACACTCCGACATATTCCAGGCTTGGAGACTGACCTTGTCTCTGCACGAATGCTTCTCCCTCTCTGTCCTGTGGCTCACCCTCACTTCTCTCAGGCTTTCACTCCTGAGACCTTCTTAGGCCTCTCCAGCTGAAACTTGACCACCCTGCTGCCTTCCATGCTCTCTTTCAGTGTGTCCCTCTCTTCCATTGACTATGACACATACTTAATCTGTTTATTGTCTGTTCCTCTACCAGAATGGGCATTCTGTAAGAGCAGGGACTTGATGTGTTTTGTTCACTGCTGTGTCCCAGTGCCTAGAACTGACTGGCATATAGTAAGTGCTCAATAAACCTTTGTTGGCGGGAGGGTGGCAGGGAGGCAGAGGGAGGGTGCCATCATGCATGTACACAAGTTAACAATGTAAAATGCATGCTTACTATGGGATTTAGTTAAAAGAAAACTCCACCCTGCCTCAGTCTCACCCATCCCTCACCCTTCTAATCTGCGCAGAGCTTCAGAATTCACCGTGTGTGATCAACAAACTTCCTCTAGGGATGGCTGTTGGCCACCACGCTCTTATGGAAGCCTCGATAGCGAATGCAGAAGAAGCTTTAGAGCCGGGAGGAGGAGGGGCAGGTTTCCTTCCTCATTTTCACACTTGCTCTGAATTCCTCTTGCAAAAGTGGCTACCATTTCTAATGCACTCCATCCGTGCCCACTTGCCTTCTTGCTGGGCTGTTTCCTTGCTGGGCTGTTCTCTGCTTATGGCCTCATGGCTTCCCATTCTTATAACATGGTGACTTCTGGCTCTTGGCCCTCCTCTCCATCCTGCACTTGTCCCTTCCAGTGACTTCACAGGGCGGGGTTCTAGTTTCTGACCTCCCCTCCCCGGTAGCTCTGTCCTCACCCCTCTGCCTCCCATCTCCAGCCTTCCTGGAGGCTGTCACCACCAAGACAGATCGGTGATCTTGACCACAGATACACCATTTTGCAACCATGGCTTTCTCTCCTTTCATCTTAGTTGCAGAAATACCCTCTATGGCTGCAATCCCTCACTAAGAATAGTTTTTTTTCCCCCCTGGCTTCCCCATTCAGATTGGTTCCACTCTCCATGATTAAAATCATGCCGAGACAATACTCTTTTTTTTTTTTTTAATTTTATTTTTATTATTTGCCCAAGGGGTACAGGTCTGTGAATCATCAGGCTTACATCTTTCACAGCATTCACCAAAGCACAAACCCTCCCCAATGTCCATAACCCATCCACCCTATCCCTACCCTCCCACCCCCCAGTAACCCTCAGTTTGTTTTATGAGATTAGAAGTCTCTTATGGTTTGTCTCCTTCCCCATCCCATCTTAGACAATACTCTTAACTGTATTGCTCACCATCCCTATCTAGCAAACACCAACCCTCTCTGGGTTCATAGGGAACCATCTGGCACCAGGGAAGGTCCTAGAAAATAGAGGCTTTGAGGTGGCTCGGGCAGCCCCTTCATTTTAATTTAGGGCCCTTCCAGTACTGCATTCAAGATGCCTATGTGGGTATAAAACCAAACAACCTTTTCTCTAGGAAGTGAACCTGTGCTGACCTCTTAATTGTTGGGACCCCAGGAACTGGGTTGAAACTCTTCTGGAAGGGTATTGGTGTGACCATTAGTAGACATTCTGGGAGGTGGTTATTTGGAAACAAGATGAGCCTTGGGCCTTGGGGGAAGGAGGGACTTCCTGTGATCTTTAGTCCCTGATCCAAGAGCAGGGAGGCAGTGGCAGCTTGGGCCTATGCTCTTGTGGAACTTGGTTTCTTCCCACCAGGGAGATAGGCTGGCAGGGCAGCCTCTGGGGGGTAGGGTCTTTCCAGCCTAAGGGGACGTGTATCTTCCGACCCCACTCTCAAGCAATGGGACGAACGTGAGGAAATCAGGACCCCCTCCCTGTCCAAGGGGCATGTGGCTCAGGTGAAAACCTTTCAACTCAGCCACTAGAGTTCATGGGGTAAAGTGGCTGCTCGAGTGTGAATTTGAAGAGCAGATTGTGAAAAGCTGGCAGTTTCCCCAAGACAAATTGTCAAGGTTCTTCCTTTGTCCTGTGAAGTCGTTGGTAAATCTCAGGCTGCTTGGGAAGGGCAGTGGAGCCCAGCTGAGCTGAGGTGCCGACACCAGCAAGCAGGGATTGGCTTCCAGGGAAGAGGTGGAGGGTTCCGTATGTGTCTTGCTATCCCAGGAGGTGGCAACAGGTGAAGTCGAGGGGGACTGGGAACTGGGGAAATCACCTCTTAGTGTCCTTGTACTTCTTGAGGGGGGAAACCCCAAGGAAAGCCGCATGGTGCTTGGTGCTGGATTCCTTCATCCTGTTAGGAAGATATGTGTGCCCTTAATTTGATAATTGGGTCAAATTTATACAACAATTAGAATTATCTATAAATGGGAAAAAAAGAATTATCTATAAATGGTATTGGTTTCAAATAGGAGTCATCTTGTCGAGCTCTTTTAGTATTGATCATAAAGTTTCCCGAGGAAGAGAAGTCATAGGCGAACCCCCAAGAATGACCTCATGGTAGACCTTCCAGGATACTTCAGGGAATGCACATCTTCTCTTCCACCATCACACGGAAGGAGTAGCTTGGCATTCTCCATTCATGAAACATTGGCTCTTGTGCTACACCACTTTTCTTTCTCTCTCTTCCTTTCCTTCTTCCTTTCCTTTCCTTTCCTATCCTTTCCTTTCCTTCCTCCTTTCCTTTCCTATCCTTCCCTTTCCTTCCTTCCTTTCTTTTTTAAGATTTTATTTATTTATTGGACACAGAGAGACATGGTGAGAGAGGGAACACCAGCAGGGGGAGTGGGAGAGTGAGAAACAGGCTCCCTGCTGAGCAGGGAGCACGAAGCGGGCTCGATCCCAGGACCCTGGGATCTGACCTGAGCTGAAGGCAGACGCTTAATGACTGAACCACCCAGGCACCCTTACATCAATTTTCTTATGGAATTCTCCTTAATATTTCAACCCTAATATTTTAGCTGTCGTGATGTGTTTTAGAGCACTTATTGGATTTAAGTAGCACCTATGCTTGGAGCTTTTTATGCTCTCTACAGCTAGGTAATTACATCTCCAAAGCCTTACTGATTTTATTTTGGCTAAATGGCACTACTGAATTTCACGGTAAACAAAGGAGGGTTCTTGGGAGTTCTGATGTGTCTCTCCACACCTTGGACAACTGAGGTGAACTCGTATGGGGTTCTAGATGGTCACTGCGTGTGGGACTATGTTCCACAGACAGAGTTGGGCTAATGGCATTTCTAAGAAGATTTGACTTTTGAAGTACATTTTGTTTTAATTTGGCACCTTCAACATTCTGTTCCTCAAACCCTTTAATTTTTCTTGAAATTAAACGATAACCACCTAAAACATACTTTTCACTTTTTAAATAGTAAATCAAAGGCCAGGGAACTCTCAAAATGAATTGTTGCAAAATCTGATCCTACCACCAGGTGGCAATGTGGTCTTGTGTCTTGAGGCTTTCCGCACCATGGAAAACCCATGTTGATTTATCCCATCTGTACTGATGGGGAAATTCCTTTTAAAAATCCACATCTTAAACAAAATCAAACTATTATGTTTTTTATTCAAATTTTAATTACCAACTGAAGGAGGTGTTTGTCTTGATTCTAAGGATAAATATAAAACTTCTTGCCGCTCCTTGGAACATATCAGATAGTTGATATAAAGTTTGTTTTTCCATTATAAAATAATGGGATAATTATAGTAATAATGCGGGTGAACCCTTTAATCTTTGATTAAAAGATACTATAGAATAATATCTTTAATTTCATTATGAACTTTCATTTGTGTGACTTATTCGGTTGCAGGTATTAATTTTTTATAATGCCTTATAATTGCATAAGGTGTTACCTGTTTATTTTTATCTGGTCCTTCACTCAGATATTGAATACCTCCTTGATTTAACGATTGAAGTTATTAAATTCTGGCTTCTGTATATATCTTCCCTCCCTCTCCAGGTTAACACATAAATCGCTGTCTTCTCTGCCAACTGTCAAATGGAAACTCTGGCCAAGGGGAGAGCAAAGCTTGAATAAGGGCTTGAAAATAAGTCACTTAACAAGCAGAAACTCTTAAATTTTTCATTGTAAGAAAGTTAATATATAATTGTCTTTGAATTTCCTGTTTTGGAACTCTAATGAGAGTGAGCTCATTAAGCTTATTACCTTTAAAACCCAAATTAGTTTTAGCTTTTCTCTGTTCCCGAAAAGGCACCGTATGTGCATCTGGTTTTGTGCACACCTGTTTGGAATAGATCTTACTAATACACCTGGTGCCTGTGCTCCAACGTACTACCTTAGCTAAGAGCCCAGGACAAAGAAGACAGCTTTGATGAGAGTCCCTCATACTTGAGTGCCTGAACTGCGCCCGGGAAAAGGCCCCCCGTCCCAGTGCTAGCCGGTGGGGGTAGAGGAAGTCTTGAGTGCACAGGTTAGCAATGAAGTAGAGTAACCAAGGGTGTATCTGTGGCTGTCAATTTACTTACATCAGCTCATGCAATCCTTCTTACCAACCAATATGCTTCCCCTTTCACAGAGGAGAAAATAGGTTTACCAGATGAGGTAGGCAGAATAATGGCACCTAAAGGTGTTTACATCCTAATCCCTGAAAACTGTGGTTAGATTACGGTATGTGGCAAAGGGGTTAAGGTAGCAAATGGAATAAGGTTGCTAAGCAGCTGACTTTAAAATACATCATCCAGCTTATTGTTGGGTCCATGGTAACCACAGTTTCTCACCCCTGGGGTAGGGTGAACTAGGGAGATGGTAGCATGTGAGGGCCTCTGCCCAAGGCTGCTGATCTGAAGGCAGATGAGGAGGCTACAGTCCAGGGAATGAAGAGGCATCTAGAATCTAGAAAAGGCAAAGAAACAGGTTCCTCTCTAGAGCCTCCAGAAGGGATACCACCCTGCCGACAGCTTGATTTTAATCCAGTGAGACCCTCTTTGGATTTCTGACCTCCAGACTGGTCAGACAATAAAGGCGAGTTGCCATAAGCCACTAAATTTGTGGAGAATTGTTACAGCAACCACAGGAAACTCTGTAGTATACAGTAATATATAGTTATATAATAAAAGCTCCTCATGCAGTGTAGGGTGATTCCAGTGACATCACTGGCTCAGAGGACTGAGAAAAATAATAACTTTGTTTTATGGATAAATGATAGTCCTCCCCATCCCCCACCTGCTAGGTAGAAGTTGGGGGGGGGGTGGTTCACCTTTAGATCTGTTCTATTTGAAATTTAGTCTTAATCCAACAACTAAAAAAATCCTTCCAGGCAGTGCAATTTTTTTTGTTTTTAATTGAGTTAAAGTTGACATACAATATCATATTTGTTTCAGGTGTACAACGTAGTGATTCAAACTCCATCCATTCATTACTCAGTGCTCACCATGATAAGTGTAGTCACCATCTGTCACCATACAAGTTAGTACAGTATTATCAGCTGCATTCCCCATGCTCTATATTACATCCCTGTGTCTTACTTATTTTATAACTGAAAGTTGGTACCTCTTGATCCCCTTTACTCACTAACACCCCCAATCTGTTGGCAACCACCAATCTGTTCTCTGTGTTCATGAGTCTGAGTTTTGTTTTGGTTTTTGGATTCCACATATAAGTGAAGTCATAGAGTATTTGTCTTTGACTTACTGCACTTAGAATAATACTCTCAAGGTCCCTCCTTGTTGTAGCAAATGCCAAGATTTCATTCTTTTTTATTGCTGAGTAATATTCCATTGCAAATATATGTACCACATCTTCTTTATCCATTCATCCATCTACAGACACTTAGGTTGTTTCCATATAAATAACGGTGCATTGAATATGGGGGTGCATATGTCTTTTCTAATTAGTGTTTTTTTTCTTTGTATAGATACCCAGTATGGGAATTGATGGATCAAGTGGTATTTCTATTTTTAAATCTTTTGAAGAGCTTCCATCTGTTTACAGAGTGGCTGCATTAATTTACATATCCATTAACGGTGCACAAGGGGTCCTTTTTCTTCACATCCTTGCCAACACCTGTTATCCCTTGTCTTTTTGATAATAGCCATTCTGACAGATGTGAGGTCTTGTGGTTTTGGTTTGCATTTCCTGATGGTTAGTGATGTTGAGCATGTTTACATTTGCCTTTTGTCCATCAGTATGTCTTCTTTGAGAAACTGTCTATTCAGATCTGCCTGTTTTTAAATCTGATTTTTTTTGGTTATTGATTTGTATGAGTTCTATATATATTCTGTATATTAACCACTTAGCTAATATATCATTTACAAATATCTTCTCCCATTCAATGGGTTGCTTTCTCATTTTGTTGATGATTTCCTTTGATGTGCTGGGCTTTTTAGCTTGATATATTCCCATTTATTTATTTCTGCTTTTGTTCCCATGTATTTGGAGTTGGATCCGGAAAACATTGCTAAAACTGATGTCAGGGCACTTACCATGTATACTTTCTTCCAGGAATTGTATGGTTTCAGGTCTTAGGTTCAAGTCTTTAAACCATGTAGAGTTTATTTTTGTGTCTGGTGTAAGTTAGGTAGTTCACTTTCATTCTTTTGTGTGTAGCCATCAGTTTCCCTAATACCATTTGTTGAAGAGACTATCTTTTCCTCATTGCATTTTCTTGCCTCCTTTGTCATAGATTAATTGACCATATAGGTGTGAGTTTATTTCTGGGCTCTCTATTTGCTTCCATCGATCTTTGTATCCATTTTGTATACCATGTGATTTTGATTACTATAGCTTTGCAGTATAGTTTGAAGTCAGAAAGTATGATACTTTACTCTTGGTTTTTTTTTTCCCCCCAACATTGTTTTGGCTATTTGGAGTCTTTTGTGTTTCCATATAAATTTTAGAATTATTTGTTCCGGTTTTATAAAAAAGGCCATTGGAATTTTGATGGGGATTTGCACTGATTGTGTAGATTACTTTGTCTGGTTTTGTTATCACCATAATGCTGGCTTGAAAATAAGTTTGGAGGCATTCCCTCCTCTTAAATTTTCTTGAAAGAGGTAAATACCTCTTCAAAGGTAAATACCTATTTCAAAGGTAAATACTTTTGAATGATTGGTAGAATTCACCAGTGAAACTATCTGGTTCTGGACTTCTATTTTTTGGGAGGTTATTCGATTACTGATTCAGTCTCCTTACTAGAAATTGGTCTACTCCAATTTTTTATCTCTTCATGATTCAGTCTTGGGAGATTTTAAATTTTAAATTTCTAGGAATTTTGTCCATTTTTTCTAGGTTGTCCGGTGTGTTGGCAGAGTTGTTCATAGTAGCCTCTTAAGATTCTTTGTATTTATGTGGTATCGGTTGTAACTTCTGTTTCATTTCTGATTTTCTTTACTTGTGCTCTCTCTTTTTTTCTTGATGAGTCTGGCTAAGGGTTTGTTTACTTTGTTTACCTTTCCAGAGAAACAGCTCTTAACTTCATTGATCTGTTCTATTGCCTTTTGTCTCCTATCTGTCATCTATCTATCTATCATCTCTCTATCTATCTTCTATCTTTGAGAGAGAGAGAGAACGTGAGTGGTGGGGGGAGGGGCAGAGAGAGAGGAAGAATCCTAAGCAGGCTCTATGCCCAGGATGGAGCCCAACACAGGGCTGGAATTCACCACCCTGAGATCACGACCTGAGCTGAAATCAAAAGTTGGATGCTTAACTGACTGAGCCACCCAGGCACCCTTATTTCATTTATTTCTGCTCTGATCTTTATTATATCCTTCCTTCTACTCACTTTGAGCTTCATTTAGTCCTCTTCTTCTAGTTCCTTTAGGTGTAAAGGTTTATTGTTATTTGAGATTTCTCTTGTTTCTTGCAGTAGGCCTCTGCTATGAACTTCTCCTAGAACCACGTTTGGTGCATCCCACAGATTTTGGTATGTTATATTTCTGTTTTTAAATCTCTAGGCATTATTTTTATTTCTCCTGTGATTTCTTCTATTATCTAGTGTTCGTCCAGTAATATGTTGTTCACTCTCCAAGTATTTGTAGTTTTTTCCAGTGTTTTCCTTGTAATTGACTTATAGTGTTACCCACTGTGATCAGGAAAGATGCCTGACATAATTTCAATCTCCTTAAATTTGAGACTTGTTTTGTGACAAGTGATCTGTCCTGGGGAGTATTCCTTGAGTACTTTTGGAAAGAATATAAATTCTGTTGCTTTTGGATGGAATGTTCTGTATATATCTTTTAATCCATCTGGTCTAATGTGTTGTTTAAGGATGTTTCTTATTAATCAATAAGAAAAATCAGTCAGTCTGAATGACCTACTCACCGATGTAAGTTGGGTGGTAAAATCTCTACTATTCTTGTATTGCTATGAATTTCTCCCTTTATATTTGCCCTATATATTGCTCTATATATTTTGGTGCACCTATGTTGGGTATATATGTTTATAAATGTCCTATCTTCTTGCTGGATTTTATTATAGCTTTTGTTTTAAAGTCTATTTTGTCTGATGTCAGTATAGCTACTCAAGTTTTCTTTGAGTTTCCATTTGCTTGGAATATCTTATTCTATCCCTTCATTTTCGGTCTGTGTATCCTTACTTCTGAAGTGAATGTCCTGTGGGCATTATATAGATGTGTCTTTTTAAAAAAATCTATTCAGCCACATTATATCTTTCAACTGGAGAGTTTACATTTAAACTAATTATTGATAGGCATGTATGTATTGCCATCTTGTTAACTGTTTTCTGGCTGTTTCACCTGAGTTTGGTAAGGATCTTTATCATTACCTTGAATTCTTTATCAAGTTTGTTACTTATTTTCATACCATTAAAGTCTTTCTTTGAGGTTTTATCTAATCTTTTTCTTTTCGTATTTCTTTGTTTCCTCATTTTGCTTGACTCTCTGAGTTTGTATTTATGAGGCAAAACAGCTACCTGTCTCAGTCTTGAAGGAGTGGTCTTATGCAGGTGATGAAACTTCTTGTTCAACCTAGCCCTAGTTCTTGGTTATCTCTTGAGCCTTTGTGATTGTCTAAATTGCCTAATTTATTCTTGATATGTCCCCATTGTTGAGAGTGTGCCAAGACCCATCTTGAGACTTGGGCGGGCTGAAAAGTTTCTGGGTAGGGAAAGCTGGTCCTATGGTTAGCATCTGGAGGAGAAGGATAGTGTCTTCCTCCTGTAATTAAAGCGGCCTCTTTCCCTTCACCTGGCATGGTTTCCTAGGAAGAAGGGAATTTCCAGCATTCTCTAGAAGTGGTTGATTCTGCTGAAGGCTGTGTGCGTTAGAAGGGAGAGCAGGGGCAGGGACTGAGGTGCTATTGGGAATGTCTGCTTCTCATTAGGTTACGTGGGGGAGAGAAGGGCTAGGTAGAGTTCATTAGCATCATTAGATAGTTTATCCTAAGAATAAATAAATGCATTTCCTTGACCTATCTCAATGGAAAGGAATGAAGCCTCAGGTCTTTTTCAATTCAAAAAATCTGATTTTAACTTTTAGAGAATAGTTCTATGTTTACTCCTTAACACAGCATTTCTAATGATGTTCTTTGACCTCTAAGAGAACATTCTTTATGGACCATAAAGAATAAAACAGTCTTTGTGGTGTCCAAACCATGTGTCACAAATTCAGCCTGCAAGCATCTGTGCAAATCAAACAAACAAACCAAACCAAACCAAACCAAACCAAACCAAACCAAACACTGTACAGACTTTTAGAGAATAAAATGTAACTTTTAAGAAGATGTTTACTGGTCAGAATAAAAAATATTTTAGAAATCCAAAAAGCATTACAATTAATTTTTACAAAGTTAAGATAATGGATTTCATGTGTAATCAGTGTTGCTGGAGTGGCCACATTACCACTTGCCTACCCAATATCCATCCTCTCTCTCTGTTTCACTGACAGAACCCTGCTCAAAAATGACATTTCTTGGCCTCCTTCATAGTTGGGTGGAGAGCCATGTGATACCCTTCTGAACAAACAGAAGTAAGCAGAAGACTGCTTGGAGTTTCTGGAATGTTTAACTTTCTTATTTTGGCTTCCACTACTTTTCCCTTAGATTATTTTCCCTTTTCTTCCAGAATAAAACACAAATTTGGTTGGCTTTGCCTCTAGGAGTCATCTTGAGACGATGACGCAAAGACTGAGAAGATCACAGGACTGTCAGCTCTGACATATTTGAGCTGCTGAACTAATGCCAATTGGCCTACTCCTGGATTTCACATACATGAAGAAAATAACCCTAATTTATTTAACTGACTTGTGGCCAAATTTTCTGTATTTCTTATTTATATATGCCATTCAGCTAATACAAATATACTTCTTTTATTTTTCTTATTAAAACTCTTCCGCTGCCATGTACCCATATATTTTCAGGAAGCCCAGACTCTTCCTCTGCAGATCTCCTCTCCTGTCATCCTCCCCACCCCTCACAACTGGCCAGGGATATCCATTCTGCTTCTAGGCAGAAAGCAGGTGACAGGAACTGGAAAGCCCCATTGCCCACCAGCAGAGTCTGTTGCTCATTGCATGACATTGTTGTTGTTGAAAAGTGTTCCTCATCAATCTGATGCTTCTTACCTGACTTGGCTACAGCCTTTTTGTTTCTATTTATCTGAAAATGTCAATATTTCACCTATGTTCTTGAAGGATATTTTTGCTCAGAATACACTGCTAAGTGTATAATGATTTTCTTTCAGTTCTTTAAAAATATCATTTCTTTGTATTTAGTTTTTACTCTTTCTTTAAGGAGATATCAGCCATCAGATTATTTATTGCTTCTTTAAAGGAATTTATCTATTTATCCATTCCTCAGACTTCTTTAAGGTCTTCTCATTGTCTTTGGTTTTTAGCAGTTTTATGGTGATGCTGCAAGGGGTGGGTGTTTTTGGTTGTTGCTTTTGTTCATTTATTCTATTTGGGGTTTGTAAGACTTCTTGACTTTGCAACTTCATATTTTCATATTCTGTTTTGGAAGATTTGGAAATTATCTCTTCAAATATGCTTCTACCCAAATTCTTTCTTCTCCCCTAATGAGTTTCCATTTATCTGTTAAACTTCTTATTGTACATCCTATTTATTTTACACTTTCTTTAGTGTTTTACTTCTTTTGTCTCCCTGTACTTTTTTCCTGGATATTTTCCTTTGATCTGTCTTCTACTTTACCATTTCTCTCTTCAGCAATATCAATCAGTGGTTGAACCTATATACTGAGTTCTTAATTTTGATGGCTGCATCTTTCAGTTCTAGTATTTACTTTTTAAAACAATTTCTAGTTCTTTGACAATATTCAATTTTTTTCTTTTATCTCCTGGCACATATTAAAGATAACTATTTTAAATTCTGTGCCATATGCCTCAATTATCTGGAATCCAAAAGGTAAATTTCCTTTTGTGTGTGTGTGTGTGTGTGGGGGGGTTCTTATTTTCTAGGATCTTGGTTGTTTTAAGTCTTTTTTTTTTAAAAGATTATTTATTTATTTATTTGACAGAGGGAGAGATCACAAGTAGGCAGAGAGAGAGGAGGAAGCAGGCTCCTTGCCGAGCAGGGAGCCCGATGCGGGCCTCGATCCCAGGACCCTGAGATCATGACCTGAGCTGAAGGCAGAGGCTAAAACCCACTGAGCCACCCAGGCGCCCGGTTGTTTTAAGTCTAATGCTAGACATTGTATATGAAAAAAGTTTATTTGAACCCTAGAATGATTTTATCATCTTACAAAGAGGATACAAATCAATATAACCTTAGTGCATTCTGCATAGTTAAAATCACCAGAGAGTTTTAAAAACTACTGCTGTTTGGACTCCCCTCTCAAAGATTATGACTCAGTTGGTCTGGAGTTGGATTTGGACATCAAAATTTTGCAACTGCTCCCTGAATATTCTAATGAGTACCAGGATTGAGATCTGCCCTCACATAAAATATGATAAAGGTAGTACAAAAGGGGAAAATAAAAGATTAATCACTTGTGATTATAGCTATAAAAATATTAACATAAAATTCAACTTTCTCAAAAAAATAATGAACTTTGACTAAATAGACTTCATTGCAGCAACACATGAATGATTCTCTAACAGGAAGATTATGAGCAGACTTTATTATATTATGTTTCCTATGGAGAAAACTCAGAACATATCAATAGATGTTGAAGTTTTAACAACCAAATAAAAACTTTTTAATAGAAATGGAAAGAAATTACTAAGATGTAATAAAGTCTATTTGGTAGATATTAATAATGCATACCAATGTCTGGTTTCTGTCTCCTTCCAGGCATATAGAAGGTTCTAGTTCTCAGTCCCCTTGCAGCTTACTCAGTGGAGTCATGTGATTACTTTTGGTAATGGGAGGGTGGGTGTGAGAACACTGGGCTCTTTCCACCACTGTGGCGATCCAAGAGGCTTTCCATTATAATGGTGAATAATAGGATTGAAACAGGCTACTTTTTGCCAGTTCATGGAGAACAGAATGCCTGGAGGTTGTCCAGACCCACAACTGGTCTTATGGGAATGAGAAATAAATGTGTTAATCTACTGGGATTTTGGAGTTGTTTGTTACCACAGCATAACCTCTCTTGACTGAGGTTGTTGGAAAACTTTTCCTGCAAAGGACCAGTTAGTAAATATTGTAGATAATACAGGTCATATGGTTTCTGTTACAAGTATGCTGCACTTCTGTTGAACAAAAACCAACCATAGGTAATACACAAATGAAAAAGCATGGCTGTGTTTCAATAAAACTTTATAAAAATGGGTGGCAAATTTGGCTCATGGATCATAGTTTGATGGTCTCTGCTCTTGACTAACACTTTTGCCTACTTATAGCTTATAAATATAATTCCAAATAATAAACTCCTAAACCATTTCAGTTATAAGTAGGAACAAGCAGTGTTGTCCACCATTGCCATTTAATAATACTACTTTAGAGGGTGTAGTTAATACAATATGATGTGAAATTAAAATAATTGATGTGCCTATTGGAAAATAAGAATTTTTTTTTTTGCTGATAACATAATAATAAACCCAGAAAATCTAAGGAACCCTAGTAAAAATGATTGGGATTTATAAGACTATTTGGTAAGATGAATGAATAAGATAATAAGATAATATAGAAAATATAAGATAAGAAATATAAGATAATATTATCTTAGATAATTATTAAGACAATACATTAAAAGAAAATATAAGAAAAAATAAGATAATATAGAAAAGTCAATTATCGTATATATATTACATATATCATATGTTATATATGTGTGTGTATTATATATATATACATGTATGTGTGTGTGTGTGTATATATATCCCCAATAGTAAAATCCTTACATCACAATGAAATGGGAGGTATTCACAGTAACAGTAAAAATTACACAATAGAATGATTAGGAGTAAATTTAATAAGAAAGTTACAGTATAACAATCTGAACAAATGGAAAGACATCCATGATGGAAAGATTTAATAGCATAAGAATGTCATTTTTTTCTCATGACCATATATTAGAATGCATTATAAATCAACAACATAAAAATTATGGTGTTGGGCATGGGAAGGAGGGAGGAGGGAAAAAGAAACAAAAACAAAACAAACAAAACAAAACAGAACAAAATGAAACACCAAAAAACTCAACAAATGAACAAAATCCAGAGAGGTATAAAAAGGTTTTCCTTCATATGCCATTATGTAGGATATAATCTAATTAGGTGAAGTTATGTGTGTGGTTATAGGTGTGCATACACGAATGCATACAGGTTTGTATGAAGGAATGCTTGTCAAAATTGTTAATGATGTTTATCTCAGGATAGTGGACTTCTAAGTGAATTTTTCTCTTTCCTTGTAGTTTTAGGTGTTATTAATGTATTGATGATGTGTTGTTCACTCATCAGAAAAAACAAAGGATTTAAAAATTATAAACAAGAAGACCTCACGAAAACAACAAAAGAAACCATAAAGACGCCATATTTACAGCATTACACATGGATGACAGAAATCACTGTGCTTTCCTACAAAACCTTCATAGTGCAAGTACTACTCACCAGGCAGTCACAGTGCTCTCTGCCCTTCTGGACTGGGTGACTTTGGTAGTGAAACAAGGCAAGGAATTGGAGCAGCTCTAAGAATATGCGTTAGTCTAGGGTGCCTGGGAAGGTAGGTAGTACAAGAGATGCTGGTATTTGAATTCCCTAGGGCCATAGGATTGCTAAATCTTTGTAAAAAGTGGCAGTTCAAGACCCAGCCCTGGTAAATCTTCCAGAGGGAAAACTGTTGACCTCTCACCCCAAAACCCGGAAGTGTTGCCAGGGGCAGGGGCATCTTGCAGAGAGGAGTGAGTGAGGATCGATGGAGGTAGTGTGGGCCGTGACGGTGGGTGAGGGTGCAGTTGCAGTCAGTTCTCCCAAACTAGAAGACAGAAACTCTTATGTTTCTCTCACTTCTTTTTCATGGCAAGTTCAAATTTTTAAAAGTCAAAATGTTAGAAAGTTAGAGATTTAAAGTTGTCCATTTCTTTCCCCCCATGGGTAAAGCTTGTTGAATTCAGCTCTCGGCATAGAATTCAATTCAGTAAGCACTTGTCGAAAAATTAATATTTTAAAGTTTCTGCTTCCGTATATCACTCCCTTCATGAAAATTTTCACGCATTCTTTCTATGAATTAAATCCCAACTTCTCTCTCTGCTTTCAAAAGCTCTCCATAGTCACGTCACCACTCTCTGCACAATTTTATTCTTCGATGGAAATTTTCTATGTGAGTCAGTCTTGATTTTCTCCCATTCTTAGATGTTTATGCTTATGCTCATTTCTGTATCTTTCCATAGTGATTCTTCCATTCTGGTAGATAGCACAGTGAGTGGGCTTGGGTTCAAATCTAGCACATTCTGTGTGAACCAGAACAACGTACTCAGCCTCTGTAAACCTCAGTTTTCTCATCTGTCAAATGAGGCTCCATTAATAATTGCTTCACTGGCTTGCTAGAAAGATTAAACGTGTGGTTTATAAAGCACTTAACTGAGAGCCTGACACTTGCTTAACACACTCAGTAATTCTAGGTGACTTCCAATGCATCATCTTTGCAAGAGATTTTCTAGGAAATATAAGCTGTTTTCTGGTGTTATTAGGGTAGGAACTAGGTGTTGCTGGATTATTTTCCAAGAATGTCCATGCCTGATAGCAGAAACACCAAGTTCCCATTTCTCTACATTCTTGCCAGTGCCTTACTCTCAGCTCAGGCCTGCCTAGGGCAAGAGTACACAAACCCATATACTGAAGATCTACCCATTTAAAAGTTCAGAGTTAAGATATTAAACATCTAAGTATAAATTGAACATTTATTCTTCCTCTGGTGGATATGGCTTCATATTGACTTAGAGAACGAGGTTTGAGCTTAGAATTCTCATACTCCTTGGAGTTCTGTGTTATGACGTGAAAGCATGGAGGATTGATGGTGCCCTTGACCTCTTCCTCTCCTCTTCTCCAACCTCCAGCTCCATTCTGCACTGCCAGAGGCCTTGTGTGCCCACCCATACCCCTAGGGTACACGAGGCCTAGGGATGTGTGGTCCCCTCACAGGAGGACAGTCCTAGGGAAGAGCCCTGTGTAGGTCCTAGACTTCTTTGGGTAGGGTAAGGCTCTGGGCACCCCAGGGTGGGGTGTCGTGTCTGGTGAGCACATCTGTTGGCCCCATGGACTTTTCTCCGCTGAGCTTGAGGAGACCATGGTGGGTCCTCAGAGCTGTGATGCAGAGCACACTTAGGGTTTTTGTCCATCGGATTGTATAAAATAGTAGCTCATTGTTTTCAGTTGCATAATTCTGATAATGATGAGGTTGAGAACTTTTAAGTACACACGTGGAATTTTTCTACTGACCTGATGTTTTCCTTGTTGAGCGGGTCTCTCTCTGTTTTCAGTACATATAAATACTTCATCTCTTAATAAGGATTGCCATTTTTTCCCCCTCAGACTGGACTTTGTCTTTTGACAAACATTTTAAAGTTTGTCGATGTCAAATTTATCATTTTTTTACTTATGAGTTTTAAGAAATCTTCTCATTATTCTGAGGTTGTAAAAAATATTATTCTATTTTTTTCTAAAGATTTTGTTCACTTTTGGGTCTTTATCTGGAATTTATCTAAGGCCTTTACGTGGATTTTCACATTTAATCCTTTCAGCCATCTGTGAGTTGGGTGCTCTGGTTTCCTAGTGGTCAGGTGATTTGAAGGGGTCGAATGACTTGCCTGGGTGCACACAGCTGGTCAGGGCAGAGCCACGACTGGAGACACCAGCCATCCTTCCAGGAGTGAGATGACATGTCATGGTGATGTTGATTTGCATTTCCCTGATAATGGTGATGATGAGCACCTTTTCGTGTACCTGTTGGCCATTTGTCTTCTTTGGGAAACTGTCTATTTTTCATTGATTTTTTTTCTCTTGAGTTGTATGAGTTCCTTATACATTTTATTTTATCACTTATCTGTTTTAGAGAGAGAGAGAGCACGAGTGGGAGGAGGGGCAGAGGAGGAGGGAGAGGGAGAGAGAATCTGAAGCAGACTTCGCACTGAGTTCAGAGCCCCACACAGGGTCAGATCCCTCCACCGTCAGACCATGGGCCTGAGCTGAAACCTAGACTCGGACTCTCAACCTACTGAGCCCACCCAGGGGCCCTTCCTTCTGTATTTTAGATTATAGATTATAGATTTTCTTTCTCTCTTTCTCTCTCTCTCTCTTTTAAAGATTTTGTTTATTTATTTGACAGAGAGCACGTGCGCACAAGCAGGGGGAGCGGCAGAGGGGCAGGGAGAAGCAGGCTCCCCTCGGAGCAGGGAGCCTGATGTGGGGCCCTATCCTAGGGCCCCAGGAGCATGACCTGAGCCGAAGGCAGATGCTTAACCAACTGAGCCACCCTGGTACCCCTAGATTTTAGATTTTTGGTATTAGCTTGCCCCTTATCACATATGTGATTTGCAAATATTTTCTCCCATTCTGTAGCTTGCCCTTTCATTTTCTTGATGGTTTCCTTTGCTGTGTTTCTTTTTGCTTTTTTTTTTTTTTGCTTTTGTTCTAGCACAAAGGACTCTGTTTAGTTATTAGTTATTGCGAGAGTGAGGAAATCAAGAGCTCAAGCAGCCCTCTATGGCATGGCTTTCTAGGCTCTGACTGGCTGCATAGTCTTAGCACAAAGCGGAAGCATGCTTGTCCTCGCTGCTGGGGCTGCCAGAAGGAACGTGGGCATTGGGATGTCAGGGCAGTGTACCTGCTCCTGTCCTGGAGGCTCGGTCCACCGCTGTCGCTCGCTAATGATGCTGGTACATGAGCCCACCTCTTAGCCCTGCCACGGCTCCCCCTGAGAAGCCCTCCAAATGTATACCCAGATATTTTACGAGAAAGCTAATTAGGTGTTTCCCTGCAAAAGTAGCCTATGTTAAAGTTTATGAAACTTCGGAGGTCCCAAATAACCAGCCTTCCTGGGGTCATCATCAAAATGCCACAGTTTTTCATTTTTTTCCAGTGGTACTGAAGTTTAATTAAATCCTGTCAATCGATTAAATCAAATCATCATAATCTGCTGAGCTTTGTCTAAACCAGGTTGAGAGCCTGAGACAACAGAAATTATATATGACGCAGTCACTGCCTTCAAGGAACGGACTGAGAGTAGCGAAGTGAGTCTTCAGGGGGGTCATAGCTGGGGGGGCAGGAAACCAAGCTGTGCAGGGCTGGGCAGAGGACAGCAGGGGGTCTGGAAGGGAGTTCTGTGGGTTTTGTTGCCACTTCATAAGGCTTCATGGAAGAAGGGAGGTTGAGCCTGGCCTGAAGGGAGCAGTAGGTAGGTGGAAGGAAGGAGCGAGGGCAGTGGCGGTGGGGCGGTAAGCGTGGGAAAGTGCAAGTAGGTGGGATACAGTTTGGCATAAGCTGTTCACAGTGGGGATTCAGGGTCCATCAGAGGGCATTCTATGGTGAGTGTGCAAGACCAGCTCCTGTCTGTCCTGTCAACAGAGGGCAACGATCCCGCCCACTGAGGAGTGGGAGGACCAGGAAAGAGGCTGTGGGAGTGTTGTGGGACCTTGGGATGGGACTAGTGGAGGATCACTCCCCTCTCCCATTCAAATCTGTTGTAGGCAGCTCACTAGCTGGGACAAGCGAGGACTGCCACCAAGGCCTTTCTCTGCCATTCTCACTGCAAGTGGCTCAGCAAAGAGTCGGGGTGATTTGGGGCAAGTTTCTGAACCTCCTGACTTGGTTTTCTCATCTCTATATTGGGGATAATGATTCATCATTAGGAGTATAAGTGCTTAGCATGTTGCCTGCCTGACACAAGCATTTGTGCAGTGTGTGCGTGTATGAGATATGTTAACTATGTCCATTTATATTTATAATATACTCCGTACATTCATATTATAATATCATCAATATAATGTGTAATCAAATATATATTATATAATATATAATTATATAAATACATATAATTATAATCACACAAATTATATAATAAATTAATAAATAAATTATGTACTATAACCATGACTTTATATAATAAGTTATATATTATAACGGGTATATATTTACAAATGAATAAAATGTATTTATCATAATATATAATTTATATGTTAAATGTAATATATGATTATTACATTATTTACATTTATATAACTATATACATTGTAAATTTTATATTTTATAAAATATTTCCTAATTTATAATGCATTTGTATTGATTTTATTTATAAAATTATATGTCTATTGATATATCACATATAAATAGTAATGATATTTATATCTATAATTATTTATAGAAATTATAAAATACACTTATAATGACCCCAAAACTCACAGCTTGTCTCTGGTTCCTTTTTCTTATGAAACCTGTACTTGGGCAGAACACGCATACGAGCACTTGTGCGCAGGTGGATAAGAGAAAGGAGCTCCTTCCGTGTGGCGTGCTCCGGTTTTTGGTGTCTGTGCATTCCCCTTGTGTCATCTCAGCTGTGGCCAGGGCCACGGGAGCAAAGCTGCCTCCTGTCACTGTCACCCCCACTTGGTTAAGGGCAGCCCGAGGCCGGGCCAGGACCCCCTGCCCCTTGGGGGCCCAGCAGGATTTCAGTGGACCTTCTTCTTCATCACCTCGGGCTCTAACTGCAGACTCATTGTCCCATTTCTTGGACAAGATTTATCTCCAGTGTTTGGTCTTAAGGAATTCAGAGCCCCCCCTCACCCCCAGCACTGGGCTGAGGTGGGCGCTGTGCTGAGGGCCAGGCGTGCCTAGTGTCCCCGCCAGGTGGGAGCCCTGCCCAGGGAGGGGCCACAGGGACAAGCCAGTACACCTAGGAGCCCGACGCAGGTGCCCTGCACTGCACGGGGCCGGCTGGCCGTCTTGGCCAAGCATGTTTTGCATCAGAAGAAAGCCAACATGGCAGTGCTCCCTCTAGAAATGTCCAGACGATTGCCACTGTCATTTTGTTGACTTAGTGACATCAAGCTTACCTTTGTTGTGTTACTTCTGTCACTTTTTAGATACCATACAGCTTATTAAACGCAGGGAGGAACCCCCCCCATCTTTTCAAACCAGGTGCCTGCTGTTTCTCTCTGAGTGTGTGGGGCACCTACAACCGCAGGAGCGCAGACAGACCCAGTCAGGGGCCACTTGGGCTCTGTCCCTGAGCAAACAAAACCTTAGAGTGCAAACCCAGGCCATTTGCCCGCATGGACGCGGCTCCAGCCCAGCGCTATTTCGCCGGAGGGACAGCTTCTCCCGTCCCGAGGGTGTGAGAAACTGACCTGCTGCCTCTGAGCGTGAAGAGCCTGCCGCTCCTTCCCTCACCAGCTCTTCCCAGGTGTGACTTGGCCTCCTCCCGTGGCCAGTCGGCTTTCCCCTCCTCACGCCGAGGCTTGGCCACTGAGGGGCCTCCGAACACCCAGGGGAGGTGACACTGGGCTCTATTCCCCAGGGACAGGGCTGCTTTGAAGTGTGTGGTCTCAGAGCCCACTCGGCCATGGTAAGTAACAGTTCCCCACAATGCGTCCCCATCAATGTGGTTCTTTTTCTGCATGTAAGTGGTTGAGAATAGTCCAGGCGAAAGCTCATCACAACTCTGAAGAAATTCCTTCTAGGGAACTTTCTTGTCCTCCTAATTGGCAGGAAGTGAGTTGAAGGAAAGCAGTCTGCAGCCTGCAGGTACAGAGACAAGGCAGTGAGGGTACGGACCTAGCCTCGCCGGACCCCCATGCTCTCGGCCAGCAGAGCACTTGTTCTGTCAACAACACTGGCTTCCCACCTGCCCCAGATTCCCGCTGCTGTTTAATTTGATGAGAGCCTGATTTGCCTGCTTTTGCCCTCACCCCAGATATGTGTGGTAACCTAAAATGGCTTCGTTTATGGGTCTGTTGCTATTGAATCTCAGCGCAAGAGTCAGGGTCTGCCGTGTCAGAAATGCAGAACAGATTTCTAAACCCTGCGCTTCCAGAACGCGAACACCACAGAGCGTCATTTTCTCTTTGAAGGTTCAAAATATCAATCAAAATATTGTAGCCACTGACCCTTGGTAGGCCGGTCAAGGAAAAGCAACCCAACCCACCACCATCCCCAGGCAGTCTGGAAACAAATTGCAGTCAGGGATGGAGGCAGGGAGGGCGAAAAGGGGAAATTGTCCCTGGCAGTCAGTCCGTGGCCTTCCCACGTCTGGGCACTCATTGTGAGGTTTCTCTGTATTTCTTAAACATGGCTTTTTAATAGGAGTTTATGATTTTGTAACACCCTGAGTTAATGTTCAGGCCTTTTGAAGCCAGAGAAACTGTGGGGTGAGGGTGAGCGTTGGCCTCTTCTCTGGGGAGAATGAGGCAGACCTGACCTGGGACTCTTGCCCTGGTGGGGGGGCGGGTGGAGAACAGAACTTTGACCTGGGGAGTAGCCTTGATTTCACATTTCCTGTGTTGTCTTTCGACTGCTTTCCCCCATTTTGGTTTGGAAAGTCACCTTTCTACAACTTCCCCTTGATTTCAGTAATCTCTTCCCAAGTGTCTAGGGAATTCCCGTTTCCTCAGCTTTTGTGTCAGAAAAACTCACACTGAAGAGCTGGAGGCCCCCTGAGCTGTGGGCATGGGGCAGAGGACAGTGTTGGGGTTTGGAAAGGTGGCAACGTAGGCCCTCCCTTGGTCATGGGGACCTTGACACGGAATTCCTAACACGAGTGAATGAGGTGCTCTGTCACTTCCTCCACTCCCCATAAGTTACCCTCTGAGTGGGGAAGGGAGGGTGGTTCCTCCATGTCACAATCCCCTGTCTCTTTGGCCAGCTTTCTTTTTGTGATGGCAAAAAAAGAGAGACTACTACTTATTTAGCATTTATGAAGTGTCACGCACTATTCTAAACTCTTCATGGAAATATTAACTCGTTTATACAACGCTCCATGTGGTAGGTATTGTTTTTTTAATCCTGATTTGATAAATGAGGAAACTGAGGCACAGGGTGGTTTGTAGCTTGGCTTGATACAAACATGAGATCGTTGGTGGTTACACATCTCTCCATGGTGATGTTCTGAGCCAGGTTCCCGACAAATCCACCAAGTCCGTCCTCCCTGAGCTGACACGACAGTCCCAGCCCACCTGAACTTGCTGGGTTACTTACATTTCAAGACTCAATTTCAGTCAGCTGCTTCATTTCCCTTCAAGGTCACATCTTTTCCTTCAGAATGGAATTCGTTCCAGGCTACTGCATGGAGGGGGCTGCCCTGCAAGGTGACTTGACCCATGCGAACAGAAGGTCATTCATTCTAAAGTGTTCGCTCAGCTCCAGGGAAGGTGAGCCAGGAGGTCACCGTAAGGTCAGCCTCATTTCGGGTCTGCTAAATTCACAGACCTCAAATTCCTCAAAGTTCCTCAAAGCTTAGGAAATAAGAAGTCAGTCAGTTCATTGTCCTTCAGCTTCTTCAAATTCTGGAACAACCACCAAGCCGGTCTACATGGAGAAATATATAATCAAAGCCCAAATAAACATATTAAAAAAAAGCTTTTGAGTTTCTCACTGAAGGACAATCCTGGATATGCTCAGGGGAGAGCCGAACAGACAACTGAGGCGAATATGGGGCGGTTGGGTGGGAGGCCACACCATGGGGCTGCACTGACTTATGCAATCATTACTGCTTGCCTGGTGGATCTGAGTGGGCCTGGTTCTCGGTAGGACCTTCGCATGTATGTGTCACTAGAGAATAAATGATGGGATGAACGAGGTGTACCAAGTCTGTAAGGGAGCATAACAACGTCCGGCCCTCAGAGCACTGGAGGCCAGAAGCCATGAGGCCTACCTTCCGCCTGTCCAGGGTCTGTAGAAATTCTCCCCTTTTGGTTATGTTAGCATCCCTACACTCTCCCCGAATTTCTGATCCTCCCTCCTCCCTCCTCACTCTCAGAGAAAACAGAAACTGCATGAGAGAACTTTCTACTACCAAATCTATAACCTTCCTTCTGCCTCACCTGTTCTCTGCAGGGCTGCTGTGGAGAAGGTGGGGCGGCTGCTCTCCCCTCTCGTCTCCACAGGGACTTCTCTTTGTGATTGGTTATTCCTCCCCACCTGTGTCTTCCAGCTCCTTCTATGGGCTCCTTCCCACCAGCATTCACACATGCTCAGGTCTCCTTTATAAGTTCAACAACACTACCTCCTGACCTACATTCTTACCCCACCCTCAGCAACTGCTGGCTCCTTTTCTTCACTGCCAATCTTCTTGAGAGTTCGTTTGCTCTCCCGACCTCTCATTCATTCCCAGATTCTGTTGCCACCGGCATGGCTCTCAGCAAGGTCACCGATGACCATCTTGTGGCTACAGAACCTATGACAAAGGCTGGTCATCTCTGCCTTGCCTGAAACATTTCCTCAGCTTTTATGACACGGGGGACCCTCTTCTGGTTTTTCTTCCCATCAGTCTCCTTGGCAGCTCTCTTCCTCAGCTCTCCCCTTTATGTTGAGTTTTTTTGGGGGTATGTCCTGGTTTCTCCTCTCTTCCCATCCAACATGCTCTGAGGATTGATTGTTCCTCTTCCCACGGTCTGAAGTGTTACCGTGTCCTCTGACAACCTGATCTAAAATCCAGTGTAGTTGCTTGTGCTGAGCTCCAGGTGTGCACAATCTACCCCAGTGCTCATTTCCATGCAGGTGTTTATGGAAACCTCAAACTCAGCATGTCCAAAATTGAGCCCTTTACCCTTCAACCGCAGCCCATGCCTCCATGACTGCTTCCTGTCTCAAGTGAGGGGGACTGCTGTCCACCCAGTGGCCTGAGCCAGAGCCTTGGGAGTTACCCTTGACTTCTACATCTTTCTTGACTCCCCACCATCTGATCAATCACCACACTGGACGAATTCTATGTCCCAAGTGCTTCTTGAGTTTGTGCCTGTCTCCCTTCACCCACAGGGGCCCCCACATCCGGGCCACCTTCAGCTCTCACATAGGTCACGGTGTCTGCTTTCTGGGTGGCTCTCTTTCAAGTATTGCTATTTCTCCATCTGTTCTCCAAACTGCAGCCAGAGGGCTCTTTTAAAAATGCATTTTATCATATCACCCCTCTGATGAAAACTTTCAGCGGATTCCACGCATTTAGGAAGAAGTCCAAACTTCTTAATGTATGTGAATTGTCATGTCTTGGCCCCGACTCCTTCTACTCCCATCTCCTGCCCCTGCTTATCTGTGGCAGAATTTTGCCTTCTTCAAGGAATTAAATGTGGGGTCTGCTAAATTGCCCTCTGTCCATGGCGATTGGACCAACCACACGCAGAGCGATCGCCTCCCTGTGCATTCCCGGGGTCTTTGCCGGGCTCCAGGGGCAGGCGGGGAATGTCACCTTCCCCTTGGAAGACTGTGGCGAGCTTTTGTGGTTGCAAGACCTCTGGAGTCTCGCCCTGAGGCTTACCAGTTTTATTGTCCTCTTCAACTTCTTAACTAAGAAAGCAGGAGGGGACAAGGGCGATGGCTGCTTCAGTCTTTAAAAGCCCCAAACCCAACAAAATTTATGTGGACATTGTAATTATTACTATGCTGAATTAATGAACTCTATCCTCTCCTTTTTGGGCTGGAAGAACATAACAATCCCAATGAAAGGAAACAGATGTTGCTTTGAGCATTTCCAAAGGAAACTGCAGTAAAATATGAAACACCGCCGTCTAAAAGCCTGCTGTGTAACGGAGATGAGCTGATATTGTCTGCATCTGCCAGCTGTGTGTGAGTGGAGTTGGTGCCTCTGGACCCCACGGCCCCCATCTCAGAGTAATAACAACGACAAACTCATGGAAACGTTCAGGGAAAATCTCAAGCTGCACTCGGCTTTCCTTTTAACCAAAAGCCATGTAAAAGAAGTGAGTCCAAAGGAGGAGTTGTGGGCTGGTAATTAAAAGTGATTTATGAGCCCAGGAGGAGGAACTAGGCTCATCAGGAAGAACGATCTTTGGTGATCAATTTATAAGCCCAGTTAGCAGACGAGAACTCTGGTTCGCCCTGACAGTGAACGAGAGCCAGGACGCGTACCTGGAGGTACGAGGCTGCTTCTCCAGCTCACGTCCGTCGGAGCATCTGCAGATGACCTTCCTGTTTGACCTTCTGTGCTTGGGGCCGTCTGGCCCCTGCTTGGTGGCTTGGATGTCCTAGGATGTCCTCTGCCAGTGTGTCAGGGAAGGGGAGGCTCTTTCCTTCTCCCGGGCCGGCCGGGGTCAGTCGATGTCCTTTTACCTGCCTTCCAAGATTGCTTTCCTACAAAATGTCAGAGCTTGCGTACTTCTGCCCATTTTTTTCAAAGAGGTGCTGGACTCCTGTGGGTGACTGGCCTCTCCCCCTTCTTTTCTCTTCCTTCTTTGTCTCCCGCTTCGTTCCTCTTCCTCTCGTCCTACCAGTGCAATTTAGAGGCCAGAAGTCAAGGAGAAAATGAAGGGGAGGCCTACCCTTGATCCCTGTGGCAGGAGAGCCCAGTGATGGTGCCCACTCTTGGCGGGTGAGCCCGCGGACGAGTGGGTCTGTGCCAGAGGTGGCTGATTTGCGGGCCCTCCACCAGCCTCACCGAGCCCTGGAAGCCCGTGGGCTGGAACGGTGTGTGCCTCGGCCCCCTCTGGTGCTCTGTGGAGCCGGAACGAGAGGGTGGCCCCATTGCCATTGTCACCCGAGCAAGTTGCTTTGATAGATGCCTTCATTCTTTCAAGCTCCCTGGACACCAAGGGGCTTGAATTAATAATTGACTACAATTAATAGGCCAGGAATTGTCTAAACGAAATGCGGTCTGGTCTTCATTTCCGCTGGATGGTTCTTGTTCCCCTGCTGGATTTTTTGTTGTTGATTCTGAGGAAACATTAAAAGGCTGTGGATGGGTGTGCCCTAAGTGATTTGTGGTTTAGCTGTCTACTTCTAAATGAAAATACCCGGCCAAAAAAAGGCCCCGCTCCTAGGTCCAGAAAACGATTTGCAGAAGTCTAGGGTCGGGGGATGGGATTTAGCGGGAACGGGGCTAAAACAGGCTACAGGCTGGTTGAGCATAAAGTTTATATTCAGTACGGGTGTGTTGTGCCTGCCAAGAGCACGAGCCACACCATATTAATACAAGTGTAGATTTAGAAGGAGAGGTGCGATTGTCTGGTTCTGGCCTAGTCGGACCACCTAGTCGGATGTCTGGGTTCTGCGAGGGGGGCCTGTCCTGGAAGGGGGCGTATCAGATGGGGACATGCCGAAAGGGGGAGAACCAGAGCCACATGGGCACCCCAAACCATGCCGCATGAGAAGTGGGGTAGCGTGGGGGGCACGTATCTCAGTGAAGAGAGTTGAAGGGCCAGCGGACTGTTTGGAAACTGTTCCCGGGCGGTCAGGTCAGGACACCCAGGGGGTGCTGCCTCCGTGTGAGGCACCCCACCCGTAGAACCCTTCAAGGGTACTGAGTTTTGGGTAGTGGTGAGGACCCTGCAATGGGAATATTGCATAATCACTGCATTGGTAAGCGTGAGGAAGAAGTCTATCTAACCACGAGATTTTATGATTTTCAAATGGACAAATCTGTATTTTTTAAGTTCAAGTGAAATTCTATAAGTGGCAGTTTAAGGACATCTCCAAAGGTGGTTTTTCTTAAGGCTACAAGAAAAAGAAGGGACAGGGGACTAGGCATTTGCCTTTCCCCATCCTGTTTAAAACAGGGAGGCAGAATTGCACTGTGGGGGGAAATGGAAGATTGAATCAGATAACCATTCTTCACACTGACCCAGCACGTATGCATGGTCAAAGTCACAGCCGCCCTCCTAGGATGGACCACTGGATCTCACTTTACGGTGTTCTGCACTGTGGCTCTCGGCAGCTGATGGAATGCCTACAAGAGACCCGGGCTTGCTTCTGCCATCTGAAAGCAACACATCGTGCTTGCTTCTTAGCTGCCTTTCTTGATTACTAGTGATCCCATTTGGACAGTCAGAGACTTCCAGAAAGGTTCTGCCGACTTCAACTGGCTTGGCCTAGCTGCCGTTGCATAGATCACCTCCCTCTGAAGACTCTCACTGTGGAGTCACTCTCAGGGCTGAGATTTTGAGCTGGGACTCTCCAGGCTGGACCTCCGTTTGGCCAGCCAGTGAGCAGGACCTCGGGAATGGGGCTGGGGTCCCAGAGCCGGCTCCTCTCCCGGTCCGGCGACAGGAGAATGAAGCCAAGGGGCGGTGGGCCTCGGGCATGTGTGTGCGTGCGTGTTTTGGGGTGGATTGGACACGGCAGGGAGAGGAAACATGGGAGAGAGAAATGGTGAAGAAGAACCTGGGAAACATTGAACTAGATTTATTCTGACAGTGTGTAGGCGTACAGCCGTAACATTATAAATCACTTTCCTACAGAGGAATTCGCTTCCTGAGCTTTGCACAACTTCATAAGCCTGGCATGTGTGTGAGAACAGAACCTAGCAATCTGAGAAGGGAAAATGACGGTTTGCACAAATGTGGTTGGAAACCACAACTGGTGATTTTGTCAGCACGAGGGGCTCCCGGGACCAGGGCCCAGCATGGCAGCGAGCTGAGACCGCTTCGGTGCTCACTTCCAGTATTTCCAGGATGGAATCTTAAAGAGCAGAATTAAAGAAATGTTTTGTGGTGGCCACATGGCCTTGCACTCTGGGTTAAAGAGGAAATTAAAGGGGATTTGGGATCCGAGGATGAGCCCGGGGTTGGAGCCTCCATAGAAGCTCTTTGTTTAGGTGATCCTTTCCCAGAAATGGGGTGTCCACCTGACCTATGCAGACCCAGGTTCTCTCTCTGATCCTGTCTGCGAGAATACCCATGGCTCCGTGTTAGTGTGCAGAAATGGTAACTGATTTAACGGATGAAAAAGTCAAATCGCGGTACAGCTGGTGTTGCTGTGATCCTCTGGGTCAACATGAAGTGTCCCCTCCTGCGTGAAGTCGTTCCCAGTTTTGTTTTGTGTTTTTCTTAAGACACTTAGGACACTTAGGTCTTGTAGCTGTTTTGCATTATATGTGGCTTTCCATAAGAGCAGCATTTGTGACTTCTCAGCCTGGGGAGGACCTGGGTCTATGTTGAATTGACTTGAGTTCCTACCTAAGTGACCATTCATTAGGGAGTAACATTTCCTTGTCCAGAAGGAAGAGGCTCTGAAACTGGCCTGTGAGGTATTCTAAGATGTGTGATTGCCCCTGACTCATTAGCTGGAAATTATAACACTGGGGAGACTGAGACGAGGTTCAGCTACGTAATGAGAACGGAGTCACTAAGCCCAGTGAGGATAGAAGGCCTGTGGGCCACGGAGGGTCCACTTTGTGCTGCTCAACACTCAGCTCTGGCAGCGGAGGCAGCATGGACCTGCCTCTGAGGGTACCACTGCTCCGAGAGCCAGGCGCACCTGGGGGATTTTCACCTCTGCCACAGCACTGTGGCGGCAGGTGCAGAGGAGAGCCGGTCAATTCCTCCATTTGGGTCCTGTGTGGATGCTGATCGCCCCTCAGGAGGTCTGCACAGCTGTGCTGCCGAGGACGCCCTGTGTACAGTGCCCTTTCCCCAAGGTGTCCGTGGGAAGGAGGCTGCAAAAAACCCAGAGAGTAGAGGGTCTGGTTCATGGTATTCTCAAGGGCAAGCTTGCACCTGGACAGCTTTCTGGTTGTTGAGAATCAAGTTCTTCATATTTATCATCTCTTGGTCTTTTAAACTATGGAAGGTAAGTATTAATTTCCATTGACTACACTTAATTCACAAGACAGTTGAGTTACTGAGAAGGCAAGGATCTCACTTGAGACTATACAGCTTTCCTATGACCTTAGTATAGCCAATACCTAGCACAATGCCTGAGGGCCTGGTAGGGGGTTATTGATCATGCGACGATTTCAACTCAATTTCATGTCTCTTTACATTCTCAAATCTTTCAACTTGTTATTTCTGTGGGCAGAAGGAAATGCACCATGTTCCCTTGTGGGTCAAAGGTAAATCTAATGCTGATGATATAAAAAGTGATAATTAGCAGGATGTAGATGACAATATTGCTCATAATACAAAGAAAAAAGCAAAGATTGGAAAGGGTCGGGCTTCCAGATCTCACACTTGGGAGCCTTCCATTTTTGCACACAGAAACTTTGCTGTTCCATATCCTCATTATCTACTGAAAAACTCCAAGGGACAGTTGGTTTCTTTTTCCTCCTCTTCATCCTCCTCTTCTCCTCCTCCTCCTCCTCCTCCCCCTCCTTCTTCTCCTCCTTCTCCTTCTTCTCCTCCTCTTCCTTCTTCTTCTCCTCCTTCTCCTCCTCCTCCTTCTCTTCCCCCTCCTCCTTCTCCTCCTTCTCCTCCTTCTCCTCCTCTTCCTTCTTCTTCTCCTCCTTCTTCTCCTTCTCCTCCTCTTTCTTCTTCTTCTCCTCCTTCTCCTCCTCTTCCTTCTTCTTCTCCTCCTTCTCCTCCTCTTCCTTCTTCTTCTTCTCCTTCTCCTCCTCTTCCTTCTTCTTCTTCTCCTTCTCCTCCTCTTCTCCTCCTCCTCCTCCTCTTCCCCCTCCTCCTTCTCCTTCTTCTTCTCCTTCTCCTCCTTCTCCTTCTTCTTCTCCTCCTTCTCCTCCTCTTCCTTCTTCTTCTCCTCCTTCTCCTCCTCTTCCTTCTTCTTCTTCTCCTTCTCCTCCTCTTCCTTCTTCTTCTTCTCCTTCTCCTCCTCTTCTCCTCCTCCTCCTCCTCTTCCCCCTCCTCCTTCTCCTTCTTCTTCTCCTTCTCCTCCTCTTCCTTCTTCTTCTCCTCCTTCTCCTCCTCTTCCTTCTTCTTCTCCTCCTTCTTCTCCTCCTTCTTCTCCTTCCTCTTCCCCTCCTCCTTTTCCTCCCTCCTCGTCCTCCTTCTCCTTCTTTAAACTCAATTAATTAACATATAGTGCATTATTAGTTTCACAGTCGTAGAGCTCAGTGATTCATCAGTCTTATATAATAGCCAGAGCTCATTATATCACATGTCCTCCTTAATGGGACAGTTGGTTTCATATGTGGCTGGTGATGTCTAGCTCCACCCATCTGATCATGGACTCTGGCTCTCATGGAGGCCACTCAATGCCCCAGAACCCACTCTGCTACCTCAGCAGATTCTCTGCACTGCTTCCTGAGGTTTATTCTTAGAAGAAGAACCTCTTCCTGAGGTTTCTCTGGGGAGTGCATTGGCCAATATCTTTGTATTCCACCTCACTAGCTCAAGGTCAGACGTTATGCCCTAGAGTTTTCCCAGGGCTGCATTACCACTTTGGTGCAGAGTGTATGAAACATACTGGGATGGTCTTTCCAGTAACTTATAATGGGATAGGAGTAGAGAGAAGAGCCTAAAGAGAGGCCTTTGAGATGCGCACAATTTCTTCGTCCTTGAGTAGAGGCGTATTTTAATCTGTTTGCAGCCATATCCTGCTGTCCAGCCTTGGGGCAGAATTAAAGGCGAACTGTGCCGAGGACTAAAGGCCAACTGTGACCCCCATGTTACAGCACATGGGAATTGCCCCAAAGTCCTTGTTAGTCAAGAGACGCCATCCTGCTGTCAAGGGCAGCAGTGCTCAATGAACTCCTGTGGTCTCCTCCCATCTGTGTCCTCAAAAGAATTCATGAATTAGAATTTCATGCTTATTTTTATTTCTTTTTTGCTGCATGCACCATCTGTCCCCAGGGCCCCAGGGCCAACAAATTCTGCATGTTCAATAAATCAGACCACTTCTTTAGCATAGTTTCCTCATTTTCATGAGGACAGGGTTGAAATAGGTGACTTTTATGGTCCCCTTCAAGACAAAACCCAGACTATCTGAGAGAAGCTAGCAGTGATTAGTTGAGGACCCATCCAGTGATAACTGCACTGTCCCTCCCAGGAAAGCAGAGGTGTGTGGAGGGCCTGGGCCCACGGACACTGGGTGCAGTTGTATCTTGCAGGCACTTTTAAGATTTGACTTTTCTGTTTTGTAAATTTCACCTCTGATCCCCAATGCCTCAATTCATTTTTATAGAAGTTACAGCCTGACCTCAGTGTTGGGGAAATTGATGCCTGGCCCATGCTCGGGGCAGGGGGTTGGGGAAGAGCCGCATGGCTCAGGCAGGGGCTTGTGTTATGGCAGGAGGTGGTTGGTGATAAGACAGCTGGTGACGGGTCAGCTGGCTGACAGTGGCAAATCTGGACTCGTGAGCTGTACGCATGTTCTTTGGGATTTCCGGAAGCAAGGCAGGTGGGATGGAGCTTGCACCTTTGCTCTTTGGCTTTAATTAAGGGACCCATGTCTTGCAGACGGCCGTCCTCCACTCCCCTTAGTTCTGTGACCCCTGGGCTCTACGCAGTCCCCTGAGCTGCTCACTTCTCTGAGGATCCCCCAGGATGGTGACATCACCTTTTGATCCTCTACTGTGTCCCCAGGGTTGCAGGCCTCGCTCTTCCTCTGTGGTGATAGGTCATAGTGACACCAGCTGTGTGTGGAGGGAAAGGCGACCACACACTGCTCTCCCACCCCTGGGGAAAAACTCCAGACTGTGTCACCCACCTCGCAGACAATCTGTCAACAGCATTTCAGGAACCTGGGCTAGGACGACTACAGAGCCAGAGAGAAGAGCTTTGTGCCAGGATTGTGCTCAGAGAGGCTGGGACTCCCGCGCTGCTTACATCGCAGAGAATGCCCCAAGGCCAAAGACATCGACAAACAAATTCATTAAAAGATAGATGGTTTCTTCTGTAAGATGTAGAATAACATAGATGCTGCATTTAGTGATATTTTGGATATTTATTGTGTTTGTAAAGTCTTATTCCACAAATAATTTTAAGTCCGCTTATAAAGCTCTTACAATGCAAAAGAAAAAGCAGTAGCAAGAGTTAGAGTGGACGGAGAACAGAGGGTGAAATCAAGGACACCGAAGCTGAGAGGGGGCGATGCCTCCCTTCCAAGCCACTGCCTGCAGGGGGCACGGCCCTCGGGGGGCGGGGGTCTCCCTCTAGGCTCTGTCAGTGACACTGTTGAAGGCCTCTACATTTGCCTACGGAGTTTTTTCAGAAGAAAGAGAAACACTCCCGCCTCTGTACTCACTGCCCGGACTGTCCCTGGTCTTTTTTCCTTCCATCATACCTGTTCCTGGTTGAGACCCACCGTGCTGTGCGGACTTAAAATTATTTGTGGAATAAGGGGTCGTGCATCAAAGACTCTTGCTTTGCCATCTCTGAGGAGCTCTAGACTCCCAATTTCAAACCTGCTGCCAGATGCTCCCAGTTCTAGGCCCTGCCACATCTCACATGGATCGTATCTGGAGCGGGACTGGGGTGTTTCTGCAGCTCTATTCTCCAAGCTGGGGAAGGACAGCTTCTGTCTGGAATGCCCCACACCCCTTCTTTTCCGGTCTGGGGAGTTGCTCTTGATCTTTCAAGTCCTTCTTAAAGGTCACCATCCCTCTGGTGCCTTCTCCTCTGTGTCCCCGTGTCTCCCCTGGCCTCTCCTGTGGTCATTGCGCCGTGGGCCACCGTGATCCTTTACTTACGTCTTGTTTGAGAGCTTGTTTTCACTCAATACATATGTATACCAGGTTCCAGTGCAGAGTTTAGGACTTAGGAAGTCCTCCCTAACTGCTCGTTGGTCGATGCAGGAGTGGTCAAGGTGAACTCTGACTGGCTAGCAAAATGCTGGTCACTGTTACTGAAACGGGAAAGATGCAAGGGCTCCACTTAAGGGGAGCAGAGCAGCGCTGTGACTTGTCACGCTGGTGGGACAAGAATGTCTGCAGGAGAGAGAAATAAGGGAGTCCTTCAGAGATGATAGTAGCAGATACAAAGCAGGGTATGGGTTTTGGTTTCTAATCTCTGGGAAGAGCTACAGAAAACTCATACTGCACTCCAAAACTTAGCAGTCAAAATCATTTGGCCTTACTGTGGTAAAAGTTTGCCTGTGGCTGATTTAATGCCTGGCTGTCTTCACCTCTGAAACATCCCAGAAGCTCTTGGAGCTGGTCGTGTTCTGGGAGATTACTCAAAGCAAGATCTCTCTAAGCCTGGGAAACACTAGGGCTCGATTAAATGAAGCATTGATAGATAGGTTACACATGGAAAGGAAAAACTGAGAACTTTCTAAGCAAGATGAAATATTTCTGTTTCTCAAAAGCTTAAGCCACATTGGGCAAAATGTCCTACAGAAATATTTGCCGCACGAACACTGCGAGAGATTGTGGTCAATGGTGAAACGAGTCCCTAAAATAAAACAAAAACAAAACTGTTGGAAAGCTGATTCATCTTTAAAATACTAGACATGACCTTAAATATTTAAGGTGTCTTAAAATACTTATGACATATTTTAGACTTTTTGATGGCAAAGTCCCAAAGAGAAGCAAATAAAGTCATTAAGTCTTCCCCAGTGTGGATGAAAGTGGAAAAGGGAGATATTATCCAGGTGATAGTATCATGAAAAGCTTAGACTGAGCTAATGCTCAATTTGGCAGCCAGAAAGGAATTTCAGGGATAGTAAAATGTTTAAATGTACTGAGTAAAACAGGATTTTATAGGCTATATTATGATAAATACATGGGAAAAGGTTAAATGAGGGATGCTATGTTGCATCTGGGTGACCTTACTAATTCTCGTGACAAATGGCAGAATACTGTGTTGGGTGGACTGCCAGTTCCATGGCTCCGTGGCTTTGGCAAGAGTGGATGCAATCATTCACCTGCCTGTATTACCCCAGAGGGTTCTGGAAACATACTGAAATGTATTTTTAGGAGGTAAAGTCTCATTATTGGTCATTTTTATAAGTGCAGACTCTCATTTTAAATCTGAAGCTCTCTTGAAGGTGAGAAGTGTGAGAATTAAGGTGGGACTCATGGTCCAATATCATTGGCCCTATTAAATGCATCCCTATTTGATGCACATACCCTTATAAGCCCATGTTACCATTTTAGTGAGAATTTTCAGGAATTCTGTCAAGGAGACCTCGTGCTGGACGGAAGACAGAGGTGTGCCAGAAAAGGACAGAAGGTGGTGTGGGGCAGACCCAGCCCCCAGGGGACGGGAGATGAAACAGCCAGCAGAGGGGGCTGTCCAGAGGATGAGAAAGGGCTGTTGTGCCCCAGCTGGGGACAATCTCAAGAGACAAGGTCAGAATCTGCCTGTTTACTGGAGCCTGGATCCACGACCCGCCCACCCCTCCCCGCCCCCGCTCCCAGACCATACCTGTGTCTTTCAGTGCCTTCTAAGCTCTACTGGGTGGGACCAGTTTTCCTTTCTCTCTGTTAGATTCAGGATTCCACCTCAAATATGGGGCTGGGGCTCCTAAAGAGGTGGAAAGCAAGAAGATGAGCTCACAGGGTCATTTGGGGACCAGGCATCCACTGTATCTGTTGCTTCCAGGGGCCAATTTCTCTTTAGGCTCAAGGTTTTTCCTTCTTCTGATTGGTAACTACAAGCTCATCACTTAGCATGAACAAAAATAGCAGCCCCCCAGAACTGGGGCTGTGTACAGAGGGACGTGAGGCAGACTGTGCCAGGAAGGGAACGGGAAAGGGAAAGACACCCCCATTGGTAGAGCGCCTCTGGCTGACCTGGCTGTTTGTCCAGGGCACAGTGTGTGCGGGGAAGGAACCAAGCACACTCCAGGCAAGGACACAGCATATTCTGAAAGGATCTTGCCAGGGAGAACTTTTGACCTCCCTGTTGTATAGATGAAAAAATCTAAGTCTAGGGGAAGTTGAACAATGTGCTCGCGGTCACACAGCTGAGGGACTGAGCTGGCTTTCGACCCAGACCTGTCTGGCTTTCATGTCTGCACGTTATCTGCCCCCCTCCCCCCACCCCCCACGACCAGAAGAGGCATTTTTATCCACAGGGACTTGGGGAATAATTCCAAATCTCTAATTCGTAGTGAAATTTCTTGATGAAATTTAAGAGAAGGGAAATTGGGCATAAGCCCTGAAAAGTACATTGGCTCAGCTGCCTTCAGGACCGTCAGTCCATGGAAACAAATAGAAGGATATATTATAAACCACAGACCTGTCCATTCTAGGCCGTGGGGTAATGGATGATCAGCTCAGGCTCAACAGCTCAGCTGGGGCTTGTGGTTGCAGGACATGTGTGTGTAGGGCAGTCTGCCAGATAGGGGACCTGTAGGGCTTTCTAGATAGCTCAGCATCCCTACAGACCCGTGGGCATTGGTTTTGCCATATGCTAAATATTTAGATCTGTTGCTTCCATTGATAGGGCAGGGCTTGCCATTTTGTATCTTGGCAATTGTAATAATATCTAGAATGATCAGCAGACTGCATTAACTAATTAAACAAATATTTATTGAGTACCTACTGTGTCCCAAACACTGGGCTCCATTTGGAGGTGGGCTGTGGGTGCTCTGAGCAGCGCTGTCCAAAAGAACTTTCTATGATGATAGAAACTTTTTTTTAAAGATTTTATTTATTTATTTTACAGAGAGAGAGATCACAAGTACGCAGAGAGGCAGGCAGAGAGAGGAGGAAGCAGGCTTCTNGTGGGTGCTCTGAGCAGCGCTGTCCAAAAGAACTTTCTATGATGATAGAAACTTTTTTTTAAAGATTTTATTTATTTATTTTACAGAGAGAGAGATCACAAGTACGCAGAGAGGCAGGCAGAGAGAGGAGGAAGCAGGCTTCTTGCTGAGCAGAGAGTCCGATGTGGGGCTCAATCCCAGGACCCTGAGATCATGACCTGAGCTGAAGGCAGAGGCCTTAATCCACTGAGCCACCCAGGCGCCCTGATAGAAAAGTTCTTATCTGCCTTGTCTAATATGGTAGTGACTAGCCTTATATGGCTAATGTGACTGAGGAACTGAATTTTTAATGAATTTTAATTAATTTATGTTTAATAGCCACATGTGTCCAGAGGCTGCCATATTGGACCATACATGTCTAGATGGGTCTTGGGTTGTATTTTGAAAAACTACAAAAATGGAAAACATTACATATACTGGAAACATACATTTGTAAAAACTTGAGTAAAATTGTACATTATGCACTAATAGTGATTATAATAAATGTTGTGAAGAGGTTTGCTATGTATTGATTTATTCAAAGACATTTCAGTGGTGCCATCTACGTGTTAGGCACTACGCTAGATCCTGTGGGAGGGAAAAATGATGTGGAATATGGAAGGCCTCATCCATGTTCTGAAGAAGCTCCCAGCTTTGTAGATAAGTGCCTCTACCCACACATGAGCATTTACACACCCACACACATAAATACCAGGGAACCAACTGTCGGGTGTCCCTCGACAAGTACACAGCACAGTCCCAGGTGGTCAACACTTCACTCATCAGAGCCAGACAGCAGGATCCAGAAGAAAATGGACATTTCTTTTTGAGAACAAAGAAACCTTTTCTGGAAGTCCCCCCAGCCTCCTTCCTGTCGTATTTTCTTGGCCCTAATTTCAGCACGTGTCCACCCTGGCAAGAGGAATGGATTACCATGACTGCCTTAGACTTGATTTATTCCCGTGAGTTCCTTCTGTTATGGGCAGGTCCCTGAACAAATTCCGGGTTCTGTTGGCAAGGACCCAGGATGGTGGAATGGAGGTTGATTAGGCAATCTCTGCCCTTCTGAAAAGTTTCCATCCTCTGAATCAGAACGGGCTTCTCCAGTCCCCGCGCTGCGTTCCTTCCTTTGTCGCAGCACTCCAAGTGTGGAGCGTGATGATGTGTTTGCACAAGGGCCTGATTTTCTGTGAAGGATTGGGTGCCAACAACACCCTTTTCTCGCTGTTAATTGTGAGCTCGGTGAGAGCTTTATTCATCTTATCTTTGAAAGCAAGACACCCAGCCCAGTTCCAGCCATACGAAGAGCTCAGTAAATATTTGTGGGACTGGATATGCATTTATTCAAGCACTATTCAATTCCCATCTTCTTGCTTTATTTATTCTTTCAGAGACTACACCTGTTGGTCTGGCTTGCAGCTGGAATTGGAGAGGAAATTTATTTCCATGAATGGAGACGTGTCAGAGCGAGCAGGCACGTGGCAGCTGAAGCCTGCAAACAGGCTCATGAGAATAACTTTGGGACGAAACAACTGTCAGAGGCTTTAGAAGATCAACCAGCCCACCAAACATAAGGAAGTTACATGGCGCCATTAGTGCAGAAACTTCCGAATGGATGCCGGGATCAAAGCCTTCGAGAAGCTGATGTGATTGGCACTTGAAACAGGTCTCTATTCATTTACATGGACCATAAAATCAGTCTTATCTAGAATCTTCTATTTACAGCCCTTGTTATTTTCTCTCTTTATTTTCACCTCTTCTCTTCTGCCTGGCTTCCTAACTCCTGGGTGTCTGACTCTGGGACATCTGTAGCTTCTCAGCAGGGATGTTTATGGGGTGTTAGATGCCTGCACATCGAGACCTCTTCCTGTCTCTGGGAATTAGATGAGAAGAGACAGAACACAGGGTGCAAGACCATGTACACCTTAGCTCCAAGTTAGGTCATCTGAAAGCTATGTTCCTGGACCTTGTTATCTTAGCTTCCCGCACAAAAGCATAAAACGAATTAAGATTGAATATCATGTCTTCAGCTTTTATAGAGGGACAGCTGACACAGAAACGCACTCATGAAGAGCGAACCTGGGTATTCTGCAAAAGCACAGCAGAGGACTTTATTACATTACCCAAAGTCCTTTTTATAAGAATCTCTAAGGCTTTTGTTTCTCTGAGTGAACATTAGATTGACAGGGGCAAGTATATCCCATACAATGACAGGGGACTCAGGACTGAGTCTGGCCCCCGATGGCAGTCTCTGTCACATCCTGGTGACTTGTGGCATCCATTTATTTGTTCCTTTCCACTGATTTCGATTATGGTTTTATTATTTACTTTTCTGTTGTATAGTGTGGGTCATTTTCTAAGTTGCCTCAAATGTTTACGGATATGTATCCATGCGTTTTTTCCTAGTTACATACTCATCTACTCACCTACGTACCTACCTACCGATTTACTTACCTATCTACACGTTACCTACCTTCCTAGCTCTGCATGTGGTACATATCTCCATCAACCTGGACTTCCTTAAAGTAACTGAGTTGTTTTTCTTTCCCTTCTTTGGCCTGATGATTCAAGCATTTCCTACAAGTAATTTGGAGGAAGCAGAGACAGGTGTACAATGTAGCTTGACTGCGGGGCGGGAGACCGTGGGCTGATTCCAGCTTAGCCTCCTGCCAAATGTTGCATCCTCGGTAAGTCACATATCCTCTACGTGTTTCTTTGGTCATCTTTAAAATGGGATAATTAGGGCGCCTGGGTGGGTTATAGCCTCTGCCTTCAGCTCAGGTCATGGTCTCAGGGTCCTGGGATCAAGGCCTGCATCGGGCTCCCTGCTCAGCGGGGAGCCTGCTTCCTCCTCTCTCTCTGCCTGCCTCTCTGCCTACTTGTGATCTCTCTCTCTGTCAAATAAATAAAAAAAAAATAAAATGGGATAATTATTTCCACTTTGCCCATTGAACAGAGGACATATGTGTTTGGCTGTGTTGACATATAGAAGGTCAGAGGGAAGGTGGTTAGTGAGGATGAAGCCTTTGGTCAGTGGCCTGGGCAGTTCAGCCGGCAGCCTCGGGGCGTAATTAGAGGGACTTGAAGTCATCTGAGTGTTTCCCTCTATTAACCCTAACGTTTCCACCTTTAGATTCGTTTTTCAGGATCCCGTCAGAAAGTTGTGTATTTCATGGGTTATTGACTGAAGGAAGTCAGATTTCTATTTCGCTTTAGCTCTGTTCCATTTTTGCTAAAACTTTTGAAGAAAATGAATGACTTCTTATTAAGTTTAGACTGCTACTAGCTTGGATGCAGTTTGTAAGTTAGAATGCTTTTTTTGGAACATAATGTCATGGGTAGAAGTTTTCAGCTGAGTACATCTGTGTCTGTACTGTGTGGTCCACAGTTCACTGGTCTATGTGAGCACAGTTCTGGTCATCCTTTGATGCTTCAGCGCATGTGACCTTTTAGGAAAGAAATGGAGCTTTCAGGTGAGAGGTGTAGGATGAACAAGTAGTAGTAGAGAGCAGGGTGGGAGGGTGAAAGAGTAGAGAGGGTGGCAGGGTGGAAGTTTCTGGAACACTTAGTATTCAGTATCAGGCCAGAGGTGAGATTTCTCCATAAAGAATGAGGGAAGCCGAGAGAATTGGGCCTTCTGGCATAATAGGCTGAAACTGACCTTCTGGAACTTGGGCCTCAAACTTATTTGCAAAGTATTGTTCTTTTTGCATGGCCTTGGGGGGGACTCAGGAGTGACTCAGGGATTCCACGAGGCTTCCCAAGCAGGAAGCCAGACCTTCATTACTTCCACAAAATTCCACCAACCTTCCGCTTCCCACGTGGGTTCTTTGTCTCTGTGGGAAAAATGGATATGAATTACCATTGTATTGATAAGGAGAACAAGGAACCAGAAAGTTTATTGAGCCAGAAAGGTTACTTGTTGAAAGTCACACAACTAGTTACTGGCAGGGCTGAACCTGGAAGCCAGTGTTGGGAGAGAGGGACCTCCTCAGGCCGAACGTGTGCCTGTGGCGTGCCAAGATTGCTCTTTTCCCCAGGCCACCTTTAGAGCTGTTCTTGCTGTCGACGCCCTTGAGAAATGACGTAACGTCTCCCCACCCTCTGCCTCTAAAAAGCAGACTTGTTTACTACGGGCTGTAAAAACAGTGGAGTCCCCAAGCTCGGTGTTCCTGGGCCATGACACAAACCCACTTTACCTATTATACTGACCTGGGTCAGGGGTCACTGCTGTGGACCTTGAGGGCAGAGAAGCTGGTGTCATTATGTTGATGCTCACATCATCTGCTGTGTAGTGAGTAATACAGTCCTTTGTTTCTGACCCAGGAGCTCATGTTTCCTGTCAGCCTCCATGAAGTAGAATCAGGCTAACCTGTTAGTATGTAAGTGGGGTAAAGTCACATCTTAGACCTGACACCTAGCTTCCTGAATCCTGGGCGGAGCTCCTTCCTCAGGAATGCCTTCTGTAAATACCTCAACCCAAGGGGAAGGAATGGTGGTCACAAAGCTCATCTAGTGACCTGACTAGATCTGCTCCATGTTCCTTCCTTTTGACTTTCTGGGCCTGGGCCTCTGTTAGCAGGCCTTTGGTAGGTATCAGTGATGGGTAGTTGACTGGCTCATTGGTAAATAGAGGTCCCTCGAGGCCAGTGGAGGCCAGCCAGTGGAAGTGATAGGGAGGGAGCTGGGAGGAAGAGAGAGAATGGAAAGGGGAGAAGGAGGATCATTTGGTAAAGACATTTAGTGTCCCTTTACCATTTTCTGTACCTGTCATACCATGACGAAAGGAATAAGGTTGAGGCGGCAGCATCCTTGAGGATCTTGGCAATGGGGGAGGGAGGGCAGGGCTAGTGGCCTGTGGGGGGCAGCGTGTGAGGGAGGAGGGCTGCCGGAAGAAGAGCTTACCTGGGGAGAGATCCCACGGTGTGGTTGGGCAGGTAGAAGAGGGGAAGTGAGGTCAAGGCACGTCGTGATCTCACCGGGAAAGCACTGAAGTTCATTTTTGCCTTGCTGACTAGTTCCTTATAAGTATCCTAAAGAACTCTTAGCCAGTGAGGAGAATTCTAAGCAGGAGTGAGTGTTCAAGTTCAAATGACTTGAAGCCCGTCGGAGCCTCCTCACACACGTGGTCCACAGAAAGTGAGGCCAACTCTCTCCAAGACATATCAACCACTAAAGAAGTCTGAAATGATAGCAGGTGTTTTTCCAAATAACTTTCCCTTTATTGACCAAAGTAGATAGGCCTCTGTCGTAAAACCTTTAATTGCTCATCAAATATTTGGCTAAAATTGAGTCATTTTCTTTTAGGGGAAGTTAGCATTCTTAAGTCACTAGCAAATGAGACGTTTGTAAAAAATTTACCAAAGCACTCTTTGTGTGTATACACAATGGTTAATGGTCAATAAATAGACACTTTTCTTTATTTCCTGGAGGTTCTGTCTAATGTTTAATTTTTAAAAATTGTACCACTTATAGGAGGTATCTAATGTAGTCAAACTTCTAAAAATAGAAAGTGGAGTGGTGGTTACTAGGAGTGTCGAGGTCGAGGACGAGGACGAGGACGGGGGAGTGGTGAGTTTTTAAGTAAGTACAGAGTTGCAATTTTGCAAGACTAAAAAGTTCTGAACCTCTGTTGTCCAATCGTGTGAATATGCTTACCACTAGTTTATGTAATGTGCTTTGTGTTTTTTATCATAATAAAAAATTGTGTAAAGTGAACACAGTATTGATTTTATAGTTTTAACTTTCCTGGTTGATTTAAATTCATATGTTCATGCTGTGGGAAGAGGCAACATTTAGAAAAAGGAAAACTTCTTTTGCGCTGAATTTTAGAGAACTCCTCAGGCTAGTAAGTAGCAGTTAGTTGAATGTCTACTTAGTCTACAGAGGTATATATACACCACGCGAGCACACACATGTATGAAATTTGAATACACTTCACATTTCACTAAAGATCATTGCATAGTTTCTTGTGTGAAAGGAAATCATGTCAAGGCTTATTCATTTTTCAGCCATTATAAAAGATCTCTAATTGAGGAAGACCCTTCTGGGCTTACATTCAAAAGGAATGAAAGAAGGGTCCTGAAGGGGTAGTTCTAAACCCTTGTTCCTAGCAGTATCAATCGCAACAGACAAAAGGTATAAACAACTCCCGTGTCTATCGACAGAGGAATGGAAAAACAAAACGTGGTTTATACATCCTTGGAATATTATTCAGCCTTAGAAAGGAAGGAAATTCGGACACAGGCTAAAAAACAGACAAACTTTGAAGACATTCCGCCATGTGAAATAAGCCAGTCCCAAAAGACAAATACTTAATGACTTCACATACATGAAATACGTGTTGTGGTCAAATTCAGGGAGACCCAAGCAGAATGGTGGTTGCCAGGTACCTGTGGGAGCGATGGGTGGGGGGATGGAATGGGGAGTTGTTGTTTAATGGATGTAGAGTTTCAGTTTTGCAAGATGGAAAGAGTTCTGGAGAGGGAAGGAGGTGATGGGTACCCAACAAATTGAATGCACTAAATGCCAGTGAGGTGTGCACTCAAAAATGGTTGTTGTGAATTTTATGTTCTGTGTATTTTACCACAGTTTACCACGTGACAACTGGACGTTGGCTTTCTCCTGTCCAAGTGAATGTCATCCGTTCCACTAGCCCCTGTTGACAGGTAAGCTGTTCAATGAGAACACTACTTTCTCCCACAACCACAGAATCCTGTATTGTTTTGTATGCAAAATTCCTGCCCAGAAAAGAGCAGTTTGGGCAGTTAAGTCTACTGGCAAAGCCATGATGGTTGGAGACATAATTTAGTCCATATTTAAAAAAAACAACAGAACAACAAACTTATATTTCCCTGATCAGCATTTACCCATAGGTATTTAGTTGAACTAAAGGAAGGAAAGGATGAATTTAATCCAAGTAAAAAAAAATGAATTGTGGATTTCTTAATCCAGAGCAGAGCAGAGCAGAGCCTGGTATGATAGAAACAAAGTACCATGGCAAGGCAATGCAGCCTTGAGTCCCCTCCTTGGTGTTAAGACCTCAATTGCTTTGTTAATTCTGAATGAATAGTTGGCCAAAATGGAAAAATCTGGGAATATTAGGGCGCTCTGTCAGTCTCTACATTGAATTGTTTTGACCCCCTTGATTGCTGACTTCCATCCTGTCCTCATGCCATCACTGTCTCTTGGATGTTTGGAAGCCCTACGGGGATGCAAGTCTTCCCTTCCTCTGGCTGCAAGAACACATTGGCACCATCTGAAGAGGAAGTTTCTGTGATCATCATCATCCCCGTCTTAGAGATGAGGAAACAGACACTTACAGAAGTAATGTGCTCCACGTCACACACTGAGAAAGAGCTATACCTGGGACTGATCCCAGAGAGAGAGATGTGGTAGCCCAAGCCTACTCTGCGTGCTGAGTTGCCTTACGTCACTGGGAAGTTGGGTCCCTGTTTCTTCCAGCCTCACGCAAACTTGCGTGGTCGCTTCTCAGATTAGAGAGCCCCGTGCTGCCCTCAGAGACATGTGGGCACAGTGAGTGGGGTCTCCCACGAGGCTGAGAGAGTAGGAACACAGAGAGCCTCGGGGCTCAGAGAGATGATCTGGATGTAGCCGAAACGAAGTCCTGGTGTGGTTTTTCAGTCTGTTCTGCCTGGGCTACTGACAGACTCCTTGCTGGCAACACTCCTCTTCTTGTTGACATATTCAGCATCTCCTTAGGACACAAGCTGGTTCTGGCACATGGAGTTGGGTGACCTCAGTCATGTGGCACCGTGAGGATCTAGAACTCCAACTCCGTTCTTCCCTGACAACACATCTTCCTAGGGGGTTGGAAGGGTTTTCTCTTTCAACTCCTAAATGTGAATGGATGAAAGAACTTACTGTCTGCCCACTTTAGGAGTGAGGGGAGCTAGTTTGTTGTCATCAGGGGTCCTGAGCCCTCCCAGGAGAGTAGTGTTCTATCCTTCCCCTACTACAGCAGGACACGCCCCCTCACCCTGTCCAGGATTTAGCAGATACCCCTACACTTGATGAAAGTGATAATGACCAGATCATGAATTTGGCAACACAGTTTGGATACTGGATCGAAGCAAATCCTTGCTAAAACGTTTGTGCTTCATTTAAACCTCCAGAATTACTTCTTTACATTTTCCTTTTCTCGTTAGTCTCTAATTTTAGGCTCACTAAGCACATAGTCTTTGGATTACGCCTTCTTGACCACTCTCCGAGGGCGCTGTTTGCAGTGAGGTCTGTCTTTTTCAGATCTGTTCTTTCTCATGTGTGTCCTTCCTCTGGGTTGTGTTGTCCACTCCACTCTTTTCCTTAAAACGTAAGATCATTAGAAGAAAAGTGTTAAATGACCATCTACATGGGGCATTGTGTGAAGTGCTACCATATTCCTTAGTTATGTTCCAGGTTTTGAGTTGATAACATTCAGTGTCATCTTCTCCCCTCTCTGTCTTTTCCCCTGAGACTTAGGAAATAGCTATCCATTCACCTCTGGATACCGAAATTTGAACAGATGCACGTCCTTCACAAATAGCCCATTTGGTCCTGACTCGAGTGTTGTCAACCGTTCAATTGACTCAGATAGTACCTTCCTCCCTGGAGAGCCTTGGGCTTGTCTCCATCCACCAGGGCCCTTTTCTTCTCCTGAGACAGTTGTCTTGAGTCTGTTCATTATCAATGCAGACACTTGGCTGAAATTTATCTTAATCTCTTTCCTTCCTTTTTTGAAGTTCTTACCCATTTTCTAATCGCTTCCTGCTTCCAATGACAATTTCTCTTTCATGGTCTCTTCAAACATAGTTCTCTAAACTTCAAGTGGTTTAGATTGAACTCAGCCAGAATGAGCTGGGACTCTGGAATGTGCAGTGTTAGGATACCCAACACCTCCCATTGGCTTACAGTTGACTTGAACTTTGAGTCCCAAATCCCCCCGGGACAGACAAATGGGAAACTTCTGCCTCATACCTGCTTGTTTCTCTGCCCACTCCCTCCTCCTTCCTGTTTGGTGTGTTTGCCACGGAGGTCTAACTGAGCCTTCGTGACTATGGGCCCACATCTTCTGTGAGAGGGATGACAGGTGAATTGGGTGAAGGACAGTGGGAGGAGAATGAGAGAGGGAATGTGGCTCATTGAAGCCCACGGATTTCCTTCACAGATTTATGGCCCATTCTCTCTCACGCAAGGCGGGATATTCCACTGCCTCCTTCTCCCCAACCCCCCAGAGAGTTTTGGACACATACCTGAAAAATGTTTAAAGGGGAATAAAGCTTTTCATTCCACTGATGGCAAACACTGGGGAGAAGTATATGTGGATTATAGCAATGTTATGGTGTGAATACACCTGTGTGAATCCTCTAGGGTTTGACAGGGAAGGCCAGAAGGATAGAAGAGAGAATCGTAGGGTGGTGTCATGGAGAAGAAAAGAAGACAAGAGGAGGGAGTCCAGGATGTTGCCAATTCTGTATCTGTGTCACAGTCTCGTACAACTAGGGACACCCCTATACTGTGAAATTTGGGGCAGTTTGCTTACATTAGGAAGGAGGTGAGGTCATGAGAGTCCTTGCAATGGTCTGATTGTGTGTGTCCTCTCAAAATTTCTATGTTGAAATTCTAACCTCCAGGGTGATGTTATCAGGAAGTGGGACTTTTGGGGGACGACTAGGCCGTGAGTGTGGAGCATTCATGAATGGGGCCTTTGTGAGGAGACCTCAGAGCTCTTGTGTCCTCTCACTTGCCAAGAAGTAGGCGACCTGGAAGAGGGCCTTCACGAGAACTGGACCATGCAGGCACCCTGCTTGTGGACTTCCAGCCTCCAGAACTGTGAGAAATTTCTGCTGTTTAAGCCACGAGGTCTATGGGCCTCTGGGACAGCCGCCCAGGCTGACCAAGACAGGCGCTGGGATTCACCAGGAGCGCTCAAGTTTGGGTAATGTTCTGAGTAGCTTTCCTTGAAGTGGGAGGAGAAAAATGACCGAGTCTGATTTTCTCTTACTGATACATAGAAAACGAAGTAGACCTGCATCTTTGGCACTTGAAAATTAACAATCTATTTCCTCAAGCAACGTCATAAACATGGACAGGTCACCCCCTTCACAATGAGATGAAGACTTGCTTTAAGGTCTTTTGCTCTGCCAACAACCTGTGGAATTCCTTTCTCTTCTCAGTGTTTGCCTGTGTAAGAAGTGTTCGCTCTTGGGACCAGTGTTCTCACCAGGAGCCCAGGCCTGGAGCCGACGCCCAGAGTCTTAATCTAGGCTCTGCCGCCTCCCAGATGGGTGGCCTGTTGTGAGTTGCTAAGTCTCTCTCTGCCCGAAGCAGAATCAGCTACACAACATGTAGGGCCCAGTGCAAAATGAGGATGTGGCGGTGAATTGGTACGAGAACATTCCACCATGCATGGGGCCCTTGTGACCACATGGGTTGTCCCCCAGGAAGCCGGCCCTGGTACTCATTTCCCCGTGTTGATGAGGATACGGATAAGAGCCTCCTCTGAGGGTGTCATGAGAATCCAGCGTGCTGTTGCTAGCACAGAGTTCCGGGTGGATATTAGCATCACCCACCGATGTGACACACGGGTTCAGAGAAGGAGCCCCTTACTGGTGTCAGTCCGCCACAGGCTTGGCTGGCCTGGACCAGACTCGTGGCATCTCCGGCAAGTCTTCAAGCCCTTAGTGCCTCCTCTTGTGAGATGGAGACTGTGATGCTTGCCCCGGGTCCCTCACAGGGTTGTTCTGAGGGAAGTGACATGTGCTGGCCAAGTGCCAAATCGTGGCCACTGGCTTCAGCACCGACATCTTAGGAACTCCCTTTATGTGCGTTAACTGGGGCAGGGGGTGGGGGCTGCTCACTGAATTTGCTGAACTCTTGTCAGTTTTTTTCTAGGCTACTCATGCACCTGATCTCATTTACTCTTCTCCCCCTAGATCCACAAGGCAGATAGCATTGCCTCCATTTGCCAGATGCCAAAGCTGAATTTTGAGAGGTCCTTGGCAGTAGCTCTGGGGTTAAATTGGGCCCACATCCTTTTGCCTTTGAAAGCCTGTGCTTTCTTCCACGCCGGTGGTTCTAGACGGTTGATGGTCAGGGTGCATCCAAATCCCTGGACAGCCCACCCCAGGCTCCTGATTCAGTGGGTGGGTGGGGCCAGGGGTGTGCATTTCTAACAAGTCCCCCGGGATGCTTGTGCCGCTGGTCCAGGGACCACACCTGGAGAACCTCTGTTCCAAACCAGTGTTCTTAGTCGTCGGAGTGATTTGGAGACTGGGGAAATGCCGATGTCAGGGATTCTGAGGTAACAGGTCTGTGGTGTGGTGTGGGCATCGGGGTTTAAAAAAAACTCTCCAGAGGGGCACCTGGGTGGCTCAGTTGTTGGGCATCTGCCTTCGGCTCAGGTCAGATCCCAGGGTCCTGGGATCGAGCCCTGAATTGGGCTCCCTGCTCAGCAGGAAGCCTGCTTCTCCCTCTCCCACTCCCCCTGCTTGTGTTCCCTCTCTCACTGTGTCTCTCTCTGTCAAATAAGTAAAATCTTAAAACAAAAACAAAACCAAAACCAAAAACAAATAAAACCCTCCCCAGATAGTTCCAGCATGCAGACCGTGTTCAGGCCTATTCTCTGTACCACATTATCTCCTGCCATTCGAAGATGAAATGCGTCAGTGGGTGTCCAGTGGCTTTGGGAACCAATGCAAGCATCATGTCCCCTATCTAGAGTGAAACACCTACTCCAGAACTCCACAGGCTTAGAACCCGGACCAGATACTCAGATGCATACTTGAGCCCTCATACAAGGTTGAGACAAAATCACCACCGAAGAAAATGAATAACAGATGTCTGAAACATGTTGGGGCTTTAGAAGTGTTTTTCATCTCTGACTTTGAGAAAAATATTAGCTGGAACCAGATAAGAGGCAACTCCCAAGGCCAGCTGGTGCCCTTGTCCTAAGGTGCCTGGCATAAGCAGAAGGAGGTATTCAGACCTCCCGTATTCAGGCAACCTCCAGCTGGAAGTCCTGAGGTCATACTATTCCTTCCCGAAAGAAAACGCTAACTATGCTTCAGTGCCCGTGATCCCGTGCTGCTGCGAAGCGGACTGTGGGGAAGGTGTTTAAGGAGTGTTAGTCCTGCTCACGTAGGGATGCCTGCATCTGGGGGTAGAGTTGCCAGATTTAGGAAAAACGAACTCCCTAAATAAAACAAAAAAGAAACAAACAAAACTCTCCCAGCCCAAATGCCTAGTTACATTTGAATGCCAGACAAACGATGAAAAAGTTTTCAGTCTGTCCATGAAACATTGGAGAGGTACTTATGCCAAAAAAAGCAATAGTTTCTGTGCATTCACTTTCTGTGGGTATCCTGTGTTTCATCTGGAAGTCCTACCTGGGGAGGGCGCTATTTTCATCAAGGTGTCCCCATGCTCCAGGGCACATTTCTTGTCTTTTTTTCTTTCATTCTTTTTTT
>LNAC01000175.1:981086-1046059 GCA_002007465.1 Ailurus styani | reverse complement strand
GAGAGAGAGATTACAAGTAGGCAGAGAGGCAGGGAGAGAGAGAGAGAGAGGAGGAAGCAGGATCCCTGCTGAGCAGAGAGATGGATGTGGGACTCGATCCCAGGACCCTGAGATCATGACCTGAACTGAAGGCAGAGGCTTTAACCCACTGAGCCACCCAGGCGCCCCTCCAGNTTCTTAAAACCCCCCCCCCCCCCCCCCGACAGAAAAGGTATTACTCACGAAGAAACATTCTGGGGAGCTGAGCTGCCTGTTAGCAAGATAGAAATACCAGGTCTAGAACTTGGTTCCCTTGATTTCATAGTTTTGTGTTTTTTCCCTCTTCATGCAGCTAAACTTCAGGAAAAACAATCCCAGGAGCCGAGCCCTTGGCTGAAGGGCAGGCAGTTAGTTGTGTGTCTTAGCTTTACGTCTGTTTGGGGAATCACTGACCTCCTAAATAGAATGCATATAGGTGGAATCAGATTTACCAGGCTGCGGAGGGGACAAGTTTTTTTGGGGGGGGGCAGCCAACACCCCCCCCTTGGACGCCCTTTCTGGCCCTTCTAGGGCTTCCGCTGTCGGCCGCTTGGGGGCAGCAGAGGGCAGTAGATGCCCTTGAGCTCGGGGGTGGGGGGCTCTGGACAGGGGGAGGTGGGTGCCTGCAGGACGAGCTCAGCTCCATGGAGCAGGGCAGGCCCACGGGGTCGGGCTGTGAGGTTCAGCCTCAGAGTGGCCTCGTGAGTCACCATTCTGAGCCTGGAGTTCAGTGAAAGGTTGCAGGGTCCTGGCCCACAGGGTGGGGTGGGGGTGGGGAGGTGGTATCTCTGCTCTGGCCAGAAGGACCTCAGAGCAGGGGAGCCAGGTGCAATGCTATCCCCGTGTTTCGGGAATGTAGAATGTTCGCTGAATGCTCAGCCTGGGGTGGGTCCTGTTTGGTAGGGGCTAGGGAGGCAAATCTCCACCAAAGGAGACACAAACTTCGATTTCTTCCTGTTTCATTCGGCTCTAGCTCTATACCAGAGTATTCTTTCACTTACAGAACTGCTTCGTCAGAAACCAAGGCTGCGTTTTGTTCAAAGGGCCTGAGACCAAATATTAGTTTAGCTAGAGTGAGAAAGCGCCCTCCGCAGGATGGATTCTCAACAGCAAATCTGTTCGTGTACGATGGTGGGAAATCAGACCGCCTCGGGCCTGCTGCCCAGACCAACCTTCGGTTCTGGAGCTTGTTTGTGGGCCTGCAGATATGTTTAATGCTGGGAAGCCCAGGGATGCTCACGGCTAACACGGATGCAGCCTTTCCAACCAGTTACTGGATGAAGAAGACAGTGTTAGGCCCAGGAGTGTGTGTGTGTGTGTGTGTGTGTGTGTGTGTGTGTGTGTGTGTGTGTAATATACACATATTTATGGTGTGTGTAGTTCCTAGATGGCAAGGAACTCCAGTCGACTTTTGACTCTCACACTATCCCACACATATTTTCTTTCTCATCCTGTCCTCCAGTCACAAATTCAATGAGTCGGCTACTGAAGAACCTCACTGGGCCATTGACTGTTTTTGTGCTCTGTCTTCCTTGGGTTTCTCTCCCTGTGTCCTTCTGCTGTTCGACTGAGTTCTGAGACCGTTCTCAGACCCCTCAGGCTCTTCCATGGCCCCGCCATGTTCAGTGAGACGGCGGGGAGGGGCCAGCTTACCCTTGTTCCTTCTGCTGTGGTCTGAACCTCATGCCCTCCTAAACGCGGAAGACTAACGGGAGACAGAGGGTTAGGCTTTAAAGTGGGGGCGAGGATGGATCTCAGGTGCCACAGAACTGACAACAGGCCCAAGTACCCACCTTTGTGTGGTGAGTTGCGATTTATAGTTTTCCTCCATTACCTCATTTAATCCCAGAACCAGAGCTGTAAAGGTGTGTGGTTCTAACACATTCCTCCCTGGAGATCCTGAGAGAAAATGACCCTGAGGTTGATAGTGAGAATCATTTTGGCCACCTCATTTTCACAACTGAACTGAGATTTCTCTCTGCTGCTCGTGCCACACAGTGGGGGAATCAGCAGATCTAATTAGTGGGTGCAGAGACGTTTGCTACGTTACTTGCTCTTTTGAAAAAAAATACAAATATGTAATTAAAAATTTCCCTTTGGGCATGGGAAACCCATACCCAAACTACACACATGGACAGTTTCTTTAAAAGAACGCTTTTCTTTTCCACACTATGCATCAGTCAGCTGAATCCTGCATTTTTATATCACAGAGAAATAATGCACTTGGTGGCCAAGCTAAGAAATAGACGTAAGCAAAGATAAAAATCAAAGCAAAGCCATGTACAGTCCCATTGCTCTGTCGTGACCGCTGCGGCCGGTTTGCTACAATTCCTTTTCCACTTTCCTTTACACACACAAACACACTCCACCCCATGTTGTTTTAGAAAACTGGAATCATTCTGCATATGGTGGTTTTTTTTTTTAACATTTTATTTATTTATTAGAGAGTGAGAGAGAGAGAGAGCATGAGTGGGGTGGAGGGGCAGAGGGAGAGAGAGAAGCAGACTCCCCGCTCAGTGGGGAGCCCCACTCGGGACTCGATCCCAGACCGGGGAGATCATGACCCCAGCCCAAGGTAGACGCTTAACCGACTGAGCCACCCAGGCGCCCTTGCGTATGAGGAAGGGACTGACCGAGTTTCCGTGGGTCTGTGCGGTGACAGTGTCCACGTGAGGGGGCCCACGCGAGGGGCCCGTGGAGGAGGAGGCCTGCGGGCCAGCCCTCAGTGCAGCCTGCTCCCCGGGGAGCCCCGGGTGGCAGCTTTCTCCCTCCGTGTTTGGCTCCGAGAAGCATGTTCGCCCGAGTGCGACCTACAAGCTGAGGGTATGAATTCATGTTTCCCCCACTCCGATGAATATCTGATGTGAAATGAGGAGGGGGGATAAGATGTGCTACTCGCCCGCCGAGCCCTGCATAGCAGGAGGACGGAGAAATCGGAGAAGTCGGAGGAAGAGATAAAGTTACATCCCCCAGGCATGAGGCGCTGGGCGGTTTGGAGCACTTGCCTTTGATAATCAGCATTAGTATCTCTTTCATGTCACTGAACACGGAATGAGGCTGCACCGAGGGGCTGTTTCAGAAGAGAAATTGTTCCACAGGCTCCAGTGGGCGGAACAATGCCGGCAGGGGCCGGGTTGGAGGATGGGGCAGGCAGGGGACCGGGGTAGCGGGCCTCCTCCTCGCTGCCCCTGCAGCACCCCCCCCCACCCCCAGCCGTCGCCCTGCGCCCCGGGGACCCCGGTGACCCGCAGCGCCGTCAGGAGGAAGCATGAGTCTCTCGGTGGCCTGAAGTCGTTAGGCCCAGTGTTTGAGCTGCTGCAGACGCTCAGATTTTTTTTTCCCTCTCCCTAATCTTGACTTTTCCTAATGTTAATCTCCTAGTAGATACTCGTCCTTTTACAGACACACTTGGGCGTCCAACACAAACATGTGAGAGAACAGCTCTTTGTTCGCTGGCCTTCAGGAATCCGGCTCCGTGAGTACCCCAGAAACTGAAGGGCTTTATGAGGATTCGCTGTTTTCGGGGCTGGAGCCTCCCAGGGCCAAGGGACCAGCCGAGGTTTGATCCGGTGCCCTTGTGCCCTGGCTTTCCCCCCCGGATCCTCCAGGCAAAGCCGGCTCTAAGCCCCGCCGTGGTCCTCCTGGGCTCTCCGTCGCCGGCGTTATTTAGTTTTAAATGGGCTTTGCTTCTCTTTTAAGGTTTGCATTTTAAATGATGGAAAGTGAAGAAAAGCCTACTAAGGATTCCCTGTGTGAGAATGAACACACGTGATGAGTTTGAAACACTTGACACCCAGAAGGAAGACGCTAGGCAGCCCTTCCAGTTGTTTCTGCGAAGTCGGAGGGTGGAGGGTGGAGTTTGGGGAGTGGGGGGGGGGGTGCGGGGGACAGGACAGGTGGTCCTCCGGCAGAACTCCTGACTGTCCTTGAGAAACCAGCAAAAGCTAGGTGCGAGGCCTCTGTGGTCACTAGTGAAAGGTTCAAAGTCGTCTGGTGAAGTTTATGAAGACTGCATGGTCTCCCTCGTGTCCCTCAAAGGCTTTCCCTTGTCCTGGTTTCTCTTCTCTTAGATTTCCTTGGTCTTGTTCACTCTTCTACTTTTTTCCCTAGACTTTATTATATATCGAATACGTTCTTTTCTTTTATTGAAGTAGAGTTGACATACAATGTTACATTAGTTTCAAGTGTACAACATAGTGAGTCACAACTCTATACGTGATGCAGGACTCACCACAAGGGTGGCTACCGTCCCATCTGTCACCACACCACGCTACTCACAGTAGCATTGACTGTATTCCCATGACTTCTTCATTCCGTAACCAGAAGCCCGTATCTCCCACGCCGCTTCACCCACGCTGACCAGAAACCCCTCCTCTGAAAGTCACCAATTTGTTCTTTGTATTTATGGGTCTGTTTCTGTTTTTGTTTATTTGTTTTGTTTTTTTGGATTCTGCATATAAGTGAAATCATATAGTATTTGTCTTTCTCTGACTTATTTCACTTAATGTAATACTCTCTAGGTCCAACTATGTTGTCTCAAATGGCAGTATCTCATCTTTTTTATGGCAGAGTAATGTTCTATTCTATTCTTTTTTNTTGGATTCTGCATATAAGTGAAATCATATAGTATTTGTCTTTCTCTGACTTATTTCACTTAACGTAATACTCTCTAGGTCCAACTATGTTGTCTCAAATGGCAATATCTCATCTTTTTTATGGCAGAGTAATGTTCTATTCTATTCTTTTTTTTTTAAAGATTTTATTTATTCACTTCACAGCGGGAGAGAGATCACAAGGAGGCAGAGAGGCAGGCAGAGAGAGAGAGAGAGGGGGAAGCAGGCTCCCCGCTGAGCTGGGAGCCTGATGTGGGCCNAGCCCAATGTGGGCCTCAATCCCAGGACCCTGAGATCACGACCTGAGCCGAAAGCAGAGGCTTTAACCCACTGAGCCACCCAGGCGCCCGTTCTATTCTATTCTATATCTATATCTATTTTTATGGCAGAGTAATGTTCTATTATGTATTATATATTATATATAACATATATGTTATATTTAATAATATAATATAATATAGCATAACATAATATATATATGCAGTATCTTCTTTATGCATTCATCTATTGACAAATACTGGCATTGCTTCCGTATCTTGGCTGTTGTAAACAACATAACAGCCAGGCAGAAAGCTCAGTTGTAGAAAGGATCCGAGCTGCATTTCAGGTGTGGGATATGAGTAGCTGTAGGGGCCGGACAGCATGCTGCGAGTCCTTAGGGTGGGGACTGGCCTTCACAGGCCACATTGCCTGCTCTGTCTGTGTACCGAGACAAATCGCCCTGTGGAAGGAAGGTGGGCTGGTCAATTTAGACATATACTTTTTTTTTTTTTTTAAAGACATATACTTTCTATTTGGCTGTAAGAGCTGACCTGATTTCTGGAGATGGTGTGAGAGAGTAACAGAGGGACAGTGCAGGAAGTACATTTGGGAGACGCAGAGAATTTTGTCCATTTTGATTCATACTTTAGAATCATGGGTAATATATCTAAATCAGACACTTGTCAAATATAACCCGGGCCTCAGCCACACCAGGGTGAATTATTTTACTGAGTAACTAACCTAGTCAAAATTTTTATGAGCAATCTCAAAGTCAGCCAGCATGAGCCTCCGGAAGCTGGGCTGATTTTGTTATCCTCTGTAAGACGCCAGCGCTTGGTGAACCCCGTGTGGAGCTGGTCCGGGGCGCTTGCCTCCCCCGTGGCCTGCCCCTCTGTCTCACACCGACTGTCAGGCTCCTTGCTGGACACTGGTTCGCGGAGGCCGGTCACCCTTGTGTTCTTGAGCCTCGCACTGGGTGTGCTGTATCCTGGGATGAATGAACGAGCCAGGCCCCCATGTTCTCTTCCTCTCATCTGTCTTCTGCTCCTTCTCGGAGGCTTCCCACTCCTTCTACCCTCTGTCACACCTCTTTCTCCAGGACCCCTCCTTGTCTGCCTTTCTCTCTCTCTCTCTCTCTTTTCAAAAACATATTCTCATGTCATTCCGATGATTTTAACCACTTCCTTTAGGTCGGCTTGTCCTGGAGGCAGCTGGGAGGATGGACATTTTCTTTCATGTTTGGCCTTGTGGCCCTGAGTGTAGTGCCCGGTCCAAGCCTGGGTGACGGTGACATGAAACGAAGCTGGCCAATAGTGGGGCTTTATCGTGGCTGGTGGTTGTGCCTATAAGGGCAGGGGGCGGGGACTGATGCCCAGGGAGATGATGGCACAACCACCCCATCTCCCCTGCGTCTAGCTGATATCACTCCCTGGGACAGCCAGACGCAGGTCTGAATAAGTACGCATGGCCGTGGCCTTTCGAATTTATGCATGCTCGTTTCAACTGAGACTCTTTCCCTGGGAGGAGGAAATAAAATCAGAAGTTGCCTCGTAAGCTGTTGGTATTTGAGACCCTGTCGTTTGGCTTCTCCGTACCAGTGATGTCAGACAGGGTATGTTGGAACTGAGGGTAGTCGTAGTAATCGGTGTGCCCATCAACACATATCATACGTGGCCTGACGTCTGGATGGTGCAGGGCAGTCGTGTGATCAGTAGCAAAAAGAAGAAGAAAGACTTGAAAAAACTCAAATTTGTAAATAGAGACTCCATGAGTAAGTCATGGGTAAAGATTTTATTTTATTTTATTTCATTTTTTTTACATATACAGAAAAGGAATATTTTGTAAACTATTTTGGGGGAATGGTAAGATATAAGTAATTTTTTATTATGTTATGTTAGTCTCCATACAGGACTTCATTAATTTTTGATGTGAAGTTCCATGATTCATTATTTGCATAAAACACCCAAAGAACTGATTTTAAATTGTTTGGCTGTTAGGGTCCCCCCACAAAACCACATTCTCTGTTCTGGGCATAGACACCTTGGGTTGAGTTCCATAAATGTTCATTGAGAGCAGCACATGTATATGTGGGAAGCATGTAAACATAGGTCATTCAATGCAGGAGAAGCATAGGTCCTATGCTAGGAGCTGGTGCTTGGGTAGAAAGGTAACTAAGGCAAATCCGCTTCTCCCAAGAGGTTCACAGTCTGATTGGGGAAGCCAACATGGTAACAGGCAATTTGCAAAAAAGAGAGCTAAGTGCCTGCTCTTTCTGCTCAGGAACATGGAATCATGGAGAATGAACACCGAACTTAGCCTTGGTGGCAGGGAAGGCTCCCTGGGGGAGAAGGTGTCCTAGGGATTTACAAGAATGGTGTTTCTCTATCTCAGCATGTCGTCACTTACTTCCTTGTTGAGCCTCTTAAAAGATGATGGAAAGGGAGCTTTGGTGGTCTTGTGCCCAAGCTGGTTTGGCAGGTTGAAATATGGCATAGTAAACCAATTTTTTTTCTGGATTGTCTAACACTGTGGATACCTTGGACAAGCTTCTTACTCCCACTCACCCAGCTTTAGTTTTCCTTCCTGAAAGTGCTGGCATCGGGGAAGTCTGGGAGCACGTGGCAACCTGAGTAAAGATGTCCACGTTGCCCTTCGGGCCGATGGGCAGGTGCTGCGCATGCGTGCTGAAGCTTGGAGGCGCTCCAACCTGGGCGGGTGTGACGCGCGTGCTGGGCAGGGAATTGCCTAGCTTATAAGGGCCTAGAAGTGAAGTGAGCTCTGAATGGGTCCCTGGAGTGAGCTGTCCTCACTTACCGAACAATTAGCTGAAATCAAATATCCATCATTTACTCAACTAGGAATGGAACCAATGTTATTAAAAAAAAAAAATCCAACCAACTCTAGGAGAACAAAAATCTCTAACCCTAAACCCCAGTGTATCAGGTTGAAACTAAAATAAGTTATCTTCAGTTGATTGAACTAGAAGAAAATGGAGGCATCAGCATGTGTTTAATTCAGCTGCTCGCCATTTTGTTTGACTTTCTGGTAGCCCAGAGGATAAACAGTAAGAGGATGAGAGGTAAAATAGAAGAACCTCCCTACAAAGGTTAGTGATGCGACCCAATCCGACTTGCCCCACTCAACCTGCTAGAGGGCACATGTCGTGTACCCCCAGAGATGGGGTGTTTGGTGGTGCCAGCAGTCAAGAACCCCTGACTCCTCAAGGCAGGTGGAGGCTGTCCTGGTCCCCTCTTTCATCCCACTTGGTGCTCATTTGTTTCCTCATCTATAAAATGGAGATGATACTATGTGGCCTGAGCTCTTGTGATAGTCAATTGGGATCATGGCGATTATTCACTTTCCTATTCCCCCCCACCCCGAAAGTACAGAGACAAAATTTCCAGTAAGAATAAAGATGATATTTAGTTTCTTAAAAAGCTTAACATGACAAGTACTTGTAAGTTTCAGGTCAAGAGCACCTGGTAATTGAATACAGGCCACCAACCATTCATTCCAGGGCTATTAATCCATTAAATGAAGTACCAGGACTGTGTGCTGCTTTCTGGGTAGAACCATGAACATGGCGGACACGTCCTTGTCTGCCACAAGTTCAGGACCCCTGAGCAAGTAATCGCAAGACAACGTAAAATGCCGTAAAAGGACAGTGTCTGGTGCCATGTGATCAATGGGCAGCAGTACTATTGAGGACATGGGAGCCCTTAGGACTGTCTTCCTTCAGTGGTCCCATTTCACATCATAAATATATAGGGAATGATATCGATATTTCTTATTATAGTTCTGAAAAGTTTTAAAAGGTTTTCTGTAAGTTGTAAAATTTTGTTACACTCAAAACAAGTTATTGGTTTTGTTTTTGTGCTCTTAAGTTTACTGTATTCGTATATTCTAAGAGTAGAGTTAATTTCTAATTGATTAACTGACTTCGCATTGTATTTTATAGACTTGTGCTATCCAGTACAGTAGCCACTGCTTCTATGTGACTGTTTACATCTAAATTAATTAAAGTTAAATAAAATAGAGTGATGTCAGTGAAAATGGTGCAGTAAGGACTTTTGAAAATTCTTTCTACCATAGAAGCAATGGGAACACTGGCAAAAATAGTATCAATCAACTTTTTCAGAACTCTGGAAATGAACCAAAGGCTTGCAGCAACCCAAGGAGTGTTCGAGAAAAATAGCTGAATCTTCGTAAGAATAGTGAGCTCTATATTTTAACTTGTGCTATTCCTGTCACCCCACACCCCTGTCCCCACTCCATTGTAGTCTTGAAAATAGATAACCTGGGGTGCTTGGGTGGCTCAGTTATTAAATGTCTGTCTTTGGCTTGAGTTGTGGTCCGAGGGTCCTGGGATCAAGCCCCGAGTCAGGCTCCCTGCTTGTGGGGGCCCTGCTTCTCCCTGTCCCTCTGCCTGTTGCTCCTCCTGCTTGTGCTCTCTCTCTCTCTGTCAAATAAATAGATAAGATCTTTAAAAAAAAAAAGAAAGAAAACCGATAGCCTCTGATTATGGTGAAAACCAGCAGCCTGGTAGTTACTAAAGCGGGTAGAATGGGATTGGAGCTCCTTCAAAGCCCCACTTCCAGAAACTCATTATTTGACCCATCTGCTTATTCCCTGGGAAAACCAATTCTTTTTTTTTTTTTTAAGATTTTGTTTATTTATTTGGGAGAGAGTGTGTGTGTGTGAGAGAGAGAGAGAAAGAAAAAGAAGGAGCCGGAGCGGGGGAGCAGAAGGAGAAGAAGACTTCCAGCTGAGCAGGGAGCCCAACCCACAGGGCTCAGTCTGGATGCAGGGCTTGATCCTGGGACTCCAGGATCATGACCTGAGCCACCCATGTGGTCCTGGAAGACCCCATTCTTAAGGCTGTCTTTATTTGACCTGACATGGAGTTTGCCAGGTGCAAACAGTCTTTTCCCCAGGGGTGTTTGTCAAAAACAGTGAGAGGCAATCGTTGAACATCTCAGCTGCCTGAGGGACTGGATGACAGTTGGGGCTAACAAAAGGTTTACCTTTTGTTAAGAGGGCTTAAAAGGTAAATCTGAAGAATGGGATGCCCATATGGAAATTTGAAAAGTTCCTGGGACTACAGAAAGCCATATTCATGCATATGTAGGTTTGTATGAGTGCCCGGGGATCTACACATCTCAGGGAAGACTTGATAAGACCATGAACTCTCATCTTTGACTTACTTTGGAGCTCCTCGCAAGGGGGAAGTGAAGGATAAGGCAAAGGTGTAAGCTGCTCGATTGCACACAGAGCTCCTGGCAAAGCCTTGGAAGACTTATGGGTTCCAGGCACTTAAAGAAATCTCTTTCTGATCATTAGTTGCCCCAGACTTCACACTGCAAAGTGATGAGCACAGGCCTTTGAATGAGTACCTCCTACATTCCTACTGAAAGAGCCCAGAGCCTCCTACCATATTTCGCAGCAGAGTTGCACCTTTGCAAATACTGGGCTGCGAATGCTGAAAGAGCATTTTGGTGAGTGACTTTTGTAAAAAAGTTATTTCCCAAGTCCTAATTGAATGGGTGTTTTGGTAAAAAACAAACAAAAAAACCAGACATTCTTTAGAGTTCTTCTGGGAGCCATCTTGGGAAATTCATGTACACTTCTGTGGCCGCTTTATATTTAGAAACACACACACACAGACACATACATGCCATGGCGAACTGATTGCAAAAAGAGTCTTGATGTTGCCTTTCCGTTGGGTGGTCTGAGGGTTTATAATGGCGTTGACACAGCAGTTGGGTAATTGCTTATTGGAGAAAAGTGCCAGGTACGTTCTCAAACAGAAGCCTTCCCCTCCTGCACTCCTACTCAGCCATGTGCTAAGGACTCAAAGGTGGCCGGCCATCTCTTCAGGCTGAGACGAAGCCTCCACTCCTCCCCGAGTGGGCCAGAACTATCCTTGTCCACTCAGGATAAGAGGACTAGAGATGGTTTATAGTGGTAGGAAGAACTTGAAGACTAAACTAGAATCAGGTAAATGAATGAAAGGCACTAAATTGTCTCCAGCATCTAGCTTGACATAGATTTCCATAAATAACTCACAGTTTTTAAACTTTAGGGTGTGTGAGGTCATTAGCGAACTGTTAAAATGGAGATTGCTCACGCCTACTTCCAGAGGGGTTCTGATTCATTTGGCCTGAGTTCCAAAGTTTTAATTTTTAATAAGCAGCTCAGGTACAAAAAAAGAATTTTTTAAAAAAGATTTTATTTATTTGTCAGAGAGGGAGAGAAAGAGAGCTCACAAGCAGGGGGAGCAGCTGGCAGAGGGAGAAGCAGGCTCCCAATTGAACAAGGACTCCGATGTGAGACTTGAATCCCAGGACCCTGAGCCAAAGGCAGACACTTAACTGACTGAGCCACCCAGGTGTCCCCACAAAAAAAGAATTTTACCTGTCTGGCTAACTGAGCTTGTCAGAAGAGGCCAGGTGCGTGCAGGGGAAGGACCTCATAACTCTGTTTTAAGGGAAAAGTGGAAGAATAATTTGAAAGCCTGCAATAGAGAAATGGGTTGGTAAATTGTATACAGGAACATAATGGAATATAGTGTAGCTAATAAAAATGGCACCCACACATTCACATAGTGAACACTAGCTAAATGCGGATTCACGGTGATTATGATGGTGTGTACTGGTAATGGGAAGGTAATAGCAGAAATAGGATTGTCCTTAATATCATTTAACTTCATCTATTCAGTTATTTTGTAAAAGTGTTCACCGCAAGTTCTGTATTAAAATCATCATATATTTTCATTTCGTGTAGATACTGGGCTCTGTAACAAACGTACAGAAGATGTCACTTGTATCACAAGAAGCTGTTGGCCAAGTGATGACAGAAACATCAACAGAAATCCAGAGAAAGATCACAGGATTTCTTGGCCAGAATGCTTGTGTTTGAGTTCTAGCATTGGTACCAAAGTTGGGCATTGGCCAATATCTTAACCTCCCTTTGCTCCAGTTTTCACATGTTTAATATGAGAATAACAACAGCAGTGATAACCATTTTTACCTCAGGAGCTGTGATAACCATTGAATGAAGGTAGTGAAAATGAAAGTACTTTATAGACAGTAAAATGTTACGTAAATACAAATTATTTTCTTAAGCTGTCGTGCAAAGTGGCATAGGGAAATGTCAACACTGAGAAACCTTTCCCCTGGGAGGTTTGTTTTTTTTTTTTTAAACTCCTCTTTGGTCTGTTTAATAGTGAGTTCTTGTAACCAAGCATCTCGGAGGCTTGTGTGTGTGTGCGAGACAGCATTTCCTCACAGAGGATAGGAGAGAGCCTCAGGATGGTGAAGCACAGGCACACCCTTCCACTGAAACCATGTCCACGGACCTTGACATTCAACAAGACCCCTGTCCTCTTTTTTCTTACGGGATGGTGTATGAAGGCCGCTAGGATGGGAGGCACATGTTGCATGGCGTGTCCATTCCCTTCTGCCTCCCCAACTCCTGTGCAGATTACGTGTCCAGCTTGGGCTGCCGACTTCAGGATTCAGGTGGCCATTCCCTTGGGCACTAGCCAGCCCTTGCTCAGGCTCGATGGACTACTCGTGCGGGTTACTGCCTTGACAGGTGTGTCACCCTATTTTCCTGGAAATACTCTGAGAAGGCTGGAGAAAGCAGCAGACTGTTGTTCTCATGGGAAGGTGGCAAGCCAGTGCCTCCTCCCCACCCCCAACCCCAAAAATGGAGCGGGCGAGTTAGTCAGATTTCTCCAGTAAAGCCAAGAAGTTCTAGTTAATTTCATGGTCATTTTCACAGTGTTTATCAAAGAGTCTCTGCTCCATTGTAAAGCTCCCAAATATGGTATTTTCACGAGCCTGGCTGGGATGTGGCCAAGTGCTTGAGACACACAAATATTTACTAAATAAGCAAATGCACTTGGAAATGGGTTTCTGCCTTCGCATTAGAGCAGTGGTCATTGACGTTAATTCTCAGAGTGAGACCATTTTATGGATTATTCCCAGCAGGGACTAAGAAAACATATCAACATCCAGAGCTTTCAAGGTCCCCAGAGCCCATGGGGGACATCCACATTTTTCTAAGCGAAGGGGGCATTCACATTGTCCACAAAATGTGGACATCCACATTTTTCTAAGCGTATGTGCAAGGGGGCAGCGGTGACTCCACCGTCTTGCAAAGCAGGGTGGGGCAGAGGAGAAGGTGGCTGGTGGCATTAGCCACAGTCAGAGTCGGGGTCGAGTCTCAGCTTTGGCACTCCTGGTGACTTCCCGTAAATAACTCACCCTCTCTGAACTCCTGTTGCCTTATCTACAAACAAGGGACAGCAGTCCACATTCCATGGGGGTGTTGTGAGGATTAAGGGAGATGATGTACACAAAACATCTGGCCGATAGCGTGAGCTCATGAAGTACTAGTTTTCCTTTCTTTTGAATTTTTGTATATATATATATATATATATATATATATATATATATACAAAAAATTTTTGTATATATATATATAAAAAATATACTTTTGTATATATATTGTATATTGTATATATATTGTATTTGTATATATATTGTATATTGTATATATAGACATACACATATATAATATATAAATATTATATAATATATAATAATATATTATTATATATAATATATAATATATTTAATATAATATATAATATAATTATAATATATAAAATATATATTATATATACAAATATATATATTGTATATATAATATATATATATATTTTTGAAATATACCGTAGGGTTCTCCCCAATCTCACATTTCTTCCCCAGGATGTTCCTCTGCAAGCGTCGTGTTCCTCTGCAAGCATCGTGTATGTATGTAGGGAAACTGAATCTACATGTTCCTCATTTGTATACACTCAAAACACCAAAATATTATTCCAGAAGATCTGTTTGACGTTCAAAAGTTCTATAGTGGGGGCGCCTGGATGGCTCAGTGGGTTAAGCCTCTGCCTTCAGCTCAGGTCATGGTCTCAGGATCCTGGGATCGAGTTCCGCATCGGGCTCCCTGCTCAGCGGGGAGCCTGCTTCATTCTCTCTCTCTGTCTGCCTCTCTGCCTACTTGTGATCTCTCTCTCTCTGTCAAATAAATAAATAAAAAATCTTTAAAAAAAAATTTCTATAGTGGCAGCATTGGAAGAGCATCTGGCGTGCTCCTAAGACCGCTGTGCAGTCATATTTCAAAGCCCCACCAGTAATTACTTTTTATGTTCTGTCCACTTAGAGCAGTTTTGAAGATAACCACCAGCCAGTATTAGAGTGAAGACTGACACATGATTCCATTTTTTTTTGCTATAAAATATGATTACAAGTATTTTCTCATGTAATCGTGAAGACAACCCTGCCTGACTTCGTGAGTATATGTGTGTGAGTCTGTGTGACTATTGTTAAACCGGTTATCCAACTTCACAGATGGGTAAACTGAGTCTCAGAGGGATCAAGCAGTGTGTTTAAGGGCAAAACCCCGATATTTGGCAAAAGTGACTTTCAGATCATGTTTTCTGTCTTCAAACCTAGAGCATGCCACACTCCCAGAGGACCTAAAAAGAGAGGTTGTTCAACGTGATCTGTTTTTGCCCTGGCGGAAAGGGACCGCAAGGGGGGGAGCAATGGGGGTGGGCAGTGCCTGCAGAGACCCTGGCAGGGCAGGGCAATGGGGAGCACTGAGGTCATGGGATGGGGACTCCCAGGTAGGGGAGTGTGGGGTGGAGGTGGTCAGGCAGGGGCAGGGGGGTTGAGGGAGCTGGGGGAGAGAGCCTGAGGCAAAAGAGAGAGAGAGAGAAAAAAAGATCCATCTCTCTTTTTGGTTTAGTTTTGCTTGGTTTTCTCTGGGAATCCCTGCAGAGGGTCAAACATTTCACAGATCTCGTGGACTCATTGCACAGTGACCAAGTTATGAGGGGTTGGGCTCAGTGCAGACTGTGCAGGCTGAGCGATTTAAAAAAAATCTGGCAAGAATCACAGAACTGAGAGCCAAAGGGGCCCTTTAAAGGTTGTTCCATACCCTCAGGCATTCCTTACTTCATTCAGCAGTTTTCATCTAGACCCTGCCGTGCCCCAGGCACTGTGTAAAGTGCTGGAGACCCATCGGAAACTGTAATGGATATAGACCTTGCCTTTGGGGACATAGTGTTGGTCTTTCATTCAATCCTTTAAATTCACAGGGGTAGAAGCCAGCAGAGAGAAGGAAAATCACTTTGCCTGGGGCCAGATGGCTGGTTAGTTATTGGCAGCTTCCCCATTTTCCCACTCCCAACTTCACCTCACTCCCACCATGGCCACCGACTCAGAAGAGAACAGTTCCAAATTTCTGGATTTTTCTTCCTATTCCTCTGAGGTGGTTGATGGGTCCAGCTGATGGATCCTCGAGTGAGGAAACCCAGAGCACCTTCCATGGAAGGGGACCAGCAGGGAGCTCGTTCTGGATCGCAGGTGCAGGTCTGGTCAATTTGCTGATGCTGCGCCACCCCAATGGGTGTAAGAAAGCATCTGAGGGCACACTTCCCTGGCCCCCCTCTCTGTGCTTGGGATGACCTGACCCCTGTCTTTGAGAGGGGCTACTGCCTCCCTGGGGAGGAAGCCAGCCCCAGAAGAGCTTCTGATCCTTTTAAGTGGTGCCTCAGGACCCTAGAAAACAGGGACATAACCCCAGACCACAGATGGGGGACAAGTCCTAAAGCGTCAGGCCCCGTTCCGCCTAAATCAAGACATCCGGTCACTTTGCTTCGGCAGGACAAAGGGCCTTTTCTTTCTAAGCCAGGACTCTGTGTCTTTAATCTTTCCCAGAAGAAAAGAGTTCTCATTACGTCTGCATCTTATCACATAACTGCTGTATATCATAAAGATGCTGTTATCACCTCTTCCTTCTGATTAGCTGGCCCTGAGTGATTCTAGCTCTTGCGATGAGCCCTGCTAAGAAAAATGACTGTCACTGAGCCATCAGCAGAGGCCAGAGTCGCGGGCACCGTGGAGTAATTTGCGGGGATCTCTGCAGGCTCTTCGTAATAAACAACGACGAGGACAGTTCTTTGGGCAGACCATGGCGAGGAGAGCCTTTCTGCACAGATCTGCTTTGGCGCCTGCAGCCGGCCTGAGAGCCTCCAGAAAACTCCATTCCAATACGTGGCCTCACTTGTTGGCTTTCTTTCTTGAGTCAAAACAGCAGAAGTGAAGAGAGTCGCAGCACCTGGTGTCTTAGCTGGCCAAGGAGCAAATAGGTGTCATCCCTTGGTGTGTCAAAAGCGCACTGCGGAAGGGAGCCTGGTGATGGAGAGGGGCATTGCCGTCAACTCTGAACTGTGAAAGTCAGGGGCGAAGGATGGGTATGTGAACAGCCTGTCCAGGATTATCAGAACTGAAATGGGGATGAGGCTTAGGATCATGGTGGTGGCGAAGCCAGCAGCTCCCAGTTTATGATAAGTGCTGTGACCTCAAAGGCACCTGCTCTTTGGGGAGCAGAGGCTTGGCCAATAGCAGTCAGACCCGGCCCTCTGGCAGACCCTCCCCCCCCTCCACCGGCCCACTTGCAGCCCCAGGGAAGTGGATTTAATTGTTCCAGGGGAAGGCAGTCCTGGGCATTGGTGCACTTTCTGTTCAAACTCTCCAGGGGATTTTCATGCTTTTGATGAAAACCACGTGATCTGGTGGGATCAGGAAGGAATACACAAGTCAGTGACTCGTCAGTGACGTGAAGAGTGAGCAAGGGGGGAAGGGAGGAAGATGGTCTAAGGGAAGGACCAGAATAGTGAGAATGGGGCCTAGAAGGACATAAGTGCTTGTGATGTGTTTGGTAGGAGTGTTGGGTGAGAGGCAGGAAGAAGTGACTTCAGGTGAAGGTACAGTTGGAGACAGGCTAGGAATTGGACCCTGACCCAAAGATCTGGCTAGGGAACCGGCTTGGAGCAGAGTAGATAACAGCAGATAGATACCGCTCGAATAATCAAAGGTGTATGGGGCGGCAATGTAGAGGATGAATGGATGGAAGAGGGAGACAGCAGGTGTGAGGCCAGGAGAGGCTGAGGCTCTAACACAGGTGAGGAAGGTGGGGGCCCGAGCAGGGGGAATGACTGTGGAGGGGAATTCAAATTCTCTTGGAAGGTGGAGTTGGCAGAGTTTGCTGATTGACTGCATGCTCAAGGTCAAGAATCCTCCAGAATGCTTCCCTGCTGTTCTCAGGCTACCTGGTTCACATTCCCCTCCTCCCAAGCCCAGTGACTCCAGCCTTGTCCTTCCCCTGGCCAGTTGCCCTCTCCCGGCACCAATCTCCCTGGTCCCAGCCCATCAGCCCCAGAAGCAACATGGCTCGTTCTCGGAAGTGATCCATCCTAGACCACTATGACTGAGAGCATCTGTGCTCTTCTCCAAGAATATGTGCATCTTCATCAGAGAGTTCCATGATCTTCTCACTCACTGGGAGAGGGTCCTGGCACATGGGGAAGAAGGATGCATCTGGAGTGCTCCCATCTCACCCGTGGGTGGGACTCTACCTCTTCCCAAACTTCAAGACGCCCCCCCACCCCGCTAACTCAACTGTCCTCTGCCTACCATGCCTCCAGACACCAGCCATAGGGGGATATTGGCCAAAGTCAGGCAAGGAAAGGACGCATAATTCACAGGTCATGCAAACGCTGGGTCAAATCCGATCGCTTATGAGACACCCGGTTCTGACAGCATCGCTGTGGTGACACCGTTTCTAGCCCTGAGATCTTTTCCTCGGTGTGGGAGGTGACAAGTGATCCTACTGATCAGCTCGCTGGGCAGTTCTGGGTCACTGAACATCCCCCTCTGGGATCAGCACTGCTTAGAGTTTACACCCTGTTGTTTTTGGAAAACTCCTTTGGTGCAGGAGAGGATAAGAAGATTCTGCCCAAGTGAAAGTTTGTCAAAGGGCTGAATTATCTGTGTTGAGCTGTAACTCATGCCAGGGGAGAGGTCAAGAGGGAGAATGGTACATGACATCCGAGAGGAAGCGGCCTCATAGCTGAGGTGGGTGAAGATCACATGAGAACAGCCGGCATTAAGAGCTTATGTATCTGACCTGCCCAAAGAAGTTTTGCACACAAGGCCTCAGTTTCCCCAAGTCTGAGAGCATGCTGGTGGCAGGGACAACATGACTGCCCACAGCTGCCCATCTGCATCCCAGGGGGGCTGCCCCTGCGTGCCCCCCTCGCCAAGAGACGAGCCAACAGGGTGGGAGCCAGACCCTGTCTGCTTCCCTCCTTTTGCCTCACAGACGTGGCAGAGACCAGATATACTGGTTTGGCAATGCAAAATGTGTTCATCTAACCACGAGTAAACCGAGTAAACCAGATTTCAGGTGACCTCGACCTTCTTTTCCTTCTGTACTGTCTTGTTTGAATGCATGTTATCTCTCTAATCAGATAAAAAAGCAAAGCTACCTTTGGAGGAGAAATTAGGAAGGCATCACCCAAAGAGGAATGTGTGGGGGACTCTGGTCATATTGAAAGCAGACCTGGAAGACTGAGCCCAGACGGCGGAGGAGAGGGAGAGGCCAGCGCTGAGCCCAGAGAAGCCTGGCTCGGGAGCCCCCACACTTGGAGCCAGCCTCGGATTCTCAGCTGGGCTGAGTTCTGTTGGGAGTGAAAGTAAAATGTAAAATCGGACAAAGAAATCCATGCATATAGAAATTTCTTGAGGCGCTTGTCCAAAAGGGTGATGGGAGGCCTGGCTTGAACGAGCCGTGAGAAGCCTCCATGATAGGCCCCGGGGACACCGAGCCCCCCGGAGACCCAGGCCTGCTGTGTTTGTGGCTGTCGTGCCCGGCGACCTCATCTGCGTGGGACCTGGTGAGCTCAGCGGAAGGTACGGAGAAGGGCTTGTGCTACTAGAATAGAAGGCCCGGTCCCTTTGCTCCAAAGCTTTTGCACGGATCCTCTGCCCCGCTCTTCGATTTGACCCTGGAGTGGTTTCCCGGGCTGGAGCTGAGGCCCGGGACCAAGCGTGTGTGATGGTGCCCGGGGCTGTGGTCGAGCTGATGCTTCTTCATGGCCCCAAGGGACTGCTCCTGCCATTGCCACGGCCACTCGCACCGGCACTGCTGCTCCGGTCTCCTGCGGCTCGGGGACATCTCAGAAGGGCTCTTCAGCATTTGGTCCCCCTCCCCTGACCAGGGGTGCGTCCACAGGGCCTGAGTCGGCCGGCGTGTAGGGCAGGCCCTTGGCAGGGTGTTCAGTCCCCTTCCACGTGACTCTGACCTGTCCTCATAGCCGTTGGTCATCCCTTCGGATAGGTGTTTCCCGCAGGCCGCATTGGGCTTACCCCAGCAGCCCTTCCTTGCTCTGGGACCAGAGACGCCCCGGTCTCAGGAATGACACAGTTCAGGCATCTGGGGGGATGCCTGTCACCCCAGAGTGTCCTCAACAATATCCTATAAGCAAAATCCGGTTATCTGAAGAACAGAAGGATCTCTGTGGTAGAACTCTTGGGAGGATAACATGAGCTCACGTCAAGGGCCTAGAACAATGTGATCGATGTTCCCCCTGTGGCTTTGTGACCCGCAGATCGGCGATCGCATGACCCTCACTTTGGACCACAGTGTTGCAGGGGGGCGGGGTGGGGGTTCCCGCATTCTGAGTGGCATCCAAGGGCCACACCCCCTGCCACTTCTCCGGCTCATCCAGATGTCACTGCAACTCGATGAGGAGGAGGCAGAGCTCACAGTGCATGGGGGCAGTGGGATTGAACGTCACTTTGACCAAACTTCTAGTGAGAACTTTGGACGGTGCTCAAGGTTTGTAAGCTACACGGCACACAGATATGACATTTGAAAAAGTCACTTCCGGGGACCGTGTGAAAATGCAAACTTTAAAGGGAGACTTGGTGTCTGTTCACTCATCACGTTTGCTGTGAGAAACAGCATGGAACCACTTTGCAGGGAGAATTTGTCTTTTTAGAGCAAATATCCACAGACAGAGACATGTGAAGAAGCAAAGTGATAACTTTCAGCTGTTGTTCGGCCGTCGGCCAATCTTGCTTTTTATTTCCTCTGTTGGTGGGAGATTGCCGCTCCCTCTTCATAAAGGAGAACATGGAGGCCAGGGAGAGAAGGGGAAAGAACGTTCTTATGATTGGTGCGGGGAGGCCTCAGCCCAGTCCGAGAGGCAGGCTGCGTGGACGGCTCCCAGCCGCTGCTCCAGGACACGGCACATGGTGGGGCTTGCCTGGGCCTCCGGAGGGTAGGGGGGTGACGGGGACAGTTCTGCAAGTGCAGCTCTTTCCTCGAGCACCTCCGGCTCCTGTGCCACCAATCTCAGTCGGGAGGTAAATTAAGCTAACTGATCACAATGAGTGATCATAGTGGGAAGGAGGAAGTTCAGAGCAGAGTTTAACTTCCTTCCTGGAAAATAGCCTTGAGCTGTGATTTGAAATAAGAAATGCTCTTTAAGGATTTGTTGTATTTTTCAAAAACCACATCAGATGGGAAACCCACAACCACAGAAACTCTGGGCTTGGCCTTGAGCTGGAAGATGTTGCAATGATGTGAAGCAGCCGTGACCCAGTGGGAGGTGGCTGGGTCTCACCTGAGCCCCCAAGGGGAGGCCAGAGAGTGGACACCAGACACCCAAAGGCTCAGCCTGGCTCCTGAGTCCTGAATCCCCCAAACTCAGAAAGTCCTCACACATATTTCTTTGGAAGGTAGACTAGCACGAACATGGGACTGGAAACTGACAAACTGGCTTGATTCAGAGTGCCTGAGGGCCACTTAGAACCCTTCACTAGAACTGATGGGATTTTAAGAGATAGCTTTCTGCTATTTGACTTGGTTTCATAATTTATCAGAAGGACACGTGGGTCTGGAGGGACAGGCCGTTTCTATAGTCTGATGGCAAAATCCAGGTTGCTTGCCTCACCACAAGAAGGCTTTGGGAAGGCAATGGGCTCCCTGGAGTCTGAAAGGTGAGGATGAGGGCCCTGGAGACAGGTGAACACTGAGGGGGCTCCGTCCAGTGCCGTGCTCAGTAGCACGGACCCGCGGGATGGGTCTACACTTTCATGATGTCCTCATGTAAACAAACTGGTCCCAGGGGCTGTTCCTTGACCATCCTAGGGGGTGGTGATCCATACACTTGCTCGCAGCTCAGCCCGTGTGGACTCTGAAGCATTTTGCTCGAATCCTCCCAAACTCCAATCACCTGGAGGAAAATAGAACAGCACACGGATAGTGCGTTACCTACTATGGTTGGACACCTGCGTACTCATGGCCGTGCAATCCCCGCGTGGGAAGGAGAAGTCTATCTCTGCCTGCTCTGTTTGGCTTTGCCAGGCCAAAGGAAGCTGAAATACCCCAGGCTGGCATGGCTCAGAGGACGGGCGGAGTGTGAGGTCCAGATCAGCGGGAGAGGATGGAAGGAGGCCCAGCCAGAGCTGGCTGGTGGGAGGGAGTTTTCTTTGGCAGCTGAAGGGAGAGGAGGGATGAAGGTGGCGGCTAACCCCGTGCATGGGGAGGGACACTGACAGATGGGCCAGAGAATCCTAAGAGTTTTGCTGTGAGTCATGAATGAGACCCCCTTTGCCATTTCCCAGAGATTGCCATAAAGACTGAAATCACTGTTGGAGACCTTTTTGTTGGTGATGTTTGCTCTGGATAGGACGGCGAGCAGGGTCTGGCTCCAGGACCGGGCAAGCAGGTGCCACTGTGCAGTTTGCTTCTCAGCATTGGCCTGTGCAGCGAGAGAAGTTTCCAGAAGGAAATCGCCCCTCACCACCGCATTCTGCAAGGGGCTCCTTGGCCTGGTTTGTCTGCTGTAGACATGTGAGCATTAACAAACTTGGGCTGTATAGTATATAAAACAATATCTTAATAAAGGCTATTTAACTCAGGCCTGCTTGTTCTCTCTCTCTTTTAATTGTGGCAAAATACACAGAACGTAAAAGTCGCCCTCTTAGCCAGCTTTAAGTGGACAGCTCAGTGGTGTTAAATTACTTACACTGTTGTATACCATGACCAACAACCATCTCCAGAACTCTTTTCATCTTGCAAAACTGAAACTCTGTACCCGTTCAATAACACGTCCCATTCCCTCCTCCCCCAGCCCCCAGCGACCATCATTCTACTTTCTGTCTTTATCAACCTAGGTACTGGAGGGACCTCACAGAAGGTTTTTAACAAATATTTATTTATTTATTTTAGGGGGGGAGGGGGAGAGGGAGGGACAGAATCTCGAGCAGACTCCCCGCTGTGTGTGGAGCCAGACATGGGGCTCGATCCCACTGCCCTGAGATTATGACCTGAGCTGAAATCAAGAGTCGGATGCTTAATCCCCTGAGCCACCCAGGTGCCCCTCCATTCTGTCTTTTGATGGACACCTGGGACGCTTCTACCCTTTGCTAATTGTGAATTATGCTGCTGTGAATATGGGTGTACAAATCTCTCTTTAAGTCCTCGCTCTCAATTCTTTTGCTTGTATTCCTAGAAGCGGAATTGCTGGATCCTATGGTGATTTTATTTTTAATTCCTTTTGAGGAACTGCCACACTGGGCCATAGGGCCTGCACCATTTTACATTCCCACCAACAGTGAATTTCTCCACATCCTGGCCAACATTTGTTATCTTGTTTCTGTTTTGCACCCCCACCCCATGGCAGCCATTTTAAAGGATGTGAGATGCTTATCTCATGGTGTCTTACTCTCTTTGGACAGAAAGTCAGATCATGCTGCTTCTTCGCTGAAAATCTCTAACCAGTAAAAGCCACAGTCCTCCTTGTGGTGTGGTGGCCCCTGCCTCGTGTCCTACTCATGCCTCCCTCACCCCCGCTACCATCTCTCCCACCCACCAATGGGGCCCGCGATGCCCTCCCCTGCTTCTTCTCCCCTGCTATCTGCTGGGGGTAATTCTTCTGCTTGGCTGGGTAAAGGGAAATGGAAGTAGCCCAGATTTCAGTTTCAGTTATTGCTGTCCCTACTTTTTCCAGGACATCACCCAAGATCAGCTCTGCAGAGAGGATGTCCCTCTTTTTCCTACAAAATCAGCAGCCTCTTTCTATATTCCTCACATGGCCTGAATTTCACCACCGACTGTCTCACTGCTGGGTCGTTTCATATCTATCTATGTCCCCTTTTCTGTCCATCCCCTCCAGGAGGTATGCTGCGGGGTGGAGGGGACTCGGCTCTGTTCTCCGCTGGCTCTCGGGCACCTGCGCCCCGCTAGCGTATATCCTGTATAGGAGGAGCTCAGTAGTTGTCAAAGGAATGAAAGAAACCTGCTTATATTGAAACATAAATCAAGACCTCATAGAGTTGCTGATGTTAGGGACTGAGATGTGACCAGGCTTTTACTCCATTCTACTTCTATCAGTTTCTAATAGATTTTTCTGGGTTTTTCTATAGATAAACATAGTCTCCACACACAATGACCATTTTGTTTGATCTCTCCCTTCTTTCTCTCTCTCTCTTTTCCAGTACAATTCCCGAGTGCTCCACCGAGGAGAGCCGAGGCTGGCTTCGGCTCTGCAGTAAATATTTTGTCACATTAAAGAAGTACCGTCTGTTGGATTTCGCTAAGGACTTCGGTTAAAGTCAAGAGCGAAGGGTTAATGCTCTGCAATGCTTCTTTCGCATCTGGTGGGCATTATGTTTTCTCTTGGGCTCCTTGATGTGGCAATCATGTTAAGGGCTTCCTAAAAATTGGCCCATTCGCTATCTCTACGTTTGAACCCCAAAATGCTCCTGGGTGGGGTGGCGGTGCCAAGTCCCGCCCGATGTGCCTGGGAACCGGGCCCGCTGAGGCCGTGGCAGGCTTCCCGGGGAGGGCTCAGGATGGCTTATTGTTTCTGAATTAAACAAATGAAGAATGTGATTCAATTAGAGGCAGCATAATATAAACCAAGATGGATTTATATTTAGCCAGGCAGAGACATGTGGGAAAGAATGGAACTTCCTTCGGCATGGGCTTGGAAAGTTGGCTTTGAAGGGAGGGAGCTCCGCTCTTCCACGCTGTCTTCACCTCCCCCAGACTCGCCCCCAGATGTTTCCCTCTAGATAGTTCCACGTCCTGGGAAAGCATCATGGTTCAGGGGAAAGCAAAGCTCTAAAATGTTCATCGAGGAGCCTCGCTGTCTTTGCCGGACTCCCCTGCAAGGACAGAGGCCATGTTGTCCTAGTTTTCCCTATTCCCAAATGGGAGGATGGCACCTCCAAGTCACCCAACACGACTTTTAAGAACAGATTAAAATATGGCGAAGGTGTTCACGCACTGCATTTAACGATTCCTAGAGAGCATTAGACAGAGAAACTAAATCCACTTTGTTACAAATCTCCATGGGTTTCCTTTTGGCAGGAAAATGAGACGGGAGGAAAGTTTTTTGAATTTCTCTTTGTTGAGGAGGGTGAATAAGTGAGGAACCAACCACAGAGTGAGGACCACCGTCCTACGCCTGTCTGCATCCGACTCAGCACTAAGCTTTACATTGTTTATTCTAGTCCCTGCCTCAGACCCTGCTCCTGGGGGTGGGTGTTGTCACTGTTTGGTTGTGTGGCTACTATATTGGCAGTCGGGGTGGGCTGGGAGTCCAGAACTCTGTCTTACCAATGGGATGGAGACAGGTAGACTTGGTTCTCTCTTTCACACCTATTTTTTTGGAGTGGTGCATAACCTCCTGGTTTGCTTGTGGAAGGGATGTGCCCTCCCCCCTTTAAACGATCGAGAGTACTTTGTGTTTATCCTAGGATAGAACAAAGAAGTGAATATATTGTAGGTAATGAGAGCCACGTTTCTCACTGTTGGAGAAAGGAGTTATAAATAAGCTAAGGAGGCAGGCCGGAATAAACCCTAGGGTGTTGGACTGGAATTGAAGGTCTCGGAAGGAACTCCTGTCTTTAATATGCATATATGTAGACAGATGCACTTGTGTGGAAACTTGATAAATGACAGATTTCATTGCACACAATTAAGAAAAGGATGGACTATGTCATAAAACCAGCTGAGACAAATAGTTATCCATATGAAAACAAATAAAAAGGATGGCTTACTTCATGTCATAATAAAGACTCATTGTAATTGCATTAAAAAGTTAAATACGAAATTAAAAAAATATTAAGACACCAGAAAACATTGTAACAGTGTATCATTATGCCATGTGGACAGCGGGAGAAGATTTTTTTTTAATGAACACACAAAAAAAGCTCAAGCAATAAATAAGAAATAACGCTAGATTTGACACCCATTAAAATGAGAAATTTGGTTTATCAAAAGACACTAAAAAAAAAAAAAAAAGCGAAGATCAAGTCACCAAAACTGGAAGAAAATGATTGTACTACATTGAAGTCCCAAATGACTGGTGTCAAGAATATGTACAAATCACTGGGTCTGACATTTCTGAAGAGGCAGTTTGTTCCGGGAACAGCCCTTCATCTGTGGGAGCTGCTCTAAGGGAAATGAATCAGGAGGGATTATTGACACAGAGCCGCAGGGTGACTTACTGAGCGAGGGGCACCTCAGAGTTTACATTAACAGAAAAGCAAATGCAAGTCCAGGGCCTTGGTCGCTTAAGAAACAGGAAGATTGGTTCACACTTCCGGACTCGTGGGAAGTGGCCAAGTGGTAACAGGAGGGTCTCCTCTGAAACAGGGAGGGAGGGGGCCGGTCCCTCGAAGATGCTCGGATACAGCCCTGGAGGGAAGCCAGATGTAGAGACCAGCATCTAGGTGAACAGAAAGTTTTGGATGAGCCGGGATAGTAAGTCTTCCTGGAAAAATACTTTGGGCTCAGGACTCTGGATTTTTGTGATTCCTTTGCCTACTATTATGTTGCTACTGAAACTATTATGAAGCAACTATTATGTTGCTTCTGAAAAGAAGAAATTTGCTGAAATATATACATTTTCCCCTATTAATTCTGCTTTCCTCAAGAAATGGCAGCATCCTCACTTTGCTTCCATTTCCCCTCCATTGCGCCCCTTTGCCCACCGATGCCCGTCCCTCTCTTCCAGATGGCACCCCCAGGAGGGCTCAGTGGTTTCCACTGGGCACTGCTCACATGGGCAGCTGCGTGAGAACACAGGTCGTCTCAAGGGGCTTCTTCAATCGCCCTGTTTTATGAAGATTAGGAAAAATGAATAACTTCCTTTAAAAAAAATTGGCACTGAGGCTTGTTTTCTTTTCTAGACCTCTGGAAAAAACTCAGCAGTACTGTGTGAAGGAAAAATGAGTTAATAAAACTCTTCCTAGCTTGTCCTTATTTTTGTACCCAAGAGTGAGTGGAAAAATCAGACCTTTTCAAGATCATGGAGGTTCAGACCTCATGATCAAGATCATGGAGGTTCGGGCGTGCTCTTGTCTGTATAGAGAATGCATGTCAAGACTGATTAAATTATCTAATTAAAATAATGACCACCAAGATCCTGTTTGTTTTGGCCAGAGGAAGGTCAGCTCAGCCAGCCTCTTCCCTGTGCTGCTGGGGAACCCCTTCCCCATTGCAGGTTCACATGATGCCTGGATGGGCTGGAGGCCCCAAGCCTGCTCCCGGAAGAGTGAGGGTGGGACCCACGTTCGCCGATGGGACTAGGACTCCCTCCAGCTGGGACTGAAGAACCCTTGAGACCCTTTCCTTGTCGGTGTCTATTCACTATGGAGACTTCAAATACGACAAATTCAGGCAATTAGTAATGTTAGTCCACACACAACTTGGCAATTATCTGGCCGATGGACTTGAGCTCCATGTCGTTTTGATTGAATGCTCTTTGCATTATGAAGATACAACCCAAGATCCAGAGAGAATGTCCACAAGTAACAAGTATAGGAATGCCAGAAAAGTTTCTGTTGTTTTCAGATGACTAAGGTAACTGTTGGACTCTTTGGCCATGAAGTTGCTCGGTAGCCTTGACACTGTGCGGCACCAGCCCAAGGAGAGACATTACTGGAGGGTTGTGGTTGTAAACTTTGGGGCATGGAATATAAACTGGCTATGCATAATTTAATTCAAATTGAAGTGCATCAAGGAATGCACTAAGCCCGTCCTCTGCTCTAAGCCCTGCACAAGGTATACAAACAGATCTGTGGACATTAAAAACATTCTTTTAGTTCTGCTGTTAAGGGGTCAAGGGCTTCCTTTTTGGGGGGGGTGTTGGTCCAGTAGCCTGTAAGTCCTTAGAATAGGGGCCATGACCTTTGAAAGCTGGAGTGCTGGGGTTTATTCTTTTTTCTTTTTTTTTTTTTTAAGATTTTATTTATTTGAGAACTATCACATGAGAGAGAAGGAGAGAAAGAGGGAGAAGCAGACTCCCTGCTGAGCAGGGAGCCCTATTTGGGGCTTGATTCCGGAACCCTGGGACCATGACCTGAGCCGAAGGCAGATGCCTAACTGACTGAGCCACCCAGGCGCCCTGCTAAGGCTTGTTCTTATTTCTTCCTTCTGCACCCAGGAGATGAGGGGCTGGTGACGTAGCTCTTTGCAGAAGGAAAGCCAGACCTTCTGCTGAGCCCTGAAGGGCATGGTAGTTCTTACAAGTGAGGGGAGATGTTACAGCAGCCGTCAGCCTACGTGATTAATGCAGCTGGCCTCCAATGCTCTGTGGGTGTTTCTTTCTTCTCCCTCCCACACGTCTCGATCCATTTTCCTTCCTTCAACATTCAGTAAGTTTCTTCTATAAGGGATCCATGATGGCTCACTAAATATGTATTTTTAATACTCAATAATATTAGCTGGTTAATATTTTCATGAAATTTCTTAAAGCTCTGTGAGCAACCAGCTTACTTTGAGATATGGGAAGAGAGAAAAGAGCAAAATGTCAGCTTCTGCTGGGAAATTGTTTACAAAATGTAATCATTATTATCTTTCCATTTTGGGTGCTCTTCATTCCTTTGTGTAGATCTAGATTTCCATCTGGTATCATTTTTCTCCTGCCTAAAGGATTTCCTTTAACATTTCTTGCAGTGCAGTTCTGCTGGGAATGAATTCATTCAGCTTTTACATGTCTGAAAAAATCTACTTTGTCTTTATCCCTGAAAGGTTTTTTTTTTCCCCCTGGCTGCAGAGTTGCAGGTTGACAGTTTTTTCCCACTACTTTTATGATGCTGAAACACTGACTCTCATTGTTTCTGAGGAGAAGGTTGGTATAATTTTTATTTTCTCCTCTGTATATAATGTGTCCATTTTCTCTGTTTTTAAGATTTTTCTTTTTACCACTGATTTTAGGCAATTTGATGATGATGTGCCTTGGTTTCTTCATATTTCCTGCAGTTGGGGTTTGTTGGATTTCTTGGATCTGTGGATTTAGAATATTCATCAAATTTGGAAAAAAAATGCGGCCAACATTTCTTTGATTTTTTTCCCCTGTGCTTACCATTGAGGATTCCAATTATATATATTAAGACTCTGAGTTTCACAACACTGCGATGTTCTAGTCTTTATGTTTTAGCCTTTTTAAGTCAGTGTTCCGTGTTAGATTATACTGCTAGAGTTCAACTTTCCTGCAGTCTGGCTATTAATTTTGTTCAATGTGTTTTTCATATTAGATAATATATTTTTTATTTCTAGGAGTTTGATTTGAGTCTTTATTATATATTCCATGTCTTTCCTGAACACACTTATTCTTTCCTCACCTTTTGGAATGTACAGAATTATAATAGGAAATTATAATAATTGCTTTATTGTTCTTGCTTACTAATTGTATTCTTTGGGTCATTTCTTTTTTCTTTTCTTTTTTTTTGCCTAGAGATAGACAGAGAGAGAGAGTGCAAGCGAGTGAATGTTAGCAGGGGTGGGGGCAGAGGGAGAGAGAGCATCTTAAGCAGGTTCCATGCCCAACATGTAGCCTGATACGGAGCTTGATCTCAGGACCCTGAGATTGTGACCTGCACCCAGATTAGGAGTTGGATGCTTAACTGACTGAGCTACCCAGGCTCCCCAGTCCTTTGGGTTCTTTCTTATTCTGGGTATAATGATTGATTTTTTTTTTCATCATGGGTTCTATTTTCTTGCTTATTTGCATAGGTGGTAATTTTTGCTTGGATACCTGACATTTTATCTGTACATTTTACCTTGTAAAGTGCTCGGGTTTAGGTATTCATTTAAGTAGTTTAGGGCTTTGTTCTGGAATAAGTTATGTTACTTGCTTGGAAGTCATTTGACCCTAATGAGAACTGCTTTTAAACTTTGTTAGGTGGTATCAGAGTAGTCCCTGGTCTAAGACTAAGAGTTCTTTTTCCCTACTCCTGACATGCTGTACGTGGTGGTCTGTATGATGACATTACCCACTCTGGCTGTTGGGGACATGAAGTCGTTCCAGGAGTCTTTCTCCTATTCTGCCCTGTGAATTCCAGCTTCCTGGCTGGAATTGTCCTGGCTTCCCTGATTCCTCAGCTCTCTCTTCTCAGTTCAGTGAAACCATAGGGATCTGTTTGGGCTTCCCCTCCTGCCTTGTAGCCTGGAAGCTCTCTCTAGAAAGTAAGCTGGGAAAATCATAGAGTTCATTTGTTTGTTTCCCTCTTCTTGGGGATCATTATCCTGTCTGTTGTCCAATGTCTAGAAACCATTTTTTTCTCTATGTTGTCCAGGGTTCAGGTTTTTAGGATAAATCTGGTTCTTTTTATTGCATTGTGGCAGGCTAAGCATTGTTTTAGGCGCTGGAATATAGGAAACACTGAGACTGAATTAGCTTCTGCTCATACAGAGCTTATTATGAGGAAGTACAAAGGAATTTTTACATATTCACTCAGTCATCGGTTCACCAAACCTGCTTGGTTCCTTACTATGTGCTGTTCCAGGTTCTTACGTTCTAGTGGAGAAGGAGGCAAACAGCTGTTGAATATAATGTGGTTTAAGGAAAGATAAGGGGGATACTATGATGATGGGGTGGGTGGATATTCATATTTTAAGCAGGACAATAAAGGATAGCATCTCAGTGGAGGTGCAAATTGTTTGGAGACATGAATTAGGTGGGATTGCTGGCTAGAGGAAGAAGCTTTCAGGCCGAGGGAAGAGCAAGTGTAAAGATCCTTAGGCAGGAATTTGCTTAGCCTATTTTAGAAGCAGAAAGGAGGTCAGTGGGGCTGGAACTAAGTGAACAAATGGGTGCAGTTTGAGGTCAAAAAGATAAGGGGGCTAGATCTTGCAGGCTGTGTAGTTACAACAAATATGGGAGCATTGTGAAAGGGGACCAGCCATGTAGTGGGGTCCTAGCTTTGTTGTTTGCCAGCTCTTTCTTTAGTGAGCCACATTTTTAAAAAAAGATTTTATTTTTTGAGAGAGAGAGAGAGAGAGAGTGAACGAGAGAAAGAGAGAGAGAGAGAGAGTGAGCGCGTGAGCGCACGAGAGGGATGGAGGGGCAGAAGGAAGAGAAAAGTAGATTTCCTGCTGAGCAGGGAGCCTGACATGGGGCTCGATCCCAGGACCCTGGGATCAAGACCTGAGCCGAAGGAAGATACTTAACCGACTGAGCCACCCAGGCACCACTTTAAAGGATGAGTCAGTAAACTTAATATATAACCTTCCAGTTCTGTTATGTAATATTTTGTGATTTTTTCTATTATTTATTACTATTATTTATTTTATTATTTATTATTTATTACTGTGTTTCTCTATCCTTTATTCTGACAGAGATTCTTGATAATCCTTACTTTGTTGAAGGTGGAGCTGGTTCATAGAGAGAGTATGTGATATAAGGCCAAAGACCAAAGCAATATGGCCTTGTTAGAATTATAAATCAGATCCCCAAATTTCAAAGGATCTACTATGCCTGCCATACTTAGGAGGCCCCCAGGTAGTATAAGAGTGGTATTTGAGCTAATTTTCTTTATGGTAGGATTATTGTTTATTTATTAAAAAAAATAAAACTAATATATTTACATGGTAAAAAATGTAAACAATGCAAGTCCCATTCCACAAAGATAACCACTGTGAACAGTTTCCTGTTTATCTTTCCGGAAACTTTCATTGCATTTGAAAGCACAGTCTTGAATCTGCATAAGTTTTTTGTTAAACAAATATGAGCTGACTTTTGCTCTCCACTATGTATTTTTTTTTGCAATGCTTTTTGTTAGGGATCTTTGCATTTCAGTGCAGAAATAGAACAAATAATCATAAGATTTGTATGGACTCTCAAAAGTCCCTGAATATCCAAAGCAATCTGGAGAAAGAAGAACAAAACTGGAGGCATCATGCTTCCTGATTTCAAATGATACAATAAACCTATAATAATCAGTATGGTACTGGCATAAAACTAGACATCAATAGCATGGAATAGAAGGCCCAGAAAGAAACAGACACATATGTGGTTAATTAGTCTATGATGAAGGAGGGAAGACTATACAGTGGGTGAAAGACAGTCTCCAATAAATGGTGCTGTGAAAACTGGATGGCTACACACCAAAGAATGAGATTGGACTACTATCTTACACTGTAGACAAAAATAGGCTCAAAATGGATTAAGGACTTAAACAGAAGACTTCAAACCACAAAAGGGGTAGATATCCAAAACATATAAAGAACTCATAAAACTCAGTATATAAAAAAACAGCACTCCAAGTAAAAAATGGGGAGAGACATTGAACAGTTTTTTCCCCCCCAAACCCAAGATATACAAATGGCCAACAAGCACGCAAAAAGAAGTTCAACACCACTAACCAGCAGGGAAATGCAGATCAAAGCCACAGTGAGATATCACCTCATACCTTTCAAAATGGTTATTATCAAAAAGACAGAAAATAACAAGTGTTGGTGAAGATGTGGAGAACGGGAACCCTTGTGCTCTGTTGGTGGGACTGTAATTTGGGGAAGCCACTGTGGAAAACATTAAGGAGGTTCCTCAAAAAATTAACAATAGAACAATCATACAATCCAGCAATTCCACTTCTAGGTATTTTCTCCCCCCCCCAAAATGAAAACACTAATTTGAAAAGACATATGTACCCCTATGTTTCCCACTGCATTATTTACAATAGGTAAGATAGGGAAGCCATCTAAAAGCCCATTGCTAGATAAGGGGATAAAGAAGATGTGGTGTGTATGTACAATGGAATATTACTCAGTGATGAAAAAGAATGAGATTTACCATGTGCAATGATGCAGATAAATCTAGAGGGTATTATGCTAAGTGAAATAAGTCAGACAGAGAAAGACAAATACCATATGACTTTCCTCAGGTGGTATCTAAAAAACAAAACAGGCAAACAAAACAGAAACAGACTCCTAGACACAAAGAACAAACTAAAGGGGAAGGGGGAAGAGGGGAAGGGGGATGGGGGACGGACAAAATAGGCGAAAGGTATTAAGAGGTACAATCCTCCAGTTGTGAAATAATTGAGACATGGGAGGTACTGTACAGCATAGGGAAAATAGACAATAATATGTAACAACTTTGTATGGTGACAGATGGTAACTGCACTGACTGGTGACAATTTCATAACATTTATAAATATAGAATAACTATTGTACCTCTGAAACTAACGTAATATTGTGTGTCAATTGTTCTTCAAGAAAGAAATTAAAAAGTGAGCTAATTTTATAGCTCCTGTCATGTCTTTTTTCTTTTTTTCCCCCTAATGTTATTTTAGGGATCTTTGCATATCAGTGCTGAGGAGACTTCTTTAAAATGGCTCCAATGTGTGCACTTATTAGGTTTCATTCCGCTAACCCACTACTGGTGGAGATTTAGATACCTTTTTCAGCTTATTTGGGCAGCACTATTCTTGTTGGTGTATCTTTATGTGGTGTGTTTCCTGAAGAGCTTCATCATTTCTTTGTGGGACTAGACCGGCACTGACTCTTTCCTGTTCTAGAGTGGAGTATTCCTCCAGCCTCATCCTTGTGTTCTGCCTTTCTTCTCATGTGCCCGCCTCCTTCACCGTATGCTCTGCTACGTGGAGATACCTATAGTGTCTTCTGTGTGCCTAAGTGAGTAAATGAGTGAGGGATTGAAGAGTGAGCTGAGGAAAACACAAGGCCTTTCTCATGGTGGCTCTTGCTCAGGTTCCTGTCCTCGGAATATAAGGCAACCAACTGAAGCAAGTAGGCCCACCATAAAACCGAGTGGGCTTCAGCAAAGCCAAATCCTAAGCTCCCTTCCATCGTTTTTATATATTCAATGGGTGTCTTCTGAAGCATGAAGTCATTCTTAGAGTCCTGGCATTACGTGCTAACCAGTTCTCTGGGGAGCCCTGGTTGGTCTTAGCATGGTGCCTGCTGCTAAGGAGGGTAGAGGTCAACTGTAGAAAGAGAGAAAACTGTTAGGAAAACCCATCCTACTTTGCACTGTCAGCTTCTGAAATGATAGCGTATCATTGTGCACACGGAAAGGGGGAAAAATCAACAATGCCAATGGAAAAATTTGTCCATTATGTACAAAGGAGTATCCTGTACTTCAGGCTTTTAGTCCTTTGTGCATAGAGAAGCCTGGTGATGCACTGTTGTCAGAACAAAGACCAAAGCATGGCTATGCTGCTCTTCTACCTCAGATTCCTCTTCTGCTTGGCTGTCTGTGAAGAGAGAATGTAACATGAGCTAGAAGGCAAAGCCCTTCAGGGGAAGGGCTGTGTCTTCTCCACCTGTGGGCACTGCCCCAAGGTCTGGCTCCGTGCTGGGCATGTGGCCCAACCAAGATCTTTGTGCAATTAATCCAGTGATGGCTGGACATTTAGCCTCCAATGGATGGAAGGGCTTGACAGAATGCCACAGAGCAGGAAGTTGGGTGAAAGGAAATACCAAGCTACCTGGTTGACCTCTTCAGTTTTTATTAGGATGCTTGGGGGTCATCTTGGTGAAATTTGTGTATGTAAAACACATACACACACACACACACACTTTTTTTTGTGTGTGTATATACACAGAAAATGGAGCGATATTTCTTGCCTAGAAGTAGATGTGAACAAAGTAGCTTTCTTTGGATTTCTTAGCCTCTACAGTCAATTTAACCTCTATGATTCATTTTTTCATTTTGGAAAGGAGGAAAGATTGCTTTCTTTTCTTTTTTTTTAAAGATTTTATTTATTGATTTGAGAGAGAGCACTCACAAGCAAGGGGAGAGGCAGGCAGAGAGAGAAGCAGGCCCCCTGCTGAGCAAGAAGCTTGATGTGGGGCTCGATCCCAGGACCTCGGGATCAAGACCTAAGCAGAAGGCAGGCGCTTAACCTAATTGAGCCACCCAGGTGTCCCAAAAGATGACTTGCTTCTCTATATGCAGAGCATGTATTTTTTTGGTTGATCTGCAGATGTCACCAAACACTGTTTAATTGGATGTTCTGTTGAGAGAGGCCAAGATTGTGGGTTGGTGGCATTAGCATTTGGGGAGAAAAGATAGAAAAGATAGGATGATTGTCACAGAGGTTTCAGTATGTTCGTGTATCTCAAGGGCATTCCATCACCAGTCTCTCTCTTGGCATGGGGCTGGTTGGTTTGGATAACCTGGGGCTCTGCTCTCAGCTGGTCCTGCAGCTAATGGAGATCTTACTCAGTTTACCCTAGGGTTCTTGTCATTGACAGGATGAGGGAGTGACGTTGGCCAGGCACTGCATGACCAGCCAAGGTCTCTTTGTCTGACCCAAGATTCTCTAATCATATTTGTCCATTAAACTTTTCCCCCCTTTTCTTTTTAACATAAAACATATCAATAGCCCATGGAACCCTGTGTCCAGAACCAGGCTCCTAAGGAAAGATCTCTATTGTCCAAAGACACCAGGAAGTACCTTGCAGATGGAGGCTTTATTGCACAGCTGTTGGGAACCCATATCCTACAGAGCAGATGCTTGGAAATGTTCACTCTGTGGTGGTGGCTCGTTCTCACTTCCCATACTTCTTAGTAGTCTGTACGTAGTACATAGCGCTGTGATCACAGATTTCCATCAGGTAGCCTCCGAGATGAGTATATTCAGTTAGATACCAATATACACATAATGTTACAATGTTTGATGTTTACTTGTCGCTACACTTATAAATGTTCTGTAACTTGCAGTTATTCTAAAAATTAGATCAGTAGTTAATTTCATTTTCAAATGACTTGAGATGATTTAAAAAAAAAAAACCCTTACCAAGTTAGAATGAGAAGAAAGAACAAAAACAACTGGGAATCCCTGACTCACTCAATCACTCAGGTTGATCGGTCTAAGTGGACTTCCAGATGATCAAGAAGACTGACCAGCATCTGCCTGTTTGGTCTAAAATCACACAGACATTCGTATTTTCTGTGGAACAAGACACACAAATCCATGCACTCTCCAAATTCCATAGAGGTTAAACTCTGCCTCATAAATAGAGGTAGGCTTTTAAGACGGACAATCAGACATTCCAGCTACGCGCTGATAAAAGTGACATTCCTCCTTATTTTTCTTAGAATCTAGTGGTATTAAAAAAAAATAATGTCCTACCTTCTTGAGCTATCAAGTCAGAAAATCTGTCTCACCTGGGTGAGGGTGAGGTGCCTGAGCTCCAGGCATCCAGGCAGCAGCCTGTAAATCTTCTAGCCTCGTGCAGCCAGAGGTCCCGCAGGAAATACAATCCTCTTGGCTGACGTCCAGCGTCACGGATAAGGGACACCTGCAGCACAGTCACTGTGGCCCCTTTCAGCCTGATGTCCTGAGACAGACACAGGGTGCTGGGGAGAGCTCGATGTGGGGAACAAGGCCTTCAACCCTTGTCCCTAATTTACCATTCGTTTCTCATGGGCTGTGAAACTAACCAACCCGGAAGTGTCACAGTCCTTTTCCGTTCATGCTCCCTGTATATGTTCTGTGTACTCCAGTCTGGGACCTGCCTCCCTCCACCCCTCCTCCTGCACCCTTCCTTCTGCACCCTTTACACATGTACCCCTCCTCCTGCACGCTCCTCCCACACACTTCTTGCTGCATTTCCACCTCTGGCACCCCTCCTCCTGTACCCATCACACACCCCTTACTCATGCAGGTCTTTCCAGTGAGATGGAGGTACTGCTTGGGATATGCAGGGGGCAGTCAGTGAAGCACAGGTCCACTCCCTCCACCACCATGCGCCCGATGGAGAGAGGGTGGAGAGGAAACTAGAGAAAGGAAGCCAGGCTGCATCGTCAGAAGAAATAATAAGGATATGGAGGAAAACCCAGAAGGGCTAGAACAGGACTGAGCAGAGCATTGGTTTGCACTTGAATATTCTGTTGATGGTTGAAGATACTACGTACCTCTGAGGACCAGAAGTGCAAAGATCTGAGTCCTGGTCCCAGCTCTTCCAATATGTTCCTAGGTGATCTCAGGCTGATCACTTCCCTCCCCTTACCTTCAGGGTCCTTCTCTGTAAAATGATGGGACAGGCCAGATAACCTGCAAGGTTTCTGCTGGTTCTGGAACTCTGTGCATCCCATCCTTACCCAGGGCCCCCAAGGAGAAGCCTTCCTTGGTTTCTGCCAAAATGTGATCTGTGAGGGCCGGCTCAGACTTATGCTGATAGCTGCACGGTTATAACAACACAGGGGAACCTCAGCTCCTGATACAGCTGGTATGTGACCACGCCCCCTTCCTCCCAGCACCCACCCTGGTATTCTCTCTGGGAGGGCACGGGAGTGGGCTCTGTGATGGCTTCATTCATAAACGCATTCCCTACTAACCTTCAAATTCTGGCTCGTCTGGGCTGTACACCTTTGTTCTTCTGATGGGGGATTTCCATTCGTTGGATATGCTTAAACCTTTTTTTTTTTTTAAGGGGTTGCCCTTCTCAATATTTTGGTTCTTAACTTTTGAGGGTATTTCTGCTTTTAATAAGGTGATTTCCTTTTTATTTGCCTGACTCTTTTGCTGGGAAAGATCAGAGTAATGACCTGAGCTGGTGGAATTTCAGGTCTTCCACCGATAATAAAAGCCACAATAGTAGCTGGGGAAAAGTTTACTGTGAAAAATCCCATCTGCCCCCTTTCCCTGCCCTGTTCTCATAAACAGAGGGCAAATGTTACAGTGGAAACCATAATATTGCCCAAGTAATAAAAACATCTGGGATTTGACTCCTTTTTCTTCTGTCTTCAGATGGCATTTATTACTGTTTTGGGATTCAGCATACCTGTTTTTGCCAGGCAAATGGTGTGAGGGTAGTGAGTGAGGTCTGTACTACCCTTCTCCCCCTTTGAACTTCTCTTGAACCTTGGTCCATGTGAGTCAGGCAACGAGGACTTGGTTAGCCTCCCCTGTTGGTGTTGTGTATCTGGGAGGTGTTTTTCTCACTAGAGTATCAGCTTCTGTGCACTTTGGGCTTCTCTCGTCATGTGCCGTGTATGAACCGTGGGCACAAAATGTCTTCACATCCTTCTGGTTTGAGTGTCCTGGCATTTGAGGAAGACCCCTGGAGAGAGGGGGTGGCATTCTGGTGGAACGTGTCCTCGGCCCCGCTCTGTTCACGGGGACCCTGGGGGTTACAAGCAGGACAGAGCCTCCCCGTTCTCATTTATACAATGAGAACATCTGTGTATCTCCTGGGGCTGAAGCCACGGCTAAGTGGAGAGCTGCCCGGACACATTCAGAGCTGCCCTAGTCAGCGACGGTGGTGCTTCCAGAGAGTGGGGCTGCGGTTCATGGCACTGCATGGTCCTCTGTTCTCCTGGCCTCACGTCTCCAACCTAATTAAGGCTCAGGTAGAAAGTGCGAGAGCCCAGAACCCAGTGGCCATCCCCTGCCACCTTTGACAAGAACGGGTGGACACTGGGAAGTGTGCAGCCCGATAACGCATCAATCGTGGTGATTCAAGGAGCCTCAAGGGGTCCGTTTTGCAGCAACCGTGGGCAGGTGGTCTTGGCAGCAGGGGTGGAGGGCGGCCATCTGCTCCCTTCCTTCCTGCCCAGAGGCTCCCTCACCTCTCACATGTGCTCAGTGCAATGGGAAGGGGGAATCTTATCACAGATCCGGGGTTCCCTCACTCCAGCAGAACAAATTAAATGAGAGTCTTCATCCCAAATCCTTCCGTATTTCTATTTTACACATGACAGGTAGCTAGCCCCATAAGGCTTTTTGCGTTTAGTCATGGGTATCAGGGGTAGGAAAGGATTTAAACTTCAGTCAGTTTACATATGAAGGAAATGACGTCCAGAGACATCAAACAACTTGCCTGTGGTCACGCAGCTTGTTACTTGCAGATCGGGGACCAGAACTTAGCTCTCCTGCCTCTTGGCCAGCTCTCCCCCACTTCTCGGTGCTTCCGTATGAAGCGCTATGCTTGTGGAGTATAACTTGGCACGCAATATCCACACGTACGTGTTTATCGTTTTCTAAACATCGATTCGCCAGCATTGCCACCAGAGGCCCTGTGGCGCGATGGAGGGAGGGCAACACCAGAGGTTCTGAGTTCTGCTCCCACCTCTACCCCTTCACGGGGGCGGGGGCAAGTCACCCCGCCCCTCAGGGTCCCATTTTTCTTGCTTCAGAATAAAAGTTCATATTTCAAGTTCCCTTCCAGCTACACCAATCTGAATTTGTTGCTAAATGGGACCACATTTCAAGAAAGCTTGTTGGCTAAACATGTTTTATAATAAATACTGAATCTTCTTGAAAGTGAGTAGCCACTCCATAAATTGCGTTGGTCATTTCAGATTTTCACATGTCCGTCCTTCTGGACTCTAACAGTGCACAGCTTCGAATGACGTGAGCCAAGGGCTCTGACAGAGTATGAACAGAGGTCTGTAACCTTTGTCCCCAGGCAGGACAGGCCTGCTGGCCTCATCAAGGAGCCAGGTACACATCCTGTTGGACACCTGTCTTCCTGCCTGTCCCTCTGTCCTGGGCACCCTGGCAGAAAGACGTGGCCCTGGGGCCTGAGGGATCAATGACAGCAGTCCCAGCTCTTACTCTGCTGGAAAGAGACTTAGCTTCAGTCTGGACTTTCATCCACCCATGCGGTGGGCTGGTTACTTTACCACCAGACCCACACATGGCCCTTCGAAGTTCTTCAGGGTACATGGTCTGCACCATCGCTGACCTGTGCAAAGGCACGAATGTGGTTGATTCTGTTATTCATATTAATCAGGGGGGGGCTGCCTTATAAATAATTCAAAGATGCTACAGATCCACAAATCTTTTTCACATTGCCTGCTTGCCATAAGCTCTCTGCAAATGTTTATTGAATGACTGCATACATTAACATACAAATGAATATTTTGCAATAGATTTTGGTATTCGTGTTTGCACATCTGTCTGTTGAATGTTCCGAGGATTTGCAGCAGCGCTCACAAAATGATGAGGGACCCTGCCGAAACAGGCCCCAGAGACCAGGAAAACCGGAGGGTGCTGTGGTCCCCCAGCTTGGTACCCGGTGGCAGGGAGTGGGGCCATCCCCTCTGCTGATACAAATCTCTAGCCAGAAACCCATCTAGCCTGGAGCTTTGAGGGTCCCGCCACACACCATGCTTGACTTGGAGGGTTAAACACCTATTCTGGGTTTCTAACTGACAGCGTGGCCAGAAGATATTCATGTCCTAATTCTTAGACCATGTGGCCATATCCTAGCTAAAGGACTTTGCAGATTTCATTAAGGTTATGGATCTTCCCATAGGGAGATTATCCTGAATTGTCCGGGTGGGCCCAACTGAATCGCATGAGCCCACGGAAGCAGAGAACTTTCTCTGGCTGGGATCAGAGAGATGCGGCAGAAGGAGGATTTGGAGAGATTCACATCAAGAGAAGGGTTCTGTAAGTCCTTGCAGGTTTCAGGAGGGAAGGGCAGGCGGAGACAGGAATGCAGGCGGGCCCTGGATGACAGCCTGGGAGGAAATGGGGAATCTGGCCCTAGAACCACGAGGGCCTGAATTCTGCCAACACGCTCAATGAGTTTGAGAGAGGAGTCTTCCCAGAACCTCTAGAAAGGTCTGCAGCCCTGCCGACACCTTGATTTGGGCCCATGAGACCCTCAGCAGAGACCCAGCTGAACCACCCCTCACCCCAGTTTCTGAGCTAGGGAAACGGAATGATAAGTGGGTGTCAATTTAGGGCATCAGGATTGTGGTAATTCGTTGCTACAGCAGCACATGAGTAAGGGAGCACCACCTTCAGCTCTTGGGACCCTGTTTTCCTCTGAGGGGGGGAAAGGGTTGGGCTAGGTCTCTGACATCTCTCCCAGCTCGTGAGTTCTAGGATCCATGATTGAAAATTGATCGGGTTGATAAAAATAGGATTTTGTGAAGTAAGGTGGTGGACTCCACCTGAGGGGCCTCAGAGAGGAGCTTTCCAATTGCAAACCGCACTTACAACCTTTCTGTGTTTGGTTCCTTTTCTGTAAATAGGAATAGCAACACGGCTATACTTGGACTTGAGGATTAAGCAGGAAAAAGTGTGGTGAGTGTCATTTTAAGAGTCCTGCCATGGTGATTTGGGCAGCCCAGAGAAATGCAAGAGCATGTCTCAGCCACTTTCCAGTTTCTGTCCTCCTTGTGTCTGTGATGTGGGCCAGAACTCGAGGGACAAGACATTGACCAGGACTTAGGTTTCCGAAGGGCCTGATCAGCCTGCAGAGCTGCTGGAAGCAGCCACATGTACTCTTCCCTTTTTGGTTCAGCAGCTGGCTGGGATTCTGGGCCAGCTTGCCTGCCAGGGAGGGTAGCCCCCAGAATGGGGCAGTGCCCCTCAGCCTGGGCCAGGAATCCATCTCTTTCCTTTCCAGGTACTAGGAGTTCAACTGGCCCAGTTCCATGGCCACTGTTGGCTTCGGTTAGGAGGTTGGAGGCATTATTTCTGACATCTGGGCTAGTTCTAGAACTTTCCAGGCCCTCTGGTATGTGTATATGCTGGGATTTGCCATCTTGAGTTCAGAAAGCTTACTATTCCAGGGAGAGGTATTTTTCAGGGGACTCTTTGATTTTCTGCAGGTGGAGTTTATCATATTTGACCAGTCTTATTGACATCCCGTCTGGTAGGTCAGGTGTTTCTTCAGGGTGTCAGGAGCCCAAGCACAGGGATGAAAAACATAATAGGTCCTCACAGACCTCCTGTTACCACTGCTTCTGGCCCTCTCTGCAGAGATCACTAATGTTTGTGATGTCCTGCTTCCCTGGCTCCTTCTGGAAGCAGACAGAACTAGAACCCAACTAATGAAGAAACCCCCATGATTTCCTACACTCTGGGATAGATGTGACTAACGACCAATGAATACCACCAAGTGTCCATCTGCATAGGCCCACCTTTGGAAATGGTAGCGAGAAGCTCCTTCTTCACATGTGAGTAAAGTCTTGACCTTTAAAATGACGTCTATTTGGCTTTGGAATAGCTGAGGGACTTTTTCCTTAATTGGGTCATTCCCTTCTCACTGGGCCCAGTGGGCTGTAAAGTACCAGAAGAGTCTAGAGAAGAGCTGAGTTGAAGGGAGACACATGGGATTAGCAGGCACTTCGCAGACTAAGAGTCAAACAGTCTGGTCAAATGCTGGCCCCTGACAGCTGTGTGACTTTGGGAAAGACACTTAACCTTTCTGTGCCTATAAGGGCTGTTATGAGGAGAAAAGGAATTTAAATATGTATATATGTAAAGCATTTAGAACTTTGATGGGCCAAAAAAGTATAGCTGTTCCTGAAGAGTCCTAAAATGGACTTTGTACTGATCATACATCGCCCATCCCCTGAGCCAATCCTCTTCATGCGAACAAACAGGCACGACCCGATGGGGGGCGGTGATGAGCACTGAGATTCACTTTTTCACCTGTGGTTTTCCTTCTGGTGTTTGCCACTGTGGCCCAAAGAGTGTCTCTCATGAAGAACTTCTGGAACTGGTGAGCAGTGGGATTGTGCAAAACAGGTGAGGCTACTGCCTTCTTTCTCGTGTACTGGGATTGTTATTCCAGATGGGCAAATGTAAAAAAAGAAAACAAAAAACAAAACCACGTTTCTGGTACTCAGTTAAAAAAAATTATGTCAATAGCTTTATTGGCTCAAGAACAGCAAAGAAAAAAGGGGGAAAAAAGCTCTGCCTTTCAACAGCGTAATCAAAAATGCTGAACATGTCTTCCCCCCACAAGACTTATTTATGGCTTTCTTTTTGGAATTCCTTCCTTTGGTGGTTAAGACATGCACGATGTCTTTGAAGTGGGCTAGACATGTTTTCTGCATGTGCGAGCAGATGTTTGCCTCTCTGCAGGGTTGGTTTGGATGAACCATTTTTCCTTACGATTTCCAGGCATTGACACAGGGATCTTGCTGGGGACTTTGCACATGATTTGGTCACAGGGGACAGACAAGGGACTTTCATAGGTGGATCCTTGGCTCCACTGAGAGCAGCCATCTTCACATGCTCCTTGCAGGCAACATTTTTGCCAAGGTTTGTAACCCCGGGGGATGGCACTGCCCTGGGACAGCAGACTCGGGGTCCGTCGGTCCTTGCTGCTTTTCCCACCCTGCTTCCAAGTCAGAAGCTGCTTCGTGGTAGTTGTTCACAGGAGCAAGCAAGGGTCCACTATGTGAAAGAGTATGGCAGTATAACTGGACCCTTTTCCTCTTAGCTTGGAGATCCAAATGCCAGCATATTCCTCGGGGATTATGTCCTGATTATGATTCCGTGTCAGTTCCAACTGATTGAACAATGATCGTTCCAGTCTCTGCTTCTCTTCTCAAAGCGAACACTACGATTCTGTAATTACGTGTTGATTAAATGTGGTAATACATGAAATGAGCTTGACCAACACATGGGAAGTGTTCAATAAACTTGATTGTATGAGTATCATCATCGCATGTTGCATTACCCAGGGATTTCAGAGAAATTAAGTCTCAAAGATTGCCTCCATTATCCGCCCATGCCATGACCTCTCACTCAGTATTGCTTCTTTCCCCAGGCCTGCCAATATTCCTAACACTCTGCTGTCTCACGAAATAAAAATCCAAGGTCCTGTGGTTTTGCATTCACTGTGACTACTCTACTTTCTCTCCCTATCCTTACAAGGTCAGTATCCAAGAAACTTACTTTGACTCTCGATTTTAGCTTGGTTTTCCTTCATCCTTTGAGCCTCTGCTTGCAGGCTGTGGCACCAATAGCCACTGAAACCATTGCTTCCTTCCACTGCCATGTGCAGGGATCTCTGGCCCAGTGTGCCCATTGACTGCTCTGTGTCATTGGATTCCGTGGCTCTGCACTGTCCGCGGCGGTGTCTGGAGGGGTGGCCGACTGGCCAGAGGTCACTATGGCAGTGCCTTAAGCAACTGAGTCGTTCATTTAATTTTAAGTATTGAAAATTTAAATTTAAAAGCAGATACTTGATTTTGTTATTGAGAAAAATTTTCAAAGATTTATTTATTTATTTGAGAGAGAGAGAGAGAGAACATGTGTGAGAGGGGGAGGGGCAGAGGGAGAGGGAGAGAGAGAATCCTGGACAGACTCCCTGCTGAGTGGGGAGTCTGACACGGGGCTCTATCCCAGGACCCCTAGATCATGACCTGAGTAGAAACCAACAGTCTGGCACCCAACTGACTGAGCTGCCCAGGTGCCCCTTGAAAACCTCTTAAGTATGATTGGAACAACTTGGGCCTGTGAATGTAGTTTTCTCCACTGTAAATTTTATGAGATCTAAATACAGTTCAAGCATTGCTGATGAAAATTCAGCATCTGAAGTGGCTAACAGACACATGAAAAAATGTTTGTCATTAGCCATCAGGGAAATTCAAATCAAAACCACATTGAGATACCACCTTACACCAGTTAAAATGGCAAACATTGACAAGGCAAGAAACAACAAATGTTGGAGAAGTTGTGGAGAAAGGGGAACCCTCCTACACAGTTGGTGGGAATGCACGTTGGTGCAGTCACTTTGGAAAACAGTGTGGCTATTCCTCAAAAGTTAAAAATAGAGCCACCCTATGACCCCGTAATTGCACTACTGGGTATTTACCCCAAAGATACAGATGTAGTGAAAAGAAGGGGCACCTGCACCCCAATGTTCATAGCAATGTGTCCACAATAGCCAAACCGGAAAGAGCCGAGATGCCCTTAAACAGATGAATGGATAAAGAAGATATGGTCCATATATACAATGGGATATTACTCAGCCATCAGAAAGGATGAATACCCAACTTTTGCACCAACATGGACGGGTCTGGAGGAGATTATGCTGAGTGAAATAAGTCAGGCAGAGAAAGTCAATTATCATATGGTTTCATTTATTTGTGGAACATAAGGAATAGCATGGAGGACATAGAAGAAGGAAAGGAAAAATGAAGGGGAGGGAGTTGGCGGTGGGGGGAGACGAACCATGAAAGACTATGGACTCTGGGAAACAAACTGAGGGTTTTAGAGGGGAAGGGGGTGGGGGGATGGGTCAGCCTGGTGATGTGTATGAAGTAGGGCATGTATTGCGTGGAGCACTGGGTGTTATATGCAAACAATGAATCATGGAACACTACATCAAAAACTAATGATGTACTGTATAGTGACTAATGTAACATAAGAAAAAACATAATATGATCACAGCAACTGAGAAATTAAAAAAAAAGAAAATTCAGCATCTGAATTGAAATGTAGCTGTAAGCCTCTGAGATCTGGCTTGAAAGAAAGAATGTAAAATCTCTCAGTACTTTTTATAGTAATTACATTTTGGAATCATACTCTTTTGGTTAGAGGGGGTTTAATAAAATCTGTTACTGAAGTTGGTTTCACCTGCTTTGATTTTCTTTACAGTGTGGAACACTGTGTCTTGCACTTTATCTCGATTGCAAGGCCCCGCTGTGGGTCATTTGCTCCTGGAAACTCTCTCTCCTCTGGCTTCTGAGCCCCAGCCTCTCCTCTTCCCTCTGACCTCTTTCCTGAGAGATCACGTTAGCCTCCACGGCCACTCCTCAATGTCAGCGCTTCCCAGAGTTCTGTCCCTTAGCCTGTTCTCTCGTTACACAATCCCTTCTTGCTTGGTGACCCCTGCCGTTTGCTCAAATGTGTACAACCCATAACATTTGCCGGAGCCTCTCTGTAGGTTGACGCCAGCACAATGTCTTCAAAATCTCAAACTCCACCTGCCCCAGTTCATCTCACCTTCTTGCCTCTGAACGTGATCTTCTTCCTGGCTGTTTCCCCTGTGAGTTGTGCCCTTACCGTTTGTGCCAGAAACCAGGGCCAGGCCAGAGCCCTCCCTTTCCTCGGGGTCATGTCTATCAGATACTGAACCCCTCAGCTTCTCTTTACTGAATGAGCTCCCTCCTTCCTCTTCTGGCCTGTGCCGGGCCTGGCCGAGCTGCTGCCATCCTGTCCTGGCTCCCTCCACTTGTCCCGTCTCCTGATCTAGCCTGGGCGAGGTGTCTGAAACACAATCCAACGCATTCCCTGCTTAACACCCTCCACCGATGCCAACTTTTTAGAAAAGTTCTTAAATGCTTTATTTTTTTTTGGACCATGTCGATTCATTTTTTAAAGTTAAGGTATAACCAACATGCAACATTATATTACTTTTAGGTGTACAACATAATGATCCAATCTTTGAATACATTGTAAAATGATGACTGCAACAAGTCTAGTTTCTATCCCTCACCATAGTTAACACATTTTCTGTTGCTAATGTTGTGACAAGATTTGCTCTCATAGCAAATTTCAAGTATACAGTACAGTGTGGTTAACAATAATCGCCATACTATACATTACATCTCCGAGGCTTACTTTAATAATGGACATTTGCACCTTTTGGCCACCTACACCCAAAGTGCTTTCCGATGTGTTAGCCACCTAGCATGACAGCTGAAGAGGGACATAGGAGATTAGAGAGGCACAAAGTACGCTCCAAATTTTTGTCCTAATTCTACAGGGCAGTATAAAAGCCCTTAGTCCACCTCTCCCTCCATCCCTGCCACGCCCTCGTGCACCTGTTCCCTCTAGGCCGACAGGTGGCCCCTAGTGCCAGGCTGTTCCATGCTTTGCCCAACGGGTTTCCTCTGCCAAGAGACCCCCAAACCCACCTATCTTCCTGGTAAGACAGATACAGCTCTTCTCCAGTGCCTTTACTGATGAATCCCCATCCAGGGATTAGAGCATTCTCCCTTTGGGCCCCTTCGGCCCACTGGAGACTTCTGTCCTGCTCCCTGATAATTACCATGACTTACCAACTTGGCCACACATGACCTCTTATGAAGATTAATGTCCCAATTACGGCCAGATGACAATGGATCTGATCCAGAAACTCAACTGCCCCAGAAGTCCTCGTTAGCTCTCTGAGTGTTGGTCTCTGGTGAGCTGGGACTCACGTTTGCCCATGTTCTTCTCCTCTCCTGCTCTGCGAGGTTACTCTCCTGGCCCCTTGCCAATCAGGGGCCATCAGGGAAGGGAGGTGGCCTGGAAGTGGTGCAGACAATAAGAAGTGCATGGTCTGCAGAAAATTTTAAGAGAAAGATGAAATTGACTAGAAGTCAATTTACCATCTCTTACTAGCAACTCTTAAGGTGGTGGAAATAGACTATCTCTTTCCACCAGGGTGGTTCTCTCCCACTGTATCCCCTTCTCTACCTAAAGCATTTGTCATTTCAACTTATCCCACTGTCTTGTAATTCCTGGTTTATTTCACTTCTCTACATCATCAATTAGATTTTATTGATAATTTTTTTAATTTGTTTTTGGTTAGTATTCTTTTTTTGTTGTTGCTTAAATTTTTTAAAAAATTCAAATAAAATTAACATACAGTGTTATATTAGTTTCAGGTGTGTAATATAATGATTTAACAATTCTATACATTACTCAGTGCTTATCTAGATAAGTGTACTCTTAATCCCTCTCACCTATTTCACGCATTCCCCACCCACCTCCCCCCTCTGGCAACTACGAGTTGTTCTTAATATTTAAGAGTCTGTTTTTTGTTTGTCTTTGTTTCGTTTCTTAAATTCTGCATATGAGTGAAATTGTATGGTATTTGTATATCTCTAACTTATTTCACTTAGCGTTATACCCTCTAGATCCATTCATGTTGCAAAGGGCAAGATTTCCTTCTTTTGTATGGCTGAGTAATATTCCATTGTGTTTATATCTATCTATCTATATCTATCTATCTAGCTGTATATATCTCTACATATAAAACATATCTTCTTCATCCATGTGTCTATGGATGGTCAGTTGGGTTGGGTTGCTTCCATATTTTGGCTACTATAAATAATATTGCAAAAAATGCAGGAGTGCATATATCTTTTAAATTAGTGTTTTCATTTCCTTTGGGTAAATACCCCATAGTGAAATTACTGGATCATATAGTATTTCTATTTTTAAGTTTTTCAGGAACCTCCAGACTGTTTTCCACAGTGTCTGCATCAGTTTGCATTCCCAGCAACAGTGCATGAGGGATCCTTTTTCTCTACATCCTCACCAACACTTGTTGAGTCCTGTATTTTTTTTTTTTTTTAGCCATTCAGACAGCCATGAGGTGATATCTCCCTGTGGTCTTGGTTTGCGTTTCCCTGATGATGAGTGATGTTGAGTATCTCTTCATGTGTCTGTTGACCATCTGTAGGTCTTCTTTGGAAAAATGTCTGTTTGTGTCTTCTGCCCATTTTTAAGGGGATAATTTTTGTTTCGTTTTTGGTGTTGAGCTGTGTAAGTTCCTTATATATTTTGGATATTAACCCTTTATCAAATATATGATTTACAAGTTTCTTCTCCCATTTGGTGGGTTGTCTTTTTGTTTTGTTAATGGTTTCCTTCACTGTGGAAAAGCTTTTGATTTTGGTGTACTCCCGATAGTTTAATTTTGTTTTTGTTTCCCTTGTCAATGGACACATATCTAGAAGAGTGTTTACTATGGCTGATGTCAAAGAGATTACTGCCTATGTTTTCTTCTAGGAACGTTATGGTTTCAGGTCTTATATTTAGGTCTTTAATCCATTTTGAGTTTATTTTTGTTTATGGTGTAAGAAAGTGATCTAGTTTCATTCTTTTGCTTGTAGCTGTCCAGTTTCCCCCCATACCATTTGTTGAAGGAACTCTCTTTTTTCCATTGTATATTCTTGCTTTCTTTATTGAAGGTTAATTGACCATATAAATGTGGATTTATTTCTGGGGTCTCTGTTCTGCTCCATTGATCTACGTGCCCATTTTTGTGCCAGTACCATACTGTTTTGATTATTATAACGTTGTATGATGTCTTGAAATCTAGGGCATATATTTTTGGGGTAGAGGCTGAATTCTCTATTTACTGTTTTTCAAGGCGAGCACAGAGATAACAAAGGAAGGATGAAAAATTTACTGAATTGATAAATCAATGGATTTCCTCAGTTTACCAGAATAGCCTTTGGTAGGAAATCCTTGTCCAAAAAAGCAAGTGGTAAGAAGACAAATTCATGGTGGGGATTTATTTAAAATAATCTTGTAAAGCATATTATAAGTTTATTAGCAATCCAGACAGTAACCGATACCTAACTTTGGTTTTTATGGTATTGGAAAGGAATTATTGCATACAGAATATAAATTTGAAGCCCTTCAAAACATTAGATCAATAATGGAAAATGTGATTAATTATTTCATTTATTCCTTTTTTTTTGCTTAGCACGTGCTAGGCCTGTGTTATAGAGTAAAGCAGGAAAATGGACAAATGTATTTGATTGAAATTTTTAATGATAACAGTAAACTTGATCTGGTGAATATTAAACTTACAAGAAAGCTCAGTTAACCAGACAGGGGATTTTGCAAGGGTTTCCTGGGATAATGGGATATGTTCTCCCAGTACAGTGGAGCTCCAGCTTCATTCATCATGGTGGCTTGGACACCTCAATCAACTAATGGAAATAAAAACCACCATACCCTCAGGGAATCTATTGATTTCTGGGTCCTTTTTTAATTCATAACAGAGACCAGAAAGTTTTTACCCATCTGAACAGATTTTATTCATCATTGTGTGTGTGTCGTATATATTCACAGAAGAAAGACTTGTCAGGTTTCATCAAGCAGAGCCTTTAAGTACCACATGAGATGTCTTGTCTTCTTTTTAGGTGAAACCCTGGTGTGTGCTGCCTTTGATCTGAGCCTGAGATAGCCCTGCATTAGTGCAGAGTGGGATGGATCACCATTCAAGTTGCATAGATTAACTATGGAGGGGTCAGTAGTTACTTTGGTTTAATATATATATTACATACATAATATATATAAATAAAAATACATATATATATTTTAAATATATACATATATTTTAAATATATATATTACACATGACTGAGCCACCCAGGCATCCTGGTTTAATAGTTTAAAACCACACTTTGGAACAGTAGAAGGCGATTTGCTTGGAAAGCCTGTCCAGTTTTTAGATGAGTGACGAGATGTGACTGTCAGTGTGTCAATAGTATTAGCGTATTTTGGGGCATGATTTGCCGCCTGAGCAAATTTCTTAATGAGGGTAATTTACTCATGGTTACATGTCTCCAAAAAGTTTCATGCAAGTTTGTGTGAGATAGGACACAGTAGAAAATATTAAAGAAGTCTTTTCAAAATAGGCTTTGACGTACAGATTGGACATTAACCTAAGTCTGGGGTCAGCCTTGTTGGAATCAGGTTTTCCTTATGTGGTGTGAACTACAGAGAGACTAGCAAGGGTCTGAAGTCAGGTCCAACCACTTATATGGGTAGATGGGGTGAAAAAATATACAGTTCGCCACAGGAGAAATTTGTATGGGACTTGGAAGGAGTGAACTAGCGGCCAAACGGTTGAATGCTCAGGGGGTCACAGCAGAGCAGGCACCATAGTGTGGATGGAACCCCAAGTCCCTGACCTGCTGGTTGACCTTGCTGGGTGGGGCTGCAGTGAGAGCTGAACAGATCTGACTTCCCCTGCATCTCCTCTCGTCTGTCTCTAATTTACTCTGCAGGTCGCCCACGTCATCACAGCTGGAGGACACAGTGAGAGACAGATGCCGTTCTCATCTGTTGCTGGTCTCCCTCCACTTCCGTCCTTCTTCCCCTCCTGGGTGTTGGCCTGCTGACTTCCGGCCCATTGCACACCAGGCCCAGAGGTAGCCAGCTCGCTAGGACTCCTCATCTAGCTCCCACGATGGTGGAAGGGCTATCTCTGGAATAAAGCCCATATTCCCCACCACTCAAGGTGGTCTGCTGCTCTGACTGCACTTGGCCTGAAACATGTGTTAGTTGAAGGACTTGGAGGAAGAGAAGAGAAGGACTTGGAGGAAGAAGGTGACTGCTCTCTTCAATCCCAAAGATGACTTGAACGCGAGTGTCGCTCGGGGACACAGCGAAGTAATGACGTTAAACCTCGGCTGTGGTCCCCGGGAGGTTTTGGGGGTGTCTGCTTTGGAGAACTTGGGAAATAGGAGGGCTCTGCTCTTTGTGCAAGTGTGGCATTGTTGGAAGGCAGAAGAATGAAAGTTTCCCAGTGGCTCCTGTGGGGAGATAGCTGTGGTCGAAGAGCAGGGACCAATGGGGCAGAAACCCCAGTTCCGGCCCCAGCCTCATTTACCACCCCGGGTGGTTTGACCTCTGGCAGCTTGTTTAATCTCTCTACCACCCAGGGAGGGATCAAAATATTGGGGAAATAGTAATTCCAATGTTGCTGGCTGTTTGAAAGATGAAGCAACCCAATTTTTGTTTAAACGCCCCGCAATCCACAGTGTTACGCAAGTGGTATTTTTATTGTGGATCCATTAAAATAGGAAATTGGATTTGTATTTCTCTATCTCTAACAATGCTGTGGAAGGAAAGAAATCAATGAGTTGAAAGTCAAACTGACTTCAAAACAACTCATGAAAGTGATACCTTTCTCAGCTGGTGACACTGCGACAGGTCTGGTAGGTATGTCCCTGACCCCTCCCAGCCCGGCCAGGCCAGGTGGCCGCTAGACCATGTACCAACAGGAACCTGTGTAAACCGGGAAGCAGGGATGAACGTAAATAGATCCTTGTGTAGGCAGGAGAGATCTTCAACACCTTAAAGTCCCAGAAACTATTCCCCCACTGTCTGTCACTCCCATGGCAGAAAGAATGGGATTTGTTATTTTTAAATCTCTTAAAAAATTTAAAGTCCAGGGGTGCCTGGGTGGCTCAGTGGGTTAAGCCTCTGCCTTCGGCTCAAGTAATGATCTCAGGGTCCTGGGATCAAGCCCCGCATCAGGCTCTCTGCTCATCGGGGAGCCTGCTTCCCCCACCTCCACCTCTGGCTGCCTCTCTGCCTACTTGTGATCTCTCTCTCTGTGTCAAATAAATAAATAAAATCTTAAAAAAAAAATTTAAAGCCCAAACTCAACCGGGCTCCAGCATGGAAATTTCTACCAGGATATATTTCTCAAAGACTAATTCTCATTGCATGCCCATTTCAAAATAGCTGAGTTCACCAGGCCCTACTGTGCAGTCTTGAACTCGTTTCATTTTGGAGGTGTTCTGGGAAGAGTTTGACATTTAATGGGGGGTAGCTGTGATCGGAAGCCTTTAGGTCAGCAACCTGGAGCATGGAATTGTTTTTTGGTGACTGTTTTGCAGACAAGGTCTAGTAAAAATCACTCTTCTTAAAGATCCATCTGTCTGGGGGCAGGAACATTTTTCACCTGCAAGGGTAGGCACAATAATGTCTCAGAGGGCATGACAGTCACGGGATGAGCTAGTTTACAAAATGCTGAGACTGGGGAGAGAGAGAGAGAGAGAGAGCGCAAGCACACAGGGTGAGGACAATGGCTCCAAAGGCTTCTGGGGGGTGGAGGAGAGGCTGGGGCCCTGGTGAGAGGCCCCTGGAGGTGTGTCAGGAGGTGAGGGAGGTTGCTGGTTTGGACCCATCTCATGGGGAAAACTGGCACCCACCTCTCAGAACCAGAGTCCATGGGCCCACGCAGGGGCTCTGATGTCGCTGTGGCCACTTCTCCCATGGTGGGGGAGGAGTTCGGACAGTTGGGGGCGGGGGGTGCAGTGGAGGGTCAGGCAGGTGGATGCCCTTGATTGCCCCGGGTGGGGCGCAGTGGGGATGGGGCTCCCTCCAGAGCTGTCCTCCTGAGAAGTTCCTCAGGAACACCTAAATCTAGGCGAGCCCGGGGCAGGAACTCTGAAGACCTCCTATACTTTGCTGGCAGCAGGGCCATAGTAAATATTTGCCATCGAATTTGTTTACTCCTGTGAGGCCAGTCCTGTTTCACCCCCAGGCTGTTCTCGTGGATTTTCGTTTACTTCTTGTAACAGAAGTGCAAATGGTCACTGGGTTCACTGGTTATTTTCAGTTACTCAAGATGCATTTCACTTTACAATTTTAAAAATAAGCTTTCAAGTTCAGTTGAGGGAGACTTTCATCCTAAAACGCACGATATAATGAAACGAAATTGCTCAGCCTAGCAGATGTATGTGAACAGAGTCTGAGATGGTGGAAAGGAGCTGGAGTATCTCCCTTTTTCCGACCCGCCCCCCACGGTTAATCATCAACCCTCTGCCCAGAGTGGTCCCGCGGGGTGTGGGTGTAGGGAGGGATGAAGGGGGAGGAGGGTAACAGGGAAAAAAACAGGAGAAAGGCCACGAGGAAGAGGGAAGGAGAAACAGCTGACAACACAGAGGGCTGGGGGAGAACAGGTGGGAAGGGGCAAATATGGGAGAGTGTGGCGGAGGCTATGGACCCGGTTCTTGAATGCTTTCAGCTCCGTAAAGAGATTTGGCTCACCATGAAATTCTTCTTTCTTGCTCAGAAGCAATCAAATCAACAAACAAGCACACAAGAGTATGACACCCTTTAACCACACTCCCTGTGGCCACTCCAAAGACAAAGGGGAGTTGCCCATGGTTGGGGAGATGGGGTAGCAGAGGGACGTGGGGCTTTGGAGGCTGTTAGCCCCTTGCCTGGAGACTTAAGTCTCTCCTGGAGCCCACAGCGGGGTGGGAGAGGGGAGAAAAGTTCTGATCCAGCCTTTGTGCTTCAGAGCTGGACACTCTGCCAAGAGCCAACTTTCTTCTCAGGCTGCTTCTTAAAAAGAAGTGCGTTTTGGGACTAGTGGCTGCAAGAGACGGGTGACGGGAATGTAGACTGGCTTTTGAGGAATCCCATAAGCAGATGTGGAGTCCTTCCATCACCAAGCCCTTGCCACGTGCCTGGCAGGGTTGCAAGGGCTCTGTGCCTTTTATCTCTTTGGACCCCCCGTCCTAACCCCCGAGACACTCTGGCGGTGGCTGCTGCCTCATGTTGAGTTCAAATGCAGCTGAGCCTGGTGTTTGCCTGATTTGGGCCCTCCTGGTTGCTAAATGGACACCATGACTACAGAGCCACTGACCCGGAAGGCAGGTTTTGGGGCTGCCTGAGGCTTATAGTGCTTGACCTATAAGGTTGAAGCAGCAAAGTGGTGTCCTGAGCAGGAGAACCAGTACAACACGCCTGCGTGCTGTCCAAAAGAATCCCACAACCATCCTAATGTAGGAGCGTGTGGTCTTTGCCCAGTTGGTGGCTCCCTTTGTACTGGATTTGCCATCAGATTCCTGAGAGGGCAGAATATCATCGGAAGGTCAACTGGCATGTCCCTTCTACTCTGGCCAAAACAGAAATCCCCAGCTCTTGCAACATCCTTATTCCTTTCTCTCATCGCAGGGATAGAAGGTGGGTACTTTGCTTAGTCTCTTTCTGACGTGATGGGCTGTGGTCCCCGCTATAAAAGAAGTGGCTGGGAACGGTCCTGCTGCGTTTTCTCGATGGTACAGCACAGGCCAGAAGACTGCCTTCCTCCACCAGTCCACCACCGGTCTGTTTCCGAGACTCCGAGGAGCCGGATAGCGGGTCTACAAAGGAGCTGGTTCTGGGGTACGTGGGCCCCCTGCTCCCGGTAACTGGGTGAGAGGAACCTCTCCACTGTTCAGCTATGGGGGCCTCTGATCAAGCCAAGCAGCTCACTGCTTAGCTCATGTTCATGTTTGGGGTTTTATTGCCCTACAAGTCAGTGCTTATCCCTCTGGGCGCTAAGAAACCAACACGACCGTCTTGGTAGGCGTGGCCTGGGGCCACCAGCCTTGTTCTCCTCCACCTGAATCACTGAGTGTTTTTGACATAGAACTTTGGACCCGAGTTGGGTTCATGTGTTCCCTGCTTGGAGAACATGATCTCCCATCCCTGGGCATGAGGTACTCTGGGGAGGAGGTGCATAGAACATTCAGTGGGACAGTGGGAAAAGAGAGGGCCGTGGGTTCTCTGTCCCAGGGCTGCTGGAGAGGGGCCTTGGGGGCTGGGAGATGCGGGGCAGGTCTGAGGGGCCAGCCTCTCCTCTCAGCCCTTCTCCACCTTATTTTCCCCTGCCCACCCTGCTCATCTGGGTCTCCCTTCTCCTCCTCCTCCTCTTTTCTGGGCTTTCTCCAACTTTCCTGGCATGTGATTTCCGTGTGCTCTTCTCTCTGTGCTCAGCCCCCTTCTGTGACCTCAGGGCCTGTGCCCCCTGGATCCTGGCCTCAGGGGGCCCCTAGACCAGCCCCACTTCCAGCTGCCCTCTCCTAGGCTTTGGGCAAGCCATTCACTAGCCAAGAGGGCCTTCCAAGGACCCGTCGCTTCTTTGGAACCCTTGACAGAACAGGTTCTGTAAGGATTAGGGAGGCACCAGCTTTTATGCAATAACGGCTAATCCCTTGTTTTCATAACAAGGTTGGGAGAATCTGTTTCTTGTTTCTCCAGATTGTTTGTTGTTTCTAAATAGCTACAGTGCCCTTGGCTGTGACGGTTAAGCTCTATCCATGACTCATTGGTCCCCTGTGTCTGCTTCGCAGGTGTCACTGCTGCCTGCAGAGCTGGGAACTGGCTGTCCTCTGACACTCAGCTGTCCTCAGTCCTGGATGCATGTGGAAATCACCAGGAGCCTGAAAAATTGCTAATGCCTGGTCCCACCCCAAGGCTTCTGATTTAAGTGGTTTGGACAGTGGCCTGGGCATTGAGATTTTTAAAATATCTCCTGGTGCTTCTCTTATGCATGCAAACCCCACTGCTTTATGGGAATTCAGGAAAGGCTGGAGGCCACAGCTGAGCAGGGGTCTGGCACGGGGTGGGCAGTCAGATCCTTTGCAGTGTTCTTGTATGGTTTCGCAGGAGTCTTGTCTCCCTAGGAGAGGCCTCTCCTGCTCCTCCTCTCATTTTTTCACTCAGCCAATGTGAGTTGGGACTCTAATAAGTGTCAGGCGTTGGGGAGACCCATGGAAGTGACATGGAGGTAGCTGTCACAGAGCTTACCAGCTCTAGGGAAAGCCGAGTTGGAAAGAGATAATTGGAACATCTTGCTGTAACTATTTTAATAGAGATTATGTATGAGCTCCGTGGAAGGAAGGGTTAGTTCAGCATGCATATGTTGGGGTGATAGAATGCTTTTTGGAAGCCATAATCTTTATTTGACAGAGAAAGAAGCTGAGAGATTCAGCACGAGCTGTGTACTCTCTGTTACCCAAGGTCAGGAGCAACAAGGTGTGGGTTTCCCCAAGCTCTGTCTTCAAATGGGTCTAAATAGGCTTCTCCTTCCACAGCTAAGGAGATGCCCAAGCATTGCGTTGTGCAATATTAGATATTATCTGGAGAATTAAAGTGTTTCTACCAACTGTCCCATGGAACTGATACTCAGTCCCTTGGAGTACACTGTGGCTCATTGTGACCAGACGTGTGGCTTGGGGATCGGCAGTGACAGCAGCACCTGGGAGCTCGTTAGAAATGTAAATTCTCAGGCTCCACCCCAGACCCACTGAATCAGAATCTCTGGTGGTGGGGCCAGGAGTTTGTATTTGATGAGCTCTGGAGGCAATTCTTAACAATGCCAGTGGCTGAGAAGCCCTACCCGAGGCCACTGACTTGCTTCCCGATGGGGTGATGTGGTACGCTGCATTGTTATTCCCAATTTTTCACCCTCTCGGTATCCACACACTTTTCTGGGTGACTCTGCAGTTCTCGCCACTGGAGCAGAAGTGTATTCCTCTGCCCTGATGGTGCCAGGTTGACCAGGAATAGAACGTGGAAGGGAGTGACAGTGTGCTAGCTTTGAGCTCAGGCATTAGAAGAAATCATGTGTTTCTGCTTGCTCCTCTGGAAGCTTCCAACTTCTGCATGGAAAAAAAAAAGTATCACCGGGGAGCTGCTGCATCTTTAGGCTAGGCTGCAGAGTGACAACATGGAGCAGAGCTTCCCCAGCTGACCTGTAGACTGTAGCCCACAGCACAATTTCCCCTGCTGAACTGTAGATCTTTGACCCTGAGAATGAATGGATAGTATTGTTTGCCACCGAGTTCTGGGATGGTTTGTTATGTAGCAATAGCTGACTGATACAGCTGATTGAGGCAGGATATCTATCCAGACAAGATTCAGCACCCTGGCACTGGGGCTCAGAGGCTCTTTGCCTCATGTGTTCTCAGTAATTGTCACTGAAATTCTCTGCTTCATTCTCCTGGTGCAATCTGTTCAGATCCCTAAGAGAATTTGATGAACTATGCCATAGACCATAGGAGCCACTGTGATCCACCACCTGAGTTATTGTGATAACCTCCCAATGGATCTCTCCTTGCTTCTACAAATTCTCCTACTGTCTCCTCTCAACAGAGCAACCAGATCTGTCCTTTTAGAAATCTAAGTGAGTCCTTGCCATACCTACATGGTCCTATGTGCTCTGGTCCCCTGTTCCTCACCAGTCTTCATTCCTATTACTATTCCTTTGTTCATCCCCTGGCCCCTCCAGCTTCCTCAGGTTTCTTGGCCAAACAAGTCGGCTCCACCTGAAGATTTTTGCAACTATTTTGCCTTTCACATCCACACTTATCCCTTGTTCTGCGGAATGCCTGCACAGCCATCTCCCGAATTCCTTCAGTGTCTTGCTCAAATATCAGCTCACTAGTAAAACCTTCCCTTTGAGACATAGAAATGACAATCCCCCCTTTGCCCCACATCACACTCCTGTCCTCCTTACCGCACTTTATTTTTCTGCTGAGTACTTATATCCATCTGTTATGTTATCTATTTATCTATTTTCATATTTAGTGGCTGCCTTCTACCCTCTAGAATACAATTAATGAAAACAGGGAGTTTTCTCATTCACTGCTCTATCCCCAGTGCCTATAACAGGCAGAGTAGGTGCTTAATAAGTACTTGTTGAATGAATGAATGAATAAGTGAATGAATGAATCGTAAGCTGAACTGTGATTTGGGAACCCTTGGGTTCAAACATGGCTACCTAAGTTGGCCCTTGGGCCTGGGCAGGGACATTTCCTCTCCAAGGGGCTATAAGTGTGCCAGCAGCTGTAACTGACTATGTCTAATTAGACTCTGTCACAGGAATGTCTTAACTCAAATTTCCTCTGATGTGATATCCTCTCCCTGTCAACAAAGCTGCATTGGGATGCCAAATCATAATTAGAAGGTTTTTCAGTGAGCAGTGAATAACAAGGGGCTCAGGTTGAACTGGTAACTTAATAGTTTCAGGTAATGAAACATGTGACTGAATATCCGTTTCTACCTCATGGAAGACTTGGCCGGTGGAAGCTAGAAAAACTCCCAAGACCAAGGCTCCCCCTCCCCCGCTTCTAGGACAGCGCTGGGCAGGGCAATGGCCGACAGTCTTTGGAACTCCTTTTCTGCTTTTGGGATTGGCCAGTTGAAGTACAGGATAGGGTAGGCTTTGCTGGAGTCACAAAGCCTGACATGTAAGTGGCTTAACACAAACATGTTGATTCCTTGCTCATACCACATTCTGGGGGTGATCAGACATCTCTCTTCGAGACCCTTCTCCCACTGGGACTCAGGGACCCGCAGTGATTCCAACTGCTGCTCGGCCCCCTGGGAGTTCTCTGCTCCCAGCTGCACAGATGCCAGTGCGCCTGGAGAAGGCACACCTGCTCCTCGCTGCCTTGGTCTGGGTGTGGCGTCACTCTTGCTCACAGTGCTCACGAAGAAGACTCAGCATGCAGTTCAAACCCAACTTTAAGGGAGGCTGAGAAAGGTGTCTTCCCGCCTTCCTAGACAAAGAAGCTGGTGTGGGAATGTATTCTTGTCTGTAAGATAACACGTCTCTGCTTTGGGCCCATGACATGTTTATGTCATAGATTAGCTCTTATGGGGCAGCCTTCTTTCTCATAAGGCAAGTAGCAACCAGGACCTGATTCCAGAGATAAAGAAAAGCAGAGTCAGGTTAGGGAGTACGGGGTGGGCACTGGACGGTTGCTTGTAGAGATAAAGCCCCTGGAGGGAGGGTGCCCAGTGAAACACGGAGAGGCACAAACTTCCTTTTTGTGCAAATCTTTTAGATGACTGTGAACGTCACCGAGACCTTTATTACTAAATGCGTGTCACCAGTTTGGTCACAAAGCTAGAACAGAGGCTGGGTATTGCTTATCTTTGTTGGCGTTGTGCATCGCTTCAGGCTGTCAGGTCATTAGATCTTGAAAGGTTGTGAGAAGTCACGAAATCTAAATCATTTACTGTTAAATATGGGTCAAATGAGGCACGGGGAGGGGGCGGAGAACCACCCTCAAAATACAGCTGGCCAGCTGACCAGTCACTTGACTCCTCGCATCCCCACTCTAGACTTCCTCTGGAACTTCAGTTCTTCAGGTGCAAGAATTCCAGCCAATGTCAATGACGCCCCAGGGCATCGGTGAGCCTCAGGTGCTTTCAGCTGATCTTTAGCCAGTGGCTGGAGGCAAAGCTAGAAGTGGAGGTGTTTGCATGTTCCATTTCCATTAGGGGGCAGAGAGCTGTCTTCTCATCCTGCCACAGCTCCCTTCCAGGGGCACCAGAGAAAGCCACAGGAAAACTTTCGGTAGCCTTGGAGAAAAACACTTGGGCAAGGTTTCTTTGTGTCCTTTTCTGGGCATTTGATTAGCTTCCTTTGCTTTATATATAGTTTTCCAGGAATAGGCAGATGTGCTTTTCACCGCAAAGATATTAATACCCCAAGCAGAGCATTTGAAGGAAAACAGCCAACGATGGAAACGTCAAGTGGGATGGGAGCAGCGTGGGGAGAGAGAGAGAGAGAGAGAGAGAGAGAGAGAGAGAGAGAGAGAGAGAGAGAGGGAGAGGGAGGGAGAATTTCATTGCCCTGGAGGAAAGTACAAACAGAGATAAGCCAGGGGCACTTTACTGTGCAATCGAATGATTCATTTTATAAGTTTTATAAGAATCATATCCTCACTGGAATTTTCTATGGCCTGCTAGGTGATGCTAAACATGGCTTATTATTATGATTGTATTATATATAGTATGTGACATTATTATTACACATTTTATTATCTGATACTAAACATGTCAGGATTATCTGATCATTCCAGGAAGAGTGTCGGGAATATTAGCCGTCATCTGCTAATCACTGGGCAAGTTGGCCCTACCTCCCTGCCTCTTGGTCTCCGTAGTGGCATCAAGAGAAGACGTAATAACCAGCCCCCAAAAGAAGGCATTCCAGAGTCAGAGCAGTCCTTTGGTGAACACGGCACTGTTTTAGGAAGACAATGTGGGGGCAACTCTAACATGGAAAATCCCCAGCTCTATGCACATTCAGGGTTGAAATAAATGTAGATTTATTTCATCTAGGGAGCCTAATTACCAAGAGAAAAACATAGCCTTTCTTCTGCAATTGGAAAATTTCACTCACAGGGAACAAAGGAGAATTTCTTTTCTTCGAAGCCAGCAAGGAAAACTACCCGGGTTTGGGTTTTGGGAAGCCAGTCTTTGATTTCATCCTAAATGGAACCTATCAGAGCACAGCCATAGACCTCCCGACGTATTTTTGTGTGTGTTCATGTAAGTTCAGAGCATTGGACTAGGAGTGATGTGTAAACACCAGGGGAGGCAGGAACGTGGGTCCGCCACATAGGGCTAGGCCAGAGGGAACTTAGGTACATGTGTGCATAGTGGGAGAGAGGAAGGCAGGCTGAGGGGACTGTCCCGTCCTGCAGGGACATCCTAACCTGCAAGGGATGGTCTGCTGAGGGAACATTAGGAGTCAGAGGGACTGCATTTTCTGAGGTTACTGTGCCTCTTGGGTACATGGCATGGGAAGATGTCGGCTAACCGAGAAGTGCCATCGCTTCCTGGAAATACGCTGCCTGGAGTGTTGTAGGGGACAACATAGAAGAGAAGCCCAAAGCGAAACATGGCGCCAGAATGCAGTAGACCTAAGTGGGCCTAAATTTGACCACATGGATGCAGTGTCCTGTGGTTTTGTTTTGTTTTGTTTTGTTTTGTTTTAAGCAAAAGTTTGCAAGGGGATTGTAGATCTTGCAGGATCCCTCTGGGCTAGACAGGTAGCTGTCAGCAGAGATTGGGAACCGGGCAGGGATCTTAGTTCTCCTTGGATGTAGGATGGCTGGAAAGCATCATATACCATATGGACCACTGGGCTATAGTTGGTAAAACTCACCTGGGGGGCTTTCAAAAGTACTGATACCTGGATTCCATCCCAGCAAGACTAAAGCAGAATCTCAGGAGGTGGGATGGGAACTTTGGCTGCACAGGTCTAAAGAGAGCCACCAAGGGCTTGTGAGGCAGTTAGGGTTGAGAAATACTATTAGAGGGACTGGGGGATTGAAGAGGGTTTCCCCACCCCTTCCCAAATTCATGTTTACCCTGAGCCAGAGTACGTGACCTTATTTGGAACCAGGGTCCTGGCAGAGGTAATTGGCTGAGTTCATGCTAGAGCAGGGTGGGCCCTGAGTCCAATGACTGGGGTCATTATAAGAAGACGTGAGGTTATACAGAGATGCACATAGAGGAGAGGGTCATGTGAAAATGGAGAGAGAATTGGCATGATGCCACCATGAACTAGAGAATGCCTGGGGTCTCCAGAGGCTGGAGAGGTAAGGAAGGATCCTTCCCTAGAGCCTTCAAAGGGAGCACGGTCTGGCTGACACTTTGATTTCTAGCTTCTAGCCTCTAGGACTATGAGAAAATAAATTTCTGTCATTTTAAGCCGCCTGGTTTGCTGGTAACTCCAACAGGCCTAGGAAACGAACACAGGGAGGATTTATAATACCTGACTTATAGGGCCTTTTTTATGAAGGTGCAAACAGATTTATATGCAAAGAATCTCATTAGGGGCTCGTGTTCTCCTAAGGGGGGAGCAGAGTTGAGGCAGCCTTTTTCCCTCTGGGTAGCTGAAGAGACTTAGCCTCCCCAAAGAAGGGGCATAGCAGGGCTGGTGTGGCTGTACAGTGCCTAGTGGAAGGTGCCCTGGGTGCGTAAGAGGACATGTGTGCACAAGAGTCCATCAGCATGGAGAGTGGGCCTACCATTTGGTGTCTCAGAACAGAGGCAGGTGTAGCTGTGACTGCTCATGGGCTGACCCTGAAGCACAGCCACAAGTATATACTATAAAGTTCCTTGGCCTTCTCCAGAGGGTTGTGCTGCCATTTTGCAGGTGACTGTCATTAAGGAAGGGGAACTACTGAGACTTTGGGAGAACTGTTGGGTACTGGCTGTGAGATGCCACTACCTCCTAGGGACCCAAAATGCTACGAGGGCCCATCAGCCAGAGTAGCAGATTGTTGCCATCAAGTGATTAATAAGGTTTTGCCTCAGGACCTTTTCACAGTGGGTCAAGTGTGTCTGTGAACTTATCCTATGCTTATATTCCCAGTTCTGGGGTGCAGAACTAGAACATAGACATACTCAGCAACTGGCAGAGCCCCCACCTTGTTTCCCTGACCCCTGGAATGACCTAAAGGCTACTTGGGTGGGAAAGGCCAAGTTGAAGTTTCTAGAATGGTCTCAGAAGCATCACGGCATTCCTGGAGGGACTGCAGAAGTTAGTACCAAAGAATTGAATGTCAGAGTCAGAGAATCCTACCATATTTCCACTGAACTTGCCTATTTGGCTTGTGCAGAGGACAGATGGATTTTTAGGAGCCAACAGTGGATCATTGTACACTCCATCAGTTGGTGACTTCGATGGCCGTTGCTTATCTAGATGTGTACATTTTCCACACCATCTGGCATCTGGCATGTGGTTATCAAGCTTGTAGGTGCCTCTTCCCCTCTGTACGTGTTAGTAAAGGTTATCAGAAGCAGTGTGCCATTAGCTGGTAGGGCTAGCAATGTACATTCACTGAACTAACTCGTCTCTAGTCCTCTGTTACAATCTAATCCACAGGGCTCTTGCTTGTCTCCCTAGTCCTCGGGACGTCATGCTGATCTATTACACTGATCCTCACTGATGATATCACGCTGATTGGACCCAGTGAGGAAGAAGTGAGTTAGAGGAAACTGACCTAGACACTTTGATAAGACACATGTGTAGCAGAGAGTGGACATAGATGCCACAAAAATTTAGGAACCTTTATCTCAGTGAAAATTTCTGGAGGTTCAGTGCTCTACAACATGTTGTAAAGGAAGTTTCTGCATCTAGCACTTCCTCCACTAAGAAGAAGATGCAGAGTCTAGTGGGGCTTTATGGATCTTGAAAGCAGCCTGCTCTTCTTTGGTCATGTCATCTGAATCATTTGTTGCATGATCCCCAAAACTGTCAGTTTTGAGAGGGTCCCGTAACAAAAGAAGACTCTGTGGTAGATGGCTTTGCAAACTGTGCTGCCACTTTGGCCTTGGGATCAAGGATATTTGATGACACCTAATGTGTCTCTAGACTGAGACTTTGGCAGCCCCTTGTAAACGAGTCAGAAGGAAGGTCTTTAGGATTGGGGAGCATCACCATGCCATTCTGTAGATAACTATTCATTTGAAAAATAGCTTTTGGCTTGTTACAAGGCCATAGAGACTGAGTCCCTATGTCTGTATAGAGCAGAGACAGGACATTGACCTTGAAGTCCGTACTGCCAATTGAGAACTGAGGGTTTTCGGACAGATCAAGCCATAAAGTTGGGCAGGCACAGGTCCTAAAGACACACGTAACATCTACAAACAAGTGGCTCAGATTCTCACGGCTCCTGGCTCTGCTATATTTCCTCCTCTCTCAGCCTCTACTTATGGCATCACTGGGAGTCCTTAAGACCAGTTTATTGAGAAGGAAAAACTTCAGTCTCAGTTTAAAATGGTTTAGCATGACATGGCCATCCAAAGATGGCTGAAGTAATACATGGGCCTCTGTATGCTACTTTAGGTAGCGACTTGATATGTCTTTGGTTGTGTGATGGTAGTTGTGCCATGTTGAGTGAAATCATACTTTTCCTCTCATCCTTACTTGGGAATAAAAATGATTTAAAAAGGTGTATATGGATGTCTCATTGAAAAGGGGTGGACTGTGGTAGTTTTCTACTGTGTCATCTCCTCTAAACTGGAACTATGTTCCCAAGAATCAGTGTGTGGGTGTGAGTTAGACTCACTCAAGGAGAGATTGCATGATGTTTGAAAGGTGGAAAGAAAGCAGCCATTACTCTCTGAAGATGGTTATGTAAGATTTGGTGAGAGACAAATGTAGAGACACAGGTGGCTTCTAGACTATTCTGTCTGCTTCTCAGTGAAAGCCTGGGTTGCCAGTGGGGCCTACGTTGCCCTTCCTTTGCCTCACTCCACGTCCAGGTCATCTTTCTGACGATTGGCCCTGCCTGCTGCCTGCAAGCCAGGCCTGCCTTCCACGGTCTTCTCCACTGGCTCTTCTCCAGCATCCCACCTCTATAGCTGGATGTCCTTGGTCCCAGCAACTCTGGCAAATGTTTACTTGTCCATTAGTGCCGTGTCTTTTCAGTTCTGGTTAATGACTCCCTCTTTCAGAGCCTTATTTCTCTAGGTTTCCCACAATTGTGTGAGGTTTTATTTCTCTAATAAATAAGAATTTGGTATCCTGAGCTTGGGAGAAGGGAGAAAGTCACCAAATCCTTGAAGAAATGACAGCAAATCTGGCCATTGTCATGGGAATATGGCTGGAACCAGGTCACTGAGCTGTGTGCCTTTTCCACTTTTGGTACCCTGCAGGCACACAGCGACACACATCTCAGTACAAGTCTTACGTGTGAGGTTTCCATCTCAGTGATCTGAACCTGAATGTATACTTTGAGGCTGAGAGAACACTGCAAATCCAGACAGATTCACAGCCCCACCTTTGCAGACAGTAGGAGCCCTACACACCAGTCTTGGCAATCTGAGTTTGAGGAAAGTTACGTAATAATGTCAACAGTAAAATCTTGTGTGTGGGATGCAGAAAGGAAGCTTCCAGAGTATGTCAGTGGGTGGATTGTTGAGGTCTAAATCTCAAGCAGTCATATTAACTCGAAGTTTAGCAATGAGCAACATGTGAGTTGGGAGCCTCAGGGAAAACTGTTGAAACATGTGTCTGGAGTCTCCAAACACCATGAGGTAAACATTTTAAAGCATTTTACCCCCTAAACTCCTAAATATATGCTCATGGAACTAGGATCGGAAAAGCAGACTTCTATGATAAATCTGGAAAGATTTCTTATCTAGACCCTCCAAACGAGCAAACAAACAAAACCCAGGACCCGTAAGGGTGCACACTGGGATTCTGGAAGGTCTTAGTTGCAGAGATCCTTAAACCTGGAAGTTTTAGGAAATTAAGTGAGCGCCACTGAATGTGGCTATCCTTCCAGGGCAAGGGGACTTTTTAATGTTTAAATCAGAGAGAGCTTCGTTACTAAACCAGAAATGTGGTGCTTTTGTAAGAACGCTGACAAAATCAGGAAATCTAAATTCTCATCTGGGTGTTCCCAGAAGAGTCACTTATTCTCTTTAGGTCAAAGTTTATTCATCTGTAAAACAAACAGGTTGGGCTAGATCAGAGGAGAGATTAATGTCCCGATTCAGCTCTAATCAACTAGAGACTTCAGGGCTGAGGGGAAGTGTTCTGGGAATGACGTCTGCCTTGGCCGGGCAGGGGCTTGTGATTTAACAAGAACCAACCCTTTAACCAGGATCTTGGATGTTCAGCCTCACTACTTACCAGCTTTGTGATTCAGCTTCCATTTCCTCAGTTTTAAAATGGAGATGCCATCGTACCTCCATGGTACGGTGCCGGTCAAGGCTACATCAGGTGTCTGTCAAGTACAGAGAACGGTGCCCTGACCCATGGCAGGAGTTCAGTGAATGTTGGCCATTCCAGTGATTGTATAGTTCATGTGTTCCTGACTCTCTGGGTCCCAAATGCCACTCTGTGCTCTGATGACAGAACCAATCGGGTGCATTTAAAAAAATACCGATTTCTGAAATTCAAAACTGGAGACTTTAGTTCAATAGATCTAGATTGGGAACAGGGTTCTGTATTTCTAGAAAGATTTTCAGGTAACGATGACTGGTAGCCTTGTTTAAAAATCCCTGCTCTAGCCCCCCCCCCACACACATACTCTCTCTCTCTCTCTCTCTCTCTCTCTCTCTCTCTCTCTCTCTC